>JAPVLO010001057.1:0-209023 GCA_027257055.1 Cephalopachus bancanus
AGTGCAGTGGCTGCTCCCCCACCACAGCCTCAACCTGCTGGGCTCTGGCGATCCTTCTGCCTCAGCCTTCTACATAGCTGGAACTACAGGTGCGCGCTACCACGCCCGGCTGATTTTTTGATTTATAGTAGAGATGAAGTCTCGCCTGCCCAGGCAGGTCTCGAACCCGCGGGCTCAGGCAATCCACTCACCTCAGCCTCCCAAAGGCGCGGGTTACAGGCTGAGCCACCAAACCTGGCTGTGAAATAAATTTTTAAAATGGCTTTGCATACAACACAGGCTAAGGAAGGGAGGGGACGTGGTCCCCGGAAAGAATTTAAGATAACCGGTAACAGTTCTTATTCGCAACAGGCAATTTTTCCATAACCTTAAAAACAAAAGGCAGAAATTTTAACAGTGCCAATGGGTTGGGAGAAAACACCACACAAATAAAGGGAGACATAAAATGACATAAAGAAATATGCGCCAATCAAGTTTTTAAAAGACGACATGTCCCATTAAACAAAGCATAACTCAACCAGCTTTTTAGCAGATTTAAAATGACAGACACACACAAATAAGAGAATGAGGGGGATGGGAAACATCCGCTTTGTCCCCCTCCAGTCATACTCCTCACGAAGATATTTCAAACACCTCTTAGCAATTGGCAGGTCTGGGGATGGGGAATCACCTCCTATCAACAGGGTGCCTGAATGAAACGTAATTGTACACCTAACCCTTAACTGTACCCCACAAAACCATAATAAAAAATATTGACAATAAAAAAAATAAAAAGAGCAATTGGCAGGTTGGTATACCCCCAGCGCAGACTAACTTTATGCGGAGCCCTCCCTCCATCCACACAAACACACAGCACATTCTTCAACTCTCCATCCCAATCCTAGGAGCCTACGGGTTCTTCAGACAGTGTTTCCTTCCACTGCCTTTCAGCCCTTTCCTTCAGGCTGGAAGATTACTGGCGGGCTCCGGGAGGTGATCAAGCTCCCCTTCTGCCATCCATTGGCGGGTCTATGCAAAGGCCTTTATTCCTACCCTTTCCGTCGGGTGGTCTTTCTGTCCTTTCCGTCAGGTGGTCGTCCTTATGCCAGTTCCTCGCCTCTTGGATTCCTGTTGTGCTTTCGTGGTCCGAGCTTCAGTGCACCGGGAGGGGCCTCCCTCCTATGCGTCAGAAGGTCCATTGCGCGCCGGGGGCGAGATTGCCCTTCCCGTTGCCCCGGAGGTAGTACCTCGATGACAAAGGAGGTGGAACACACCGTCTCCAAAATCTCCATTTCCTGGCCAGTGCACCAGAAATGTAGCCGGAAAAATAGAGAGATCATGACACCGAGACTATTATAGGAAGTGGCACTTTATTACACTGGCCATTCGGCGGGCCGAGAATTTAATGCGTCCAAAACGAGCGCCCCAGAACAGGAGAAGTGGGGTCCTATACCCTTGTTTGGGTAAGGGAGGGGGGTCGTGTTGAGTGAGTACATATTTCCTTTGGAATCTTACAAGGTTGTACTCAGCAAAATCAGATTTTTCAAAGAACAAATGGTTTCCAGGAACTGCAGTCTTGTAAACCGTCAACTTCAGAAGGGGGGTTTTAGACAAGACTCTTTTCCATTTACATGAAATGGCCAGTCTTTGGGCCATTTGGCCTTTCTTAAACAAAACCTGCCCGGCGCCTGGCGGGTCTTTAAAGTTGTAATTTGTAGCCGGGCTCGGTGGCTCACCCTGTAATCCCAGCGCTTTGGGAGGCTGAGGTGAATGGATTGCCTGAGCCCGCGGGTTCGAGACCCGCCTGGGCAACTTGGCAAGACCTCATCTCTACAATAAATCAAAAAATCAGCCGGGCGTGGTAGCACGTGCCTGTAGTTCCAGCTACTCAGAAGGCTGAGGCAGAAGGATCTCCGGAGTCCAGCAAGTCGAGGTTGCAGTGGCCGGGAGCGGCTACCGCACTCCAGTCTGGGAGACAGAGTAAGACTCCAACTCAAAAAAAAAAATAATAATAAAGTTGCAACTTGCCTTTCAAAAGGAAATACCTTCACTGCTATCAGCCCCTCCTTCCTGCCGCTGGGCTAGTGGGAGATATTCAGTCAGCCTAGGTGAGGCCAACTGCTGATCCCGAATCAGCTACATGTGTTTCTGTGTTTATTCACTCGATCATACAAGAAATATATTTGAGCATTTGCCGCATCCTGCCACAACTCGACGGAATTCTTTCAATGCATGCGTTGTATGTTTTTTCTCTTTGCATCCCCAGCACCTAATAGATTATCTGGTTTAACTGGTGGCCTTCAATAATTGGCTGCTGGATGAATGTTTTCTACAGAGATTTATCAAGGACTTATTTATCAAGGCCGAGTACGGTGGCAAATGCCTGTAATCCCAGTACTTTGGGAGGCAGAAGTGAGAGGATTGCCTAAACCCAGGGGTTTCAGACCAGCCTGGACAACTTGGCAAGACCTCGACTCTACAGTAAATCAAAAAAATTGACCAGGCATGGTGGCACATACCTGTAATTCCAACTACTTGGAAGGCTGAGGCGGAAGGATTGTCTAAGCCCAGCAGGGCCAGGCTGCGGTGGCCATGAGCATGCCTCGGCATTCCAGCCTGGACAACAGAGTGAAACTAAAAAAAAAAGCCAACATACAAGGAGATTAGTTACACCTACTGAAGCAATCAAATATGCCCAAGACATTTCTGCCCATAGAGGGGGTGAGGCCTAGCTAGCGGCAAAGACTGACACAGATAAACCAAATGAAGCAAAAATCAAAAAGATTGTTACTTCAGTGGCTTAGACAAAAGCAAAGGGACCTTAAAACAACACAGTACCTTGCTCTTCACTTCCTAAAACTCAATATTACTCAATCCTAGCTCATTTAGAATCACTTGGGGAGCTTTTAAAAATATGAACGCGTGGAACCCCAACTCAGAGACTGACTTTATTAGCTTGGAATGGATTCTAGACTTTTATTTTTTTAACTCTGAATTTTTTTTTTTTTTAGTTGGAGTGTCACCCTGTCACCCAGACTGGAGTGCAGTAGCACGTTCATGGCCACCACAACCTTGACCTACTGGGCTCAGGCAATCCTTCTGCCTCAGCCTTCCAAGTAGCTGGAACTACAGACGCATGCCACCACGCCTGTCTAGTTGTTGTGATTTATTGTAGAGACGAGATCTCACCAAGTTGCCCAGGCTGGTCTTAAACCCCCGAGCTCAGGCAATCCTCTCGGCCTCCCAAAGTGTTGGGATTACAGGCTGAGTCACCGCACCTGGCCTCAGTTAATTTTTTAGGGGTTCGAGACCAGCTTGGGCAACTTGGTGAGACCTCTACAATAAACCAAAAAAATAAATAAATAAGCCGGGTGTGGTGGCGTGCATCTGTAGTTCCAGCTACTTATTGTAGAAGCCGGGCTCGCTGGCTCAGCCTGTAATCCCACGCTTTGGGAGGCTGAGGTGAGTGGATTGCCTGAGACCCTCGGGTACGAGACCCACCTGGGCAACTTGGCGAGACCTCATCTCCACAATAAATCAAAAATCAGCCGGGTGTGGTAGTGCGCGCCTGTAGTTCCAGCTACTTGGAAGGCTGAGGCGGAAGGATCGCGGGAGCCCAGCAGGTCGAGGCTGTGGTGGCCGGGAGCGGCCACTGCACTCCAGTCTGGGCGACAGAGTGAGACTCCAACTCAAAAAAAAAAAAAAGAAACTATTGTAGAGATGAGGTCTTGCCCAGTTGATTAGACTGTTCTCCCACCCCTGGACTCAGGCCATCCTCTCACCTCCACCTCCCAAAGTGCTGGCATTATAGGTGTGAGCCACCACACTGGACAGCTCTGAGAATTCTAACTTGTAGCAGCTCTGGAGTACAGAGAAAAAAAGTATAAGCACTGTGTCCTGGCTGGCATTTCAAGATGCCATGAGATTTGCTATCCAATCTCACATCTCACTATTAGAGAAAGCCTGTCTCTTGTGACTTGGGCCGTAATTCTTTTTTTTTTTTTTTTTTAGTTAGTGTCTCACTCTTCATCCAGGCTGGAGTGCAGTGGCACACTCATGGCCACCATAGCCTTGACCTGCTGGGCTCAGGCGATCCTTCCTCCTCAGCCTTCTAAGTAGCTGGAACTACAGATGCACACCACCACACCCAGCTTATTTATTTATTTTTTTGGTTTATTGTAGAGGTCTCACCAAGTTGCCCAGGCTGGTCTCGAACCCCTAAGCTTTAGGCAATCCTTGCCTTGGCCTCCCAAAGCGCTGGGATTACAGGCTGAGCCACTGCACTTGGCCTTTTTTTTTTCTTTTTTTTTCTGAGTTGGAGTCTCACTCTGTTGCCCAGACTGGAGCTCAGTGGCACACTCGCGACCACCGCAGCCTCTACCTGCTGGGAGCCGGTGATCCTTCCGCCTCAGCCATCCAAGTAGCTGGAACTACAGGCACGCGCTACCACACCTGGCTAGTTTTTGATTTATTGCAGGGATGAGGTCTCGCCAAGTTGCCCAGGCGGGTCTCGAACCCACAGGCTCAGGCAATCCACTCACCTCAGCCGCAGGATTACAGGCTCAGCCACCGAGCCCAGCTTGTTTTTTTTTTTTGAGTTGGAATCTCGCTCTGTCACCCAGACTGGAGTGCCATGGCCGTTCCCGGCCACTGCAGCCTCGACCTGCTGGGCTCCGGCGATCCTTCCGCCTCAGCCTTCCAAGTAGCTGGAACTACAGGCACGTGCTACCACGCCCGGCTAGTTTTTGATTTTTTGCAGAGATGAGGTCTCGCCAAGTTGCCCAGGCGAGTCTCGAACCCGCGGGCTCAGGCAATCCACTCACCTCAGCCTCCCAAAGGTGTGGGATTACAGGCTGAGCCACCGAGCCCGGCTGAAAGCAAGATCTTTTGTATCTACACAGTAGGAAG
This sequence comes from Cephalopachus bancanus, assembly GCA_027257055.1. Taxonomy (NCBI): domain Eukaryota; kingdom Metazoa; phylum Chordata; class Mammalia; order Primates; family Tarsiidae; genus Cephalopachus; species Cephalopachus bancanus. The sequence continues at coordinate 4,888 of JAPVLO010001057.1, forward strand.
TATTCTGCAAAGGCCTGCTGAACTATTAATTTCCTCTTCACTAACAGTCACTCTACTACGACACGTGGACAGTCTTCAGGGCACCTGGAAGTTAGCAGAGTCCCAGGTGTTTGCTTTCTCCGTCCACTCCAGAACCACCAAAGCACGGAAAGCCACTTCATGCCAACCTCTCCATTCTCACACTCAGCGCCTTTCCGGCCATCCCTGAAAACTCACTCTCACATACATTTCTGTAAAACCAGGACCATAATAGATTTTCTCATGTACCCCATTAATCAATTTCTCTAAGACTCACTTGTCATGTAACAAGCACTTATTAATCTAACTTCCCTTTCATTGGGCCTACCAGAAGATCAAGTTCCAACAGACATAGATTGTGTCTGCCAACACGTCCTCACATCCCTCTTACTGTAGGCGGTTTCTCTGATCAGAGTAGAGTGACTTGGCGTGCTCAGCCCATAATCCCAGCACTTTGGGAAGCCAAGGCGAGTGAATTACCTGAGCGCGCAGGCTCAAGTCCAACCCGGGCACCTTGGAGAGACCTTGTCTCTACAGTAAGTCAAAAATTAGCCGGGCGTGGTAGCACGTGCCCCTAGTTCCAGCTACTTGGAAGTCCAAGGAGGAAGGATCGCCAGAGTCCAGCAGGTCGAGGCTGCGGTGGCCATGAGTGTGCCACTGCACTCCAGCCTGGGCAATGGAGTGAGACTCCAACTCAAAAAACAAAGCAAAACAAAAAAATCGAGTGCATTTCCTCACCCCTTGAATATGGGCTGGCCTGTGACACTTTGACCAAAAGAATGCAGTGCAAGTGACCCTATGTAACTTCTTAGCCTTGGTCTATTAAGCCTTGCAATTTCCGCTTTTGCCTTCTGGGATCAAGCCTTCATATAAAGAAGTTTGGGCTAGACTACAGAATAAGACCAGGTGGAAAAAGTATCTCAGGCACACTTATTTGAGCAATAGGTATAAGTGAAGATATCCTGGACAATCTGGTATTCTAAAAATGCCTGTTGTACTTTTTTTTTTTTTTTTTTCTGAGTTGGAGTCTCACTCCGTCGCCCAGACTGGAGTGCAGTGGCCACTCCCAGCCACCGCAGCCTCGACCTGCTGGGCTCCGGCGATCCTTCCGCCTCAGCCTTCCAAGTAGCTGGAACTACAGGCGCGCGCTACCACGCCTGGATAATTTTTGATTTATTGTAGAGATGAGGTCTCGCCAAGTTGCCCGGGCATGTCTCGAACCCACGGCCTCAGGCAATCCACTCACCTCAGCCTCCCACTGTTGTACTATTAATTTCCTATTCACTAACTGTCACATATTCTTTTTTTTGAGTTGGAGTCTCACTGCCACCCAGACTGGAGTGCGGTGGCACACTCCTGGCCACCACAGCCTCCACCTGCTGGGTTCAGGCAATCCTTCCTCCTCAACCTTCTAAGTAGCTGGAACTACAGGCATGCACTGCCACACCTAGCTAATTTTTTGATTTAACGTAGAGAGAGGTCTCGCCAGATTGCCCAGGCTGGTCTCCAACCAGTGGGCTCAGGCAATCCTCTTGCCTCCACCTCCCAAAGCAGTCACATATTCTTTGTTTGAGTCTCACTCTATCCCCCAGGCTGGAATGCAGTGGCATGCACTCTCATGGCCACCCCAGCAGGAGGATTGCCTGAGCCCAGCAGGTAGAGGAAGCAGTGGCTGTGAGCATGCCACTGCACTCCAGTCTAGGTGACGAAGTGAGACTCTGACTCAAAAAAAAAAAAAAAAACTAAGAAAGTGTATTCCTGAAGGAACATTTTTTTTTTTTTGAGTTGGAGTCTCACCGTCGCCCAGACTGGAGTGCAGTGGCCGCTCCCGACCACCGCGGCCTCGACCTGCTGGGCTCCGGTGATCCTTCCGCCTCAGCCTTCCACGTAGCCGGAACTACAGGCGTGCGTTACCATGCCCGGCTGAATTTTTGGTTTATTTTAGAGATGAGGTCTCGACTGCCCAGGCGGGTCTCAAACCTGTGTGCTCAGGCAGTCCAACCCGCGGGCTCAGGCAATCCACTTACCTCAGCCTCCCAAAGGCGTGAGATTAAAGGCTGAGCCACCGAGCCCAGCCAGATTAAAAATTCCTTCAGGAAGCTGGGCTCAGTGGCTCAGCCTGTAATCCCGCGCCTTTGGGCGCTGAGGTGAGTGGACTGCCTGAGCCCGCAGGTTTGAGACCCGCCTGGGCAGCGAGACCGCATCTCTAAAATAAACCAAAAAATCAGCCGGGCGTGGTAGCGCACGCCTGTAGTTCCGGCTACGTGGAAGGCTGAGGCGGAAGGATCGCCGGAGCCCAGCGGGTCGAGGCCGCGGTGGCCGGGAGCGGCCACTGCACTCCAGTCTGGGCGACGGTGAGACTCCAACTCAAAAAAAAACCCAACTTTTAATATGATTACACTTTTGTAATTTATGAGTTTTATGTTGTATGTATGGTTTTATTATTGAAAGGGCACAAAACATAGACACCCAAAACTCAATTCAGCTCCTGGTCACAACCTTTAGGGGCAGAGTCTGTCTCTACGCCCAGGCTGGAGTGCAGTGGCACGCTCACGGCCAGTCACTGCAGCCTCGACCTGCCGGGCTCAGGCGATCCTTCCGCCTCAGCCTTCCAAGTAACTGGGACTGCAGGCACATACCACCATGCCCAGCTAATTTTTTTATTTACTGTAGAGATGCAGTCTTGCTGAGTTGCCCAGACTGGTCTTGAACCTATAGGCTCAGGCCATCTTCTCACCTCGGCCTTCCAAAGTGCTGGGATTACAGGCTGAGCCACTGCACGGGGCCTGACTTTTGAAACCTTAAACTACCCAGGTGATTCCAATGACCAGTTAGGCTTCGTATCCCCATCCATACCACTTAAACATGGTACTTAAGCCTCATAGTAAAATGAGGATAGCTTATACTTTCTTGTTTTTCCTATGGTTCCCACTCACAGAAGATACCTAATAAATATTTCTTTATGAGAGCAGTGCAGAAGCATAGTTCAATTTTTCCTTTCCTTTTTTTTTTTTTTTTTGAGTTGGAGTCTCACTCTGTCGCCCAGACTGAAGTGCAGTGGCCGCTCCTGGCCACCACAGCCTCGACCTACTGGGCTCCGGCAATTCTTCCGCCTCAGCCTTCCAAGTAGCTGGAACTACAGGCGCGCGCTACCACGCCTGGGTAGTTTTTTGATTTATTGTAGAGATGAAGTCTCACCAAGTTGCCCAGGCGGGTCTCGAACCCGCAGGCTCAGGCAATCCACTCACCTCAGCCTCCCAAAGGCACGGGATTACAGGCTGAGCCACCGAGCCCAGCTATAATGCTTTTCTTTTTGAAGAGTCTCTGTTAACCAGGCTGGAGGGCAGTGGCACGTTCCCAGCCACTGCTGCCTCGACCTGCTGGGCTCAGACTATCCTTCTGCTTCAGCCTTCCAAGTAGCTAGTACTGTCACAAGCCACCACATCTGGCTAATTTTTTGATTTATTGAAGAGATGGGGGTCTCACCAAGTTGCCCAGGCTGGTCTCAAACCTGTGGCCTCAGGCAATCCTCTCACCTCTGCCTCCTAAAGCGCTGGGATTATAGGCGTGAGCCACCGTGTCCCGCGTAATTCAATTTTTCTATTACATTTCATTCCAGTGTGAGTCTTTAGAAACACTTTTTTTTTTGAGTTGGAAGTCTCACTCTGTCGCCCAGACCGGAGTGCAGTGGCCGCTCCTGGCCACCGTAGCCTTGACCTGCTGGGCTCCGGCGATCCTTCCGCCTCAGCCTTCCAAGTAGCTAGAACTACAGGCGCGCGCTACCACGCCCGGCTAATTTTTGATTTATTGTAGAGATGAGGTCTCGCCAAGTTGCCCAGGCGGCTCTCGAACCCGCGGGTTCAGGCAGTCCACTCACCTTAGCCTCCCAAAGGTGCGGGATTACAGGCTGAGCCACTGAGCCCGGCTTAGAAACAGTTTTAACATAACAGTTTTAGGGGGCAATTAAAAATGACCAGTTCCAGGCCCGGGTGTGGTGGCTCAAGCCTATAATTCCAGCACTTTGGGAGGCCGAGGCAAGAGGATTGTCTGAGCTCAGGTGTTCGAGACTAGTCTGGGCAACTTGGTGAGATCTTATCTCTACAACATAAAAAAAAAAATAAGCAGGGCGTGATAGCATGCGCCTGTATTTCCAGCTACTTGGAAGGCTGAGGCAGAAGGATCACATGAACCCAGCAGGTTGAGGCTGTGGTGGCCGTGAGAGTACCGCTGCACTCCAGCCTGGGCAACAGACTCCAACTCCAAAAAATAAAAATTACCATTTCCATTACATGAAGAGGTAAAGTTAAAAAGTGCCAATGATAAGATATTTTCACCAACTTTACTTTTTGTTTTCTGAGTAGCAGACTCACTGTCGCCCAGGTTGGAGTAGAGTGGTATGCTCACAGCCACCACAACCCTGATCTGCTGAGCTCAGGTGATCCTTCCGCTTCAACCTTCCAAGCAGCTGGAACTACAGGTGTTTGCCACCATACCTGGCTAATTTTTTTATTTATTGTAGAGACAAGGTCTCACCATGTTGCCCAGGCTGGTCTTGAACCCACAGGCTCAGGCAATCCTCTCATCTCAGCCTCCCAAAGTGCTGGGATCACAGGTGTGAGCCTCCGTGCCCCGCAACTTTTCTTTTTTTTGAGTTGGAGTCTCACACCGTCACCCAGACTGGAGTGCAGTGGCCACTCCCGGCCACCGCAGCCTCGACCTGCTGGGCTCCGGCGATCCTTCCGCCTCAGCCTTCCAAGTAGCTGGAACCACAGGCGCGCGCTACCACGCCGGGCTAATTTTTTGATTTATTGTGGAGATGAGGTCTCACCAAGTTGCCCAGGCGGGTCTCGAACCCACGGGCTCAGGCAATCCACTCACCTCGGCCTCCCAAAGGCGGGGGATTACAGGCTGAGACACCGAGCCCAGCCAACTTTTTTTTTAAGGCCATAGCTGTAGCTAGACTGTAAAGAGTAAGTATTGTAAGACCCGAACCTAAGACCCTAAGACTTAGGGATGAGTCAGATTTCATCGTCCAGGTGAATGAGAAGCAACATGTAGAAGAAAATCAAGGGTGTGGATATCAAACTCCGCAGAAGCCCCATTTTATTACCGAGAGCAGACAAAGCCCTTTCCCCAGAGGGAAAAACACTGTCCCCCTTCTCCAGGACGACAGCCGAGTCTTTTCCACAGTTCCCAGCTTGCTCTTTTATCGGTATTTCCCACGTCGGTTAAAGTGTTTGTAGAGATAGCGGATGCGTTTATTGAGATTGTGCAGGTCGTCGAGGAACATTCGACTTCCAACCATCTTCTTCTTCCGGATACAACGCTGCAGTTCATTCCCCTTCCAGCCTCGCAGCCACCTGGGGCCCCTGATCAGCTCTCTGGGGTGCTTTTCGAAGTTCCCTGTGCAGCGTGAGAACACATGATTACTCCTCGACCAGAGAACCCGGCGTCCACCAGCTCGCCTTCAGCCCACAGAAGCGTCTTCCGGACCCGCCTCGACCGACCAGAGACGGACCAGAGCAGAGCCGGGAGACAGGCCGCCTGGGTTCAGACGCCCCCACCGCCGTCACCGGCTCTGGCGATGCCGCGGCCGCAGGTCCTCGGCTTCCGAGCGCACGCCGAAAGCGCGCGCAAACGCCGCCCGCGGCCCGCGCGCGCGCGCCCTCTCGCCGCGGGGCCCGGCGCCCCCGCCCCGGCGCGGGCCCGTCTTACCCAGGATGCCGATGTTGTCGTACACGCCGAACAGGGCCCTCTTCTCGTCCCAGCGGTCAGCCGCCCTGGGAGGCGGGAGGGTGGGCCTCGCCCGGGTCGGCGCGGGCACACCTGGGGGGGGCGAGGAGGGCTGAAGCGCGGCCGCCGCCGAGGAGGCCGCGCCCGCGCGTCGGCGCAGCCACTCGCCCAGCGAGAAGCCTCGGCACGCCAGCGGCGCCCGGCCCCACAGGCCCCGGCCTGCCGCCCAGGAGAGGCCTCCGGCCATCGTCCCCGTCTCCCCGCGCGGCCGCGCGCCAGACAAGCCCAAATGAGGACCAGACGCGGCCCTCGAGGGGACGACGACAGGGACGGGCCGCCCGCCTCACACGGGAGCTGACGCGGAGGCGGCCACCTCGGGGTTCACCAGGTCGCCGGCAGCGCGCGGCCGCCCGAGCCCCGCCTTCTCCGGCCCGCGAAGCCCCGCCCCCCGCCGTGCGTGAGCGCTTCCGGCCTGGCCGCCGGAAGTTGCGGAGCGCTGGGCGAGCGGAGGCGTGCGCCTGGCTGCTGAGTGGGCTTCCCGAGGCTGCGGTTTCAAGGCAGTTCGCCCTTTCCGTTGCCCTTGGCGTCCCCGCGTGTGAGAGAAATGAAGGCTCAGCAGCTGGAGTCCGGAGCTTCGGAGTGTCCGAAGGCCGAGCCCCGTCTCTGTGCCTCACAAGAGTCTTGCGCCGTAGCGGTTCTCGCCGCCCCCGTTTTCCCACGAGGAGGCACAGCCGAGGCCCAGAGAGCGAAGGGCCTCGCCGGACGTCACTTGGCGGGAGACGATGGCGAGACCTGGATTACAGCCCATGCCTTCTGACTTCCCGCTTGGGCTTGCCGCCTGTCAAGGGGGCGGCTGAATGGCTCGTCGTTCCGGGGCTTTGCCACTGCCTAGGCAGGGAGGCGGCGTCTGCGGCCGGGCCGATGAGGCAACGCGGAGCCCGGGTCACCGGGGACCCCGGCGGGGGGAGTGCGCGGCGAGGCGAGCCGGGCGTGGGAAGGCGGGCGGGAACGCGAGCCTCGGCCCCGCCCCCGCGCCGCGGGCTTGCGCTGCGATTGGTCGGCCCTTCCGGCGAGCGTCGCGATTGGCCCCCTCGCGGCCGTTGCGATTTGAACTCGGAGTGTGGCTTTGCCCGCGCGGCTCTGGCTCGGAGGCGGGCCTTTGCCTCTGCCTGCCGGGCATTGGCCGGCTTCTCCGCCCGCTTGAAAACTGCCTCGCTGGTTGGTGCGTATCGTGCGCTCGTGTTTTTTCTTCCATTTCTCCGGGTGTCTCGGAGTCCGAGGAGCGGCGGGTGAGGGCCCCAGGTAAGGGGCGGTGTGAGCGGGAGCCGGTCGCGAAGCTGGGGAGGTCGGGTCCAGGACAGTGTGGCGCGGTGTTCGGCAGTCCCCCGTGGGCAGGGAGGTCTAGGAGGCTCGTCCTCGGGGCCCGATGCGGTAGAACTGAGTCTGGCGGATCCGCCGCGCAGTGTGTCGGGGACATGGCTTAACCGTTCCGAGCTTCGGTGTCCTCATCTGCAGACTGAGTCGTGTTGTTGTGCACTCCGTGGGATTGAGTCAGGAGACTTGGACGTGGTATATTCACGTAGCCCGACAGAACCTGGCACAGAATAAGTAAATAATCGGTGTTGATGCTTCTCGCATTCTGGCGCAGGAAGCCCTCTGACCCCTGCTGGGGCCCTGTTCTGCCCCCAGGTGAGACTTTGCTTGCAGAAATGAGCATAGCAGTTCTCTTTACACGCCGACGTGCCACTTTACAGTTCTTCAAACACCTTCGTACGCCTTGAGTCATTTGATTATCAGAACAACTTTGTGGTGTAATCAGAGGTTAATAACCCTGTTTTACAGATATGGCCCAGAGGGTTAAGTGACATGACCAAGTGGCAGAGTCACTTCTCGAATTAGATTCTAGTCCAGGGTTGATCTTACATCCGCTAAGATAATGCTGTCAGATGATGCTGTTGGCTTGCTGTGACACTGAAAACCATTATATGTTGGAGGTGGAGAGACTGTCCTTGGATACAGACCCTGACCTTTCCGCTGTTTGGTTTCCAGCCGTGAGAGCCGTAGGAAAAGGATGTCTCCCCGAGCGTTCGAGTTCCACCTGCCCTTGTCCCCAGAGGAGCTGTTGAAAAGTGGAGGGGTGAACCAATATGTTGTGCAGGAGGTGCTGTCCGCCAGGCAGCTTCCTTTGCAGCTTAAAGGTAAGATTCCACAGCTGCCGTTGCATCCAGCTCTGCCAAACAGCCATCCCACACACAACTGTATTGTCTTTTCTCTTCCGCTACACCGTGAAGCACCATGAGGGCAAAGACGTGTCTTTCCTGTTCCCTGTTTTCTCCCTCTCTTCTCTCCCTAGTATTGCACGGGACAGAGTACACTCATTAACTGCCTTCTCCAGGTTATTCAGTGAATGGTCTTGGTGTACAATGGTTACTCTTTGGGAAAAAATTATTTTAGATCTTTACCCCTTACCTTGGCAAAATAAAGTTCTGGACTTAAAAGTTATAGGAGGAAATAGCTTTTTCAGAATGTCTAGGACCTGACCTATTTTCAGTAACACTTTTTTTTTTTTTTTTTTTTTGAGTTGGAGTCTCACTCTGTTGCTCAGACTGGAGTGCAGTGGCCACTCCCGGGTTCGGTGGCTCAGCCTGTAATCCCGTGCTTTGGGAGGCTGAGGTGAGTGGATTGTCTGAGCCCACAGGTTCGAGACCTGCCTGGGCAACTTGGCGAGACCTCATCTCTACAATAAATCAAAAAATCAGCTGGGCATGGTAGCACATGCCTGTAATTCCGGCTACTTGAAAGGCTGAGGCGGAAGGGTCGTCACCGGAGCCCAGCAGGTCGAGGCTGCGGTGGCCGGGAGCGGCCACTACACTCCAGTCTGGGCAACAGTGAGACTCCAACTCAAAAAAAAAAAAGAAAGAAAATGAAGACAAACATACATGTTAGCTTTGGCGTACACAGGATCAGAAGCATCAAGTCTAGGCAATAGGACTTTTTTAGCTCCATTATATCCTTATGGCTCCATTATCATACATACAGTCAGTTGTTAAACAAAATGTTACGTGGCACGCAACTGTACTGGTAAGGGAAATAGAATTGCTCCAATTGGCTAAACTGATCACGATTATTATCTAGAAGCTTCCCTAAACCTGAACATACCACCATTTGGTAAGCAAGGATGAAGGCAGAATGTAAAGGTTGGCTGATGGATGTCCAACCAACAGTTTCCACAGTTATACTATTCTTTCCATACTGTGTGGATATATGTATTACCAGTTGCACATGCTGCAAATCATAATAAATTGTTCTTCAGCTATTATAATGCATCATTATTTGGATGGTCGTGTTTTTAAGAGACTTTTTTTGTTTTTTTGAGTTGGAGTCTCACTCTGTCGCCCAGACTGGAGTGCAGTGGCCACTCCTGGCCACCACAGCCTCGACCTGCTGGATTCCGGCAATCCTTCCGCCTCAGCCTTCCAAGTAGCTGGAACTATAGGCACATGCTACCACACCCGGCTATTTTTTTGATTTATTGTAAAGATGAGGTCTCACCAAGTTGCCCAGGCGGTTCTCGAACCAAGGACTCAGGCAGTTCACTCACCTCAGCCTCCCAAGGCGCGGTATTATAGGCTGAGCCACCGAGCCCGGGTGAGTCTTTTTTAAAACGATTGCATTGCTTTGATGATTTTGGTTTTGAGAATCCTAAAAAATAAGACATAAATATATAACATCAATCAGCTTGATTATCTCAAGTATTTACTGACTGCGTGCTATGTGCCAGGCATCATTCTAAGCACTGAAAATATAACAGTCAACAAAACATACAAAGTGGCACAGTTATTTCAGAGCTCTCAACAAGTAATAAACAAGCAAATGTAGAGTACAGTGTATTTGAGGGAATGCATTCCAAGACAACCAGTGGAATTGGGTCGTACTGGGGGATGCGCGCACACACACACACACACACACACACACACACACACACACACTGTGTGTGTGTATATATACATACATACTATGTTTTTTCCCCTATACATACATACCCATGATAAGGTTTAATTTAAAAGTTAGGCATAGTAAGAGATTAACAATAATAATAGCCAGGCTTGGTGGCTCAGCCTGTTATCCCGCACCTTTGGGAGGCCGAGGTGAGTGGATTGCCTGAGCCCGCGGGCTCGAGACCCGCCTGGGCAACTTGGTGAGACCTCATCTCTACAATAAATCAAAAATTAGCTGGGCGTGGTAGCGCATGCCTGTAGTTCCGGCTACTCGGAAGGCTGAGGTGGAAGAATTGCCGGAGCCCAGCAGGTGCAGGCTGCGGTGACCGGGAGCAGCCACTGCACTCCAGTCTGGGTGACAGAGTGAGACTCCAACTCAAAAAAAACCAAAAACAACAATAATAATAAGATAGAACAATTACAACTGCATGCCACCATAATTACTCTTGTGCTTAGGGGCTATTACTAAGTAAAATAAGGGTTCCTTTAACATGAACCCTTGACAGTCAATCTGATAAGCAAGACAGCTACTATGTAACTAACGTGTGAATAGGGTAGCATGTGCAGCATGGACATGTTGGATAAAGGGATGATTCGTGTCCTGGGCAGGAAGTAGCAAGACAGCACAACATTTTATCCTCCTACTCAGAATGACCTACAACTTAAAACTTATGAATTGTTTATCTCTGGATGATTTTATTTAATATTTTCTGACCAAAGTTGACCACACGTAACTGAAACCTCAGATAAGGTGGGCTACTGTATGTCAGGTGGTTGGAAGAGCTGAGAAAAATAAGACACAATAAAGAAGATAGTGTTGAGAATGGAGGCTCATACCTGTAATCCCGGCTACTTGGGAGGCTGAAACAGGAGGATAGCTTGAGGCCAGGAGTTTAAGACTAGTCCAGGCAACACAACAGAGACCCAGTTTCTAAAATCTATTTTTCTTTTTTGCATCCCCTCCCTAAAAATCTCTCTTTTTTTTTTTTTTGAGTTGGAGTCTCACTCTGTCGCCCAGGCTAGAGTGCAGTGGCACACTCAAGGCCACCCCAGCGTCGACCTATTGGGATCCAGCGATCCTTCCGCCTCAGCCTTCCAAGTAGCTGAACTACAGGCATACTACCTCGCAGGCTAATTTTTTGATTTATTGTAGAGAAGAGATCTTACCATGTTGCCCAGACTGGTCTCGAACCCACGGGCTCAAGCAATCCTCTTGCCTCGGCCTCCCAAGGTGCTGGGATCACAGGCTTGAGCCACTGTGCCCGGCCAAAAATCAATTTTTTTTTTTTTGAGTTGGAGTCTCACTCTGTCGCCCAGACTGGAGTGCAATGGCTGCTCCTGGCCACCGCAGCCTCGACCTGCTGGGCTCCGGCAATCCTTCCGTCTCAGCCTTCCAAGTAGCTAGAATTACAGGCATGCACTACCACGCCCAGCTGATTTTTTGATTTATTGTAGAGATGATGTCTCACTGCCCAGGCGGGTCTCTAACCCGCGGGCTTAGGCAATCCACTCACCTCAGCCTCCCAAAGGTGCGGGATTATAGGCTGAGCCACCAAGCCTGGCTCAAAAATCTATTTTTAAGAATAAATAATATAAAGAAGATAAGGCTGGGTGCGGTGGCTCACTGCTGTAATCCCAGCACCCACCAGGCCAAGGTGAGAGGATTGCCTGAGCCTAGGGGTTTGAGACCAGCCTGGCAACTTGGTGAGACCTCATCTCTACAATAAATTAAAAATCTTAGCACACCTATTATTCCAGCTACTTGGAAGGCTGAGATGGAAAGATCACCTGAGCCCAACAGGTCGAGCCTGTGGTGGCCGTAAGCATGCCTCTGCACTCTAGCCTGGATGACAGAGTGAGACTCTGACTCAAAGAAAAGAAGATCCAGTATACCTGGATAGGGGCTGCTGATAGGTCATGTTTTGGCAAAGATCTTAAGGAAGTAAGGAAATGAGCTTGTAGATTCTCAGGGACGTACATTCCAAGCAGACCAAAAAGCTATTGCAAAGGTCATGAGGTGAGCAGATACCAATATAGTTGAAGTGGGATAAACTAGGAAAAAAGAGGTTAGAAGTGGTAGTTTATTCCAGATTCTTGCTCCTCAAAATGAGGTCTTTGGCCGGGCACAGTGGCTCAAGCCTGTAATACCAGCTCTTTGATGCTGCGGTGAAGGGATTGCCTAAGCCCACAGGTTCGAGCACAGCCTGGGCAACTTGGCGAGACCTCATCTCTACAATAAATTGAAAACATTAGCTGGATGTGGTAGTGTGTGCCTGTAGTTCCAGCTACTTGGAAGGCTGAGGTGGAAGGATCGCTGGAATCCAGCACGTTGACACTGGGGTGGCCATGAACGTGCCACTGTACTCCATCCTGGGCGATGGAGTGAGACTCCAACTCAAAAAAAAAAAAAAAAGAGGTCTTCAGATCAGCAGCACTAGTATCATGATGGGAACTTAGTAGAAATGCAGGTAGAGCATGATAGGTCATGGTAAAGAGTTTAGCTTCAGTGTGAGTAAGCTTGAAAGCCATTGAGTTTTAAGCACAGGAGTGACATTGTGTGACATTTTAGAAGATGCACTATTGGCTAGGTGCAGTGGTTCATACCTATAATCCCAGCACTTTGGGAGGCTAAGGCGAGAGGATTGCCTGAGCCCAGGAGTTTGAGGCTGTGGTGAGCTGTGATCATGCCACTGCACTGCACCCTGGGTGACAGAGACCCCAACTTAAAAAAAATTTACTGTTTATTGTGTAGAGCAGAGGCCATAGGAGGTAAGGGGAGAAGCCAAGAGACTAGTTAAGCAGTGCATACAATTAATACCAAACAGATTGGACAGTGGAGGTGGTGATAGAATGCTGGATTCCGAATGTGGTTTTTTTTTTTTTAATGTTGTTTTTTTGGTGGGGGGTTTGAGTAGGAGTCTCACTCTGCTGCCCAGGCTGGGGTGCAGTGGCATTCTCACAGCCATCACAGCCTCGACCTGCTGGGCTCAGGTGATCCTTCCTCCTCAGCTTTCTAAGTAGCTGGAACTATGGGCATGTGCCACCATGCCTGGCTAACTTTTTGATTTATTGTAGAGAAGAGGTCTCACCAAGTTGCCCGGGCTGGTCTTGACCTGTGGGTTCAGGCATTCCTCTCACCTCTGCCTCCCAAGGTGCTGGGATTACAGGCATGAGCCACTGTACCTGGATCTGAATGTGTTTTGACAGTAGAGTCCCCTACATACAAATGAGTTCCATTCTGAGAGCACGTTCATAAGTCCAACAAAGTTAGCCTAGGTACCCAACTAGCATGTTGGGCTATACAGTACTGTAATGGGTTTATAATACTTTTCACATAAGTAATACATAAAAAACACGAATAAAACATTTTTAATCTTACAATACCTTGAAAAGCACGGTAGTGCAGTATAGTACAACAGCTGGCATACAGGGGCTGGCATCGAGTGAACAGGGAAGAAGAGTTACTAACTGGAGTTGGGAGATGGCAGAGCTGAAGGATTGTCCACAATAGGAGACGGAGAGCAAGCCACAGTTTCACGCATGCCTGATGTTGATGGCACAGGTTCTCATTCCTTGCTGGATTCAATTCTAACTACCCTCTAGAAAAATGATTCAGTGATGCCTGTGCAGTACTGTGCTGTACTACTATTCTTTATATAGTGCTGTATAGTAAAGTACACAAAAGCACAACCAGTTATAGGGATGCGCACATGTAACAATGTACGCTAGACACGTGAACTAACGTGATTGGACATGCAAACACGTGTTTGCATCTTTGAGCGTTTGCAACTCAATGGTTTGTGTATAGGGGACTTACTGTAGAGCCAGCTGAGTTTGGAAGAAGGTCATGTTGTCATGAGCAGAGAAAAGGTGAAATAATTGCCTAGAAAAAAGTGAATAAACCTGGGAATTTGTAGTAAGCTTACCAGGAAATATGAAGGGCCTGCTTGAGGGCAGCGGTTGTGAGTTTAAAATGAGAAAGAATAGTCAGCATGTGTGTGTTTTTTTCTCAAGCTGGTTTTTTTGTTTTTGTTTTTGTTTTGAGTTGGAGTCTCACTCTGTCGCCCAGACTGGAGTGCAGTGGCTGCTTCCGGCCACCGCAGCCTCGACCTGCTGGGCTCCGGCGATCCTTCTGCCTCAGCCTTCCAAGTAGCCGGAATTACAGGCATGCGCTACCACACCCGGCTGATTTTTTGATTTATTATAGAGATTAGGTCTCGCCGCCCAGGCGGGTGTTGAACCCGTGGGCTCAGGCAATCCACTCACCTCAATCTCCCAAAGGCGCGGAATTACAGGGTGAGCCACCGAGCCCGGATTCTCAGGCTGTTTTTATTTGTGTAGCTACATGAATGAAGTAAGCAGATAGTTGATTTAACCTAGATTTGCCAGATGAATAAATGTGTTTTTTGTTTTTTTTTTTTTTGGTTTTTTTTTTTGAGTTGGAATCTCACTCTGTCACCCAGACTGGAGTGCAGTGGCCGCTCCCGGCCACCGCAGCCTCGACCTGCTGGGCTCCGGCAATCCTTCCGCCTCAGCCTTCCGAGTAGCTGGAACTACAGGCGCACACTACCACACCCGGCTGATTTTTTTGATTTATTGTAGAGATGAGGTCTCGCTGCCCAGGCGGGTCTCGAACCCGCGGGCTCAGGCAATCCACTCACCTCAGCCTCCCAAAGGCGCGGGATTACAGGCTGAGCCACTGAGCCCGGCAAATGTGTTTTTAATAAATGGGAGACATTAGAATTATCATGACGTCTAACAATAGAAAAATATTAAATTAATTGCCGGGCTCGGTGCCTCAGCCTGTAATCCCACGCCTTTGGGAGGCTGAGGTGAGTGGATTGCCTGAGCCCACGGGTTCGAGACCCACCTGGGCAACTTGGCAAGACCTCATCTCTACAATAAATAAAAAATTAGCCTGGGCGTGGTAGGGTGCGCCTGTAGTTCCAGCTACTTGGAAGGCTGAGACTGAAGGATCGCTGGAGCCCAGCAGGCGAGGCTACGGTGGCTGGGAGCAGCCACTGCACTCCAGTCTGGGCAACAGAGTGAGACTCCAACTCAAAAAAAAAAAAAAAAAAAAAACTTAAATTAATTAAGATAGAGCTGGACACTGTGGCTCAGCCTGTAATCCCGCGCCTTGGGAGGCTGAGGTGAGTGGATTGCCTGAGCTCGCGGGTTCGAGACCAGCCTGAGCAACTTGGTGAGACCTCATCTCTACAATAAATAAAAAAAATTAGCCGGGTGTGGTAGTGCACGCCTGTAGCTCCAGCTACTTGAAAGGCTGAGGCGGAAGAATCGTCGGAGACCAGCAGGTCGAGGCTGCAGTGGCCAGGAGCGGCCACTGCGCTCCAGTCTGGGCGACTGAGTGAGACTCCAACTCAAAAACAAACAAACAAAAAAACATCACTAGCAATACACATGACTTCATGTACCTCTTGATACAAATGTGTGAAGAGGACTCAACCCCAGTCTAATCATGAGGAAACAGGCAAATATAAATTGAGGGATATTCTGCAAAATAACTGGCAAGTACTCCTTAAAAAAATGTCAAGATCTTAGAAGACAAAGATTGGAGGAACTAAGGAGACAGGACGTCTCAGTGCCTTGTAGAATCCTGAACCAGAAAAATGTTGTAAGTAGGACAGTTAGCAAAATTCAAATAAGGTCGTAGATTCGCTAATAGTATTGAGTTAATTATTTATTGTTTTAAAATAGATACTTGTACTATGATTATGTAAGACTTTATTATTATTATTATTATTATTATTATTATTATTATTGAATTGGAGTCTCACTCTGTCACCCAGACTGAAGTGCAATGACCACTCCCAGCCACCACAGCCTCGACCTGCTGGGCTCTGGCGATCCTTCTGCCTCAGCCTTCCAAGTAGCTGGAACTACAGGTGCGCACTACCACGCTCGGCTAATTTTTGATTTGTTGTAGTGATGAAATCTCATCAAGTTGCCCAGGTGGGTCTTGAACCCGCGGGCTCAGGCAATCCACTCACCTTGGCCTCCCAAAGTGCTGGGATTACAGGCTGAGCCACCGAGCCGGCCATATGTAAGACTTTAATATTATGTGAGTGAAAAGTACAAAAACTGCTGTTTTTGCCACCTGCTGTAATTTCAAAATACAAAGTTTAAGAAGAATCTGAGTTTGTGTTCACTCCTGATTGCTGTTAAGTTGAGCAAGTCATGTAACCACTCTAAGACATACAATAGGCATAATACTGTCTGTTAGAAAAAAAAAAAAGCCGGGCTCGATGGCTCAGCCTGTAATCCCACACCTTGGGAGGCTGAGGTGAGTGGAATGCCTGAGCCTGTGGGTTCAAGACCTGCCTGGGCAACTTGGTGAGACCTCATCTCTACAATAAGTCAAAACTAGCCAGGCGTGGTAGCGCGCACCTATAGTTCCAGCTACTTGGAAGGCTGAGGCCGAAGGATTGCCGAGCCCTGCAGGTTGAGGCTGTGGTGGCCAGGAGCGGCCATTGCACTCCAGTCTGGGTGACAGAGTGAGACTCCAACTCAAAAAAAAAAAAAATACTGTCTGTTTTGCCTGACTCAGAGGTATAGTGAAGCTAAGGTGAGGCTTTAATTGTAAAACAATTGTAAAATACCATTTTTGTTATTATAGATTACATTGACATGGCCTGTTTGTCTCCTTTTGTGATTCTACCGATAAAAACAATAAACCTGGTTTTTGGCCATGAATAGAATTTACCAAAAAAATCCTCTCTCCCTCCAAATTGATTAATGCTTTTTATCTTTATAGCATTTCAGGCTGCCTTTCGAGCTCAGGGACCCCTGGCTGTGCTGGAGCACTTTGATACTATCTACAGCATTTTACAGTAAGTGAAATATTCAGCAGTACTTATTTATTATTATTGTTTTTTTTTTAGAGTTGGCGTCTCACCAGGTTGTCCAGGCTGGTTGCAAACCCCTATGGGTTCAGGTAATCCTCTCGCCTCGGCCTCCAAAAGTGCACGGATGACAGGCTGGAGCCACTGCATCCAGCCTCCAACTGGTACTTTTTTTTTTTTTTTTTTTTTTTGAGTTGGAGTCTCACTCTATTGCCCAGACTCGAGTGCGGTGGCACGCTTCCTGCCACCGCAGCCTCGACCTGCTGGGCTTCAGTGATCCTTCTGCCTCAGCCTTCCAAGTATTTGGAACTACAGGCATGTGCTACCACGCCTGGCTAATTTTTGATTTATTGTAGAGATGAGGTCTCACCAAGTCGCCTGGCGGGTCTTGAACCCCTGGGCTCAGGCAATCCACTCACCTCAGCCTCCCAAAGCACGGGATTACAGGCTGAACCACTGAGCCTGGCCCAGCTAGTACTTTATTTTTATTTATTTATTTATTTTTTGAGTTGGAGTCTCACTCTGTTGCCCAGACTGGAGTGCAGTGGACGCTCCCAGCCACCGCAGCCTTGCCCTGCTGGGCTCCGGCTATCCTTCCGCCTCAGCCTTCCAAGTAGCTGGAACTACAGGCGCACGCTACCACGCCCGGCTGATTTTTGATTTATGGTAGAGATGAGGTCTCGCCAAGTTGCCCAGGTGGGTCTCGAACCGTGGGCTCAGGCAATCCACTCACCTCGGCCTCCCAAAGGCGCGGGATTACAGGCTGAGCCACCGAGCCCAGCCCAGCTGGTGCTTTAAAAATAAATCGTAGCCGGGCTCAGTGGCTCAGCCATAAATCAAAAAATTAGCCGGGCGTGGTAGCGCGCGCCTGTAGTTCCAACTACGT
This sequence comes from Cephalopachus bancanus, assembly GCA_027257055.1. Taxonomy (NCBI): domain Eukaryota; kingdom Metazoa; phylum Chordata; class Mammalia; order Primates; family Tarsiidae; genus Cephalopachus; species Cephalopachus bancanus. Next base: position 22,383 of record JAPVLO010001057.1, read on the forward strand.
GGAAGGCTGAGGCGGAAGGATCGCTGGAGCCCAGCGGGTCGAGGCTGCACTCCAGTCTGGGTGACAGAGTGAGACTCCAACTCAAAAAAAAAAAAAGAAATCGTGGCTGTTGGTCCTGACTGCAAGTTAGTCCTGAAATTCTAAGACACAGTTTCACTGATTAATGCTTCTGGATTCTGATAGCTGTACTGATGAGCATTTACCCAACTTGCCACCATATTTCTTAAGTTGGACAATTTCATGGGTTTTTTGTTTGTTTTGTTTTGAGTTGGAGTCTCACTCTGTCGCCCATACTGGAGTGCAGTGGCATGCTCACAGCCACCCCAGCGTTGACCTGCTGGGCTCCAGCGATCCTTCTGCCTCAGCCTTCCAAGTAGCTGGAACTACAGGTGCGCACTACCACACCCGGCTTCATATGTATTTTTATTTTTAATTTTTTAATTTTTTTGAGTTGGAGTCTCTGTCTCCCAGGCTGGGGTGTAGTGGCACACTCCTGGTCGCCACAGCCTTGACCTGCTGGATTCAGACAATCCTTCCACTTCAGACTTCCAAGTAGCCAGAACTACAGGCACACACTACCATGCCCAGCTAATTTTTTTTTTTTAATTGTAGAGACGAGGTCTCACCATGTTGCCCAGGTTGGTCTTGAACCCACGGGCTCAGGCAGTCCTCTCGCCTTGGCCTCCCAAAGTGTTGGAATTATAGGCTTGAGCCACCACACCCGGCCCATATGTATTTTTAAACATTAGATTCCTTAGGTTTGATGTGATCTGTTAGAATGGGCTCTGTAAGCTCCTTCCTGTCTCACCTCTGCACTTTCTTTACCTTACAGTCACTTTCGAAGCATAGATCCTGGTCTCAAAGAAGACACTCTGGAATTCCTGATAAAAGGTGTCTATGGGCCAGGGGGTAAGGGATGGAAGGTGTCTATTATTGTTTGCTTGTTTACTGTTTGCAACATTTTATCAGCCACATGATGATATCAAGGCTGTTGTGATTCAGTTGGTTTGGCTAAAGCCAGGGACCTTTGGCCTGTTAAGATCTGTAATCTTGGTGGGCGATACAGAGTTATGTGTGTTCACTGTAAGGGCAGACCAACAAGAACTTTTCCTACTTTTGAGCTACCTCTTTTGAACAGGAGTGACTCTTCCAGTTGCCAGGGAGACATTGTGGTAACTGGAGTAAGAAAGTAGGAACAGGGCATGTTCAGGGTATCAGGGTCAAGGGTCCCAAAGGACTTAGCTTACATTGTGACCACTGAGAGATGAAACACACATCTTTGGTAATCTGATGGCTGCAAGTGCTCGGTGTTCTGAAGTTGGGGTGTCTGACGACAGCGAACGAGACTGACTCGCGGGTTCTGCCCTTCACAGTGGTGTCCCGCCACTCCCAAGAGCTTCCAGCCATCCTGGACGACACAGCTTTGAGTGTGGCAGATAGAAATGCCCATCTAAATGCTCTCAAAATGAACTGTTATGCTCTGATACGCCTCTTGGAATCCTTTGAAACCATGACCAGCCAGGCAAATCTCATGGACCTGAACCTTGCTGGGAAGGTAATTTGGAGTTTTTGGCTCACTTTATGCAGGGTCTGGGGGGAGTGGGAAATTGATGGGAAAGAAGGGAATCCAGTAGTCTGACAATGCCGTCTGTCCTCATTTAGGGTTTGGGAGGAAGAACTGACAAGTATCACACATTTCCTTCCCTGACTAGTAGCATTTTGGAGCTTGTGATACTTCTATATTACCTTTTACCTTGTCTTGATACTGGATAGCTTGGACATTGAGTGGCAGATCTTGACCCTCTTTGTTTCCTAAATGTATATGTGTCTCTTTTTAGGGCAAGAAATCCCGGACCAAGCCAGCCCTTGGTTTTGACTGGGAAGAAGAGAGGCAACCAATTCTCCAGCTTTTAACACAGTTACTCGAATTGGATATTCGTCACCTGTGGAACCACTCTGTGATTGAAGAGGAATTTGTCAGGTGGGCAGTTAAGATGGCCACAGAAAATACTGAGCTGTGAGAAATGGGGGCTCTGTTGCTAGGTGTGCCCTTTTTTTTTCTTCCTTTTTTCTTTTTGAGTTGGAGTCTCACTGTTGCCCAGACTGGAGTGCAGCAGCACGCTCCTGGCCACCACAGCCTCAATCTGCTGGGCTCCTGCGATCCTTCTGCCTCAGCCTTCCAAGTAGCTGGAACTACAGGTGCACGCTACCACATCCAGCTAATTTTTGATTTATTGCAGAGACGAGGTCTCATCAAGTTGGCCAGGCGGGTCTTGAACCTGCGGGCTCAGGCAGTCCACTCGCCTCGGTCTCCCAAAGTGCTGGGATTACAGGCTGAGCCACTGAGCCCGACCTTGTTTTTTTTTTTTTTGAGTTGGAGTCTTACTCTGTTGCCTAGACTGGAGTGCAGTGGCCGGAAAACGGCTACTGCAGCCTCGGCCTGCTGGGCTCCGGCAATCCTTCTGCCTCAGCCTTCCGAGTAGCTGGAGCTACAGGCGCACGCTACCACGCCCGGCTAATTTTTTATTTATTGTAGAGATGAGGTCTCGCCAAGTTGCCCAGGCGGGTCTCAAACCCGCGGGCTCAGGCAATCCACTCACCTCAGTCTCCCAAAGCGTGGGATTACAGGCTGAGCCACCGAGCTCGGCTAGATTTGCCTTTAAATACTTGATTTTATGCCTCAGTTCTGTCTGTAATACATAAAAGTATAATCATAGCAGAGTTGTTAAATAATAGAATATTAGAAACTGGTGTGAATCTCTCATCTTTAATGATTAATAATTATTCAGAAATAAAATTTTTATTTCTGAAACAGTATTTATGGAGAATCTCCTAGGTGTGTGTGTAGCATCCTAATAGGCCCTGGAAACAACAGTTTCTGCTCTCGGAGTCTGTGCTACAGAGTAGAAGGCAGTTTTTTTTGAGTTGGAGTCTCACTCCATCACCCAGGCTAGAGAGCAGTGGCATGCTCACGGCCACCCCAGCATCGACCTGCTGGGCTCTGGCCAGCCTTCCAAGTAGCCAGCACTACAGGCACGTACTACCACACCCAGCTAATTTTCTGATTTATTGAGATGAGGTCTCGCCAAGTTACCCAGGCTGTCCTCGAACCCATGGGCTCAGGCAGTCCCCTCACCTCAGCCTCCCAGAGTGCTGGGATTACGGCCACCATGCCCAGCCGGCAATTTTTAAAATAAGCAAAATATATGTTTTATGGTTTATTTCTATGGAGCAAGATAGAGGAGGGGCATGGGAAGTTTGATGGAAGAGGGTTGTGACTAACTCTTCTAGCAAGACTTCTTTGAGATGGTGACATTTGACCAAAGACCCAGAAGAGGTTAATGCAAGCTGTGAGGAGTAGCAAGGACAAGAAAAGGAACAGCAGGTGCAAAGAGTAGGGCGTGTGTCTGGCATGTACAAGCAATAGTAAGAAGGCCAGAGAGGTGGCAGCTGAGAGACGGTAGGGAAGGCTGTGGGGTCGGGGGGCGGTAGGGAGCCGAGCAGCAGATCCCTGCAGGCCATCATGGGTACTTGGCATCTCCTTGGAGTGATACGGGACCACTGGGGGTTCCCAGTAGGGTGGCGAGGTCGTCCGACTTGCACTCTAACAGGGTCATCCTGCTGGTTGTACCGAAACAGACTGGAGGGCAAAGGGGAGCAAGACAGCCGCGACGGGGCCATTCCCGTAGCCCAAGCGAGAGTAACGCCACGTACACCAAGAAGTGGCAGTGGAGATGGGGAGAAGTGCTTGGATTCTGACCTTTTTTGCTTAAGCTAGAACTTCTGGGATTTGCTGACAGTTGGCTGTGAGGTAGGCAGGAGAGTACTTTCAAGGACAACTCTCCCAGGGGTTGGTCTGAGCATCTGAAGCTGCTGGTAACTGAGGTATTGAGATGGCCGTGAGCAGGTGTTTTGGGGGGATGGTCACAAGTTCTGTTGTGGGCATACAACGTTTGAGGTGCTTATCAGACACCCAAGTAAAGCTGTCAGAGTAGGCTTTTGAATGTACAGATGTGGATTTCGGGAGAGAGGTCTGGGCTAGAGAGATACATGTCGGAATATGATGGCATTCAAAACCTTGAAAATAAATGAAATCATCAAATCAGGAGATGTAACTGGAAGAGGGCAGAAGTCCAGCACTGGTACCCTGGGGCATACCACCATGACGTGGGTGAGGAAGTGAGGAAGAACAAGCCAGAGAAACAGAGAAGGGACTCGTGTCCTGGAATCCAGGGAGGAAGTGACCAATGAACCGGATCAAATGCAGCTGAGAGATACTCATAAGGGTGAGGGTTGAGTCAGTCTTTCTTTTAGCTATGAGAAGTTGGTGGCAACTTTGTCCTGTCTTTCGTCACATAGTCACGTTCTTTTTGGCATCAAAGACTGGTTGGACATTGGTCATCTTGAAGCAACATGGTGTGGAAGGTGTATGTGGAATGAAGAACACAAGGAGAGTGCGACGAGCACAGCAGGGAAGGGTGTGGGTGAGGCAGGGCCGTGATGTGACTGAACCCAGACGGCCGACTTCATCCGCTCAAACTCTTCCTTTCTTAGTTTGGTTACCGGCTGTTGCTACCGCCTTCTGGAGAACCCTACCATCAGTCACCAGAAGAACCGCCCCATGCAGGAGGCCATCACACACCTGCTTGGTGTGGCCTTGACACGATACAATCACGTGCTCAGTAAGTTCTCCCTCCACTTGGCCTGCCCTTTTCGTTGGCCCATAATTTCTCACAGCTAGTTCTTACGCAGGTGCCACCGTGAAGATCATCCAGATGCTGCAGCACTTTGAGCACCTGGCATCTGTGCTGGTGGCGGCTGTGAGTCTGTGGGCAACTGATTATGGAATGAAGAGCATAGTAGGAGAGATTGTAAGGTGACTCTTCCTTCTTAAAGTTTCTCATTCTTATTTTCCTCGGGGAGAGGATAAAGAGAGATTGGAAATATATTCTCTGTTTAACAGTAGATTTCTTCAGATATTAGCTATCAGTCTTACCTTCCCTTACAGGAACTGAATAATTGAGCTGTCTTGCTATGGCTGTGTTTTCTTCTCTGTGTAGAGAGATTGGACAGAAGTGTCCCCAGGAGCTGAGTCGGGACCCTGCAGGAACCAAGGGCTTTGCAGCCTTCCTAACAGAACTAGCAGAACGTGTACCAGCTGTCCTGATGTCCAGCATGTGCATTTTGGTAGATCATCTGGATGGAGAGGTAGGCACTCTGCTGGAGGTCTCGAAGATTTTTCTCAAGGTTTTAAGTCCATTGCTGTTTCTTTCTTTTCTTTTCTTTTTGAGTTGGAGTCTCACTCTGTTGCCCAGGCTGGCGTATGGTAGCATGCTCACAGCCACCACTATCTCAACGTGCTGGGCTCAGGTGATCCTTCCACCTCAACCTTCCAAGTAACTGTAACTACAGGCACACATCACCATGCCCAGCTAATTTTTTTGATTCATTGTGGAAACGAGGTCTTACCAAGTTGCCCAGGCTGGAAGTCGGTTTCTTTTTTTTATTTTTGAGTTGGAGTCTCACTCTGTTGCCCAGACTGAAGTGCAGTGGCACGCTTCTGGCCACCGCAGCCTCCACCTGCTGGACTCCAGCGATCCTTCCACCTCAGCCTTCCAAGTAGCTGGAACTACAGGCGCGTGCTACCATGCCCGGCTAATTTTTGATTTATTATAGAGATGAGGTCTTGCCAAGTTGCCCAGGCGGGTCTCAAACCCGCGGGCTCAGGCATTCCACTCACCTCAGCCTCCCAAAGCGTGGGATTACAGGCTGAGCCACTGAGACCAGCTGGAAGGCTGTTTCTTAACAGAACAAGACAGTAGCTTTCACGTGAAGACAAATGGTCTAGATTTATCATTTTGGTAGTGTTCTCCTGTAGAAAAGCAGATCAAGTTCATTGAGTAAAGAGCCCTTTATTAACCATGTCTCGATATCACATTAGTTTATCCAGCTCTGGTAGGGGAGATGACAGTTCCGCAGCTTAAGTCTCATAGTAGTGACTCAGCTTTGATTCCGAGTCCCACCTATTCCTCAGGATGAAGCCTCTCATTTCTCTCTCATCCCTGAATGCTGACCTGGCTAATTCCCAGACCAATGCCAGGCACTCCGAGGGGATGTTAAGGACAAAGACAGTCTATTGGTCATCTAATTTACTGCAACTCCTATGCAAGACCCTCCTCTGGTTCTTGGCCTGGCAAGTCCCCAGTCCCTGATCCCCAACAGATTGTATGATGGACTGCCTTGGCAGTCTGGGCTGATTTATGAGTTTCTGGGTCTCGTTTTCTGTCAGTAAAAAGAAAGGAGAGCGGGAGGGAAAGGGAGTATTTGTTAGTAAGGACCAAAGGCTTTGAGACCTTCGCTGAAGGCCAGTAATGAGTGCTTTCCACATATGTGCTAGTAAGTGTACATGGTTTCATGTTCAAAATCTACCCTGGTGAGCCCTGTAAGGAAGAATTGGTTTTGACTCTTGTTTCCTTTTCCCAGCATTCTCCTCTGAGCAAACAAGTCCCCTCTGGGATTCAGCTTTTCCCCGTGACCTGGTGGGTGGAAATACCCATGCAGTTGGCCAGAAAAGTTCAGCTGAGCATAAGCAAGCTTGGCCTTGACTGAAGAAGGCCTTGCCCCTCTTTGTGCCTGGAAAGTGCAGGGAAAGGAGACTTTTTTTTTTTTTTTGAGTTGGAGTCTCACTCTGTCGCCCAGACTGGAGTGCAGTGTCCTCTCCAGGCCACCGCAGCCTCGACCTGCTGGGCTCCGGTGATCCTTCTGCCTCAGCCTTCCAAGTAGCTGGAACTACAGGTGCGCGCTACCACACCCGGCTGATTTTTTATTTATTGTAGAGATGAAGTCTCGCCAAGTTGCCCAGGCGGGTCTCGAACCCGCGGGCTCAGGCAATCCACTCACCTCAGCCTCCCAAGGCGCAGGATTACAGACTGAGCCACCGAGCCTGGCTGGGGAAAGGAGATTTAATACTGGAGTTTTTAAATCCCTACCAACTGTTTCTCTCAGAATCATATGATGCGCAATGCTGTGCTGGCAGCCATGGCAGAGATGGTACTGCAGGTCCTGAATGGCGACCAGCTGGAAGAAGCTGCCCGAGACACCAGAGACCAGTTCTTGGATACTTTACAGGCCCACGGCCATGATGTCAACTCCTTTGTGCGGAGCCGTGTTTTGCAGCTCTTCACCCGGATCGTCCAGCAGAAGGTAAGCAGCCTTCTGTGTGATATGGACACTTGGTTCCCCTCCACGGACAGACCAGAGTCGAGAGGAATCCAGTGTTGAAAAGAAATATCTGCCCTAAAGAAGTCTAGAACAGTAATCAAAGTCTTCCTTTACCAAGGACAAGGATGCCTGACTCCCTTGGCTCCACTTAATGACTGTAATGTGTCTTACCCACTACAGGGAATACTCGCTGCCTGTATTCAGGATGGAGTGTGTAGCTCCATCTTGAACAAAATGGATCGTGTGAATGGCAAGGTGACCCTTCTCTTGCTTCATGCAGGCTCTGCCCCTGACACGTTTCCAGGCAGTGGTAGCCTTGGCCGTGGGACGTCTGGCAGACAAGTCAGTGCTAGTATGTAAAAATGCCATCCAGCTGCTAGCCAGCTTTCTAGCCAATAATCCTTTTTCCTGCAAGGTAAGTAGTTTTGGTCTACCAAAAGACAAGGAACTAAATGGAAACGAGGATAAGATTATGTCACTTAGTGAACCTGCTACTCATTTTACCTTGATAGCTTAGTGATACTGACCTTGCTGGACCACTGCAGAAGGAGATGCAGAAGTTACAAGAGATGAGGGCCCAGAGGCGAGCTGCAGCTGCTAGTGAGTGGTTACTGCTAGGAGTCTTTACCCCAGACGGCCTTCTCCCTACAGCCAGAAACCCCAGCAAAAGAGACTAAGTGAGACTTTCTCATTCAGCCACAGTGCTGGACTCAGAGGAGGAGTGGGAGGCCATGATACCAGAGCTGAAGTCTACCCTGCAGCAGCTTCTAAAGCTTCCCCAGGAGGAAGAGATTCCCGAGCAAATAGCTAACTCGGAAACTGCTGAAGAGGTGAAAGAACGTATCCGTCAGCTGCTTGCCAAAGCTAGTTACAGGTATGTGAAAGAATGGGATATTCTCCAGTGATTTGTATACAGATATAGAGGTAACCTCTGAGAAACTTAGATGTTTCTTTCAAACGAACTGCCCTCAGGTATGCTGCTACCCTGTGACGGTAGGTGTTTTCATTGTAGTAGTGGTCTGACCAAAGGCACAGTCCATAATTAAGCATGTTCCTCTACTTTTATAAGTGTTTAAAGAAACTACTAATGATTATATGTAAGGGTTATTACAATTAAATATAAGTTCTTCATTTGGAAAAGAAAGCTTGTAAGTACAATGCTAGGTGTGTCATAAGTTGCTTAACATTCTGAGCCACAGTTGTGTTATCTATAAGATAAGGAATTGATGAGATCATATCTCTCTAATGACTTTCTCATTCTAAATTCTGAGCTAATAAATAATATCAAACTTGCTTATTCCTACCACCTTAATCTTCACATCAACTTAGTATGAATCCTGATAGAGAAAAGACATCTCTCTGAGTTTCTGTGACTCGGGAAGTTCAGAGGCACTTAGCAGCAAAAGCATTAGTAGCTGCCAACAGGTATTCTTCAACCTCAGCTACAGGCTGTTTCTTTATTTCCACTTACTTATGCTATTTAAAGAAGGCTGACTCGTTTAGCTAGAGAGTGGCTTGTTTGTCCTATAACTGCCCTATGGTTCTCTTTTTATTTTGCTAGAGCATAACTAGAAAGTAAAGTTTTATAACTGCTTCTTCTTCTGAGGTATTCAAGTGTTTCTCCTCTCAGCTAGAAGAAGGATTTTTCTCATGTTCAACGTGTTACCCCCTCATTTTGAAGTCCTCAGCAGTAGATGCTAGGCTCATTTTTTTTTGAGTTGGAGTCACTCTGTCGCCCAGGCTGGGATTCAGTGGCATGCTCACGGCCACTGCAGCCTCGACCTGCTGGGCTCAGGGAATCCTTTTGCCTCTGCTTTCCAAGTAGCTGAAACTACAGGCGTGGACCACCACACCCAGCTAAATTTTTGATTTATTGTTGAGACGAGGTCTCAGCTATGTTGCCCAGGCTGGTCTCGAACCCCTGGACTCAGGCATTCCTCTCACCTTGGCTTCCCAAAGTGCTGGGATTACAGGTGTGAGCCACCACACCTGGCCAAAAACCTGCTTTTTAAAAAGTAGGCAGTACATTCCCATGGTATGCAATTTGACATCACAGAAAAGGCAAGTCATGAATATCCCTTCTAAGCCTGTTTCCCAGCCACATCATCCCCCTTCCCACAGGGAAGCAATGTCAGGACTTTGTTTACTATCACTCTAAAGGTAGCATACGGATATTGAGTCAAACATACGTTCTTTCCCCATTTTACATGACTGATAGGATTCTCTACCCGTTAGTCTACCACCTTGCTTTTTTCCATTTAACTCTGTGTCATAGTGATTAGTTTTAAATATTTATGCATAAATAGCTTCCCCCTTCTTTAATAGCTACATAGAATCCAATTATGTTATTATGTCCTAGACTAACTGGTTATTGAAAGCTTATTGTTTCTAAACTTTTTTTTTTTTGGAGTCTCACCCTGTCACCTAGGCTGGAGGGCAGTGGCACGCTCCCACCCATTGCAGCCTCAACCTGCTGGGCTCTGGCAATCCTTCCACCTCAGCCTTCCAAGTAGCTGGAACTATGGGCATGCGCCACCACGCCTGGCTAATTTTTTGCTTTGCTGTAGAGACGAGGTCTCGCCATGTTGCTCAGGCTGGTCTCGAACCCCTGAGCTCAGGCAATCCTCTTGCCTCTGAATCCCGAAGCACTGGGATTATAGATGTGAGCCACTGCATCCAGCTGGTTTGTGATTTTTGAAATCTAAAAAACCTTATTGGAGGAGTAGGAGACATGCTTTGAGCCCCACCGCTGGCCGGTGCTGCTCAACTATTTAAGCATGGTAAGTGTTCCTTTTCTTTGGCAGTGGGTCTAAGAACTTGATGGGGTCATGAGGTAGGCTCCCTTACAAATGGCTGCTGTGACACTTGTAATGGGTGCTGAATGGTGACTGACTGGTATGTTCTTCAGGCAGGCCATCGTTCTCGCTCGGGAAGCCACAGGCCACTTCCAGGAGTCTGAACCCTTCAGACATACAGACCCAGGAGAGTCAGAGGAGACCAGGTTCCTGAATCTCTTAGGAATTATCTTCAAAGGTAACTTGCTTTTGCTTCTTCAGTCAGCAAAACATTTCAACTGGTATTTACTTGATGCCAGACACGGGACTGACTAACAAAACCTGTGCTAAGGGTTGTCTTCAGGAGGGGATTGGGGAAAAAGTATTAAATAAAGTCCAGAAGGGGCAGTGCTTCAGTCTGGAGTGGAAGCAGCCCATTGGCCTAAGATTGATGCCCAAACCATAGCGGTCTTTAGGAATCTTCTCTGAGAACTGAAGATACTTTAGGATAGGTTTTATTTTATTTATTTATTTATTTTTTGAGTTGGAGTCTCACTCTGTCGCCCAGACTGGAGTGCGGTGGCCGCTGCCAGCCACCGCAGCCTCTACCTGCTGGGCTCCGGCGATCCCTCCGCCTCAGCCTTCCGAGTAGCCGGAATTACAGGCGCGCGCTACCACGTCTGGCTGATTTTTTGATTTATTGTAGAGATGAGGTCTCGCTGCCCAGGCGGGTCTCGAACCCGCGGGCTCAGGCAATCCGCTCACCTCAGCCTCCCAAAGGCGAGGGATTACAGGCTGAGCCACTGAGCCCGGCTAGGATAGGTTTTAATTTTCTGTCTTCTCACTGTGGAAAAAATAGCCAGGGATGTTGACACCTGTGGATTCTCCCATCTGTCTTTGAACAAAAGCCATCCTGTACTTCCTCAACTCCTAGGACCAACAGCTTCTGCACAAGAGAAGACACCCCAGCAGTCTGCAGGGAATGCGGTCCTGGGACAGATTGTCTGTAAAAACAAGCCTAGTGCGTCAGAGCCTGAGGGGCCAGGGGCAACGAGGACCTGATGAAGCAGGAGATGCTGGTTCAGTACCTGCAAGACGCCCACAGCTTCTCTCAGAAGATCACAGAGGCCATCGGCATCATCAGCAAGATGATGTATGAAAACACAACCACAGGTAGGCCCGAGTCCCCTCTAGAGGTCAGGACTGGGCTTGGAGTTTCGTCCAATTGTGTCTGCTCCTTGAGAAAGAAAGGCCGGGCACAGTGGCTCACGTCTGTCATCCCAGCACTTTGGGAGGCGAGGAGAGAGGATGGCCTGAGCCCAGGGCTTCGAGACCAGCCGGGGCAACTTGGCGAGACCTCGTCTCTACAATAAATAAACAAACTAGCCGTGCATGGTGGCGCATGCCTGCAGTTCCAGCTACTTGAAAAGCTGAGGCGGAATGATTGCCTTAGCCCAGCAGGTTGAGTCTGCAGTAACCGTGAGCGTGCCACTGCACTCCAGCCTGGGCAGCAGAGTGCGAGTTCAACGCAAAAAAAAAAAAGAAAAGGCAAGGGTTCTTTATTTCTGATTGCTTCGTCTGGCTCCTCCAACTTGCTTTTTTTTTTTTTTTGAGTTTGAGTCTCACTCCTTCGCCCAGGCTGGAGTGCAGTGTCACGCACACTTACAGCCACCCTAGCGTCAACCTCTTGGGCTCCAGTGATCCTTCTGCCTCAGCCTTGTGAATAGCCAGAACTACAGATGCATATTACTACACCCGGCTGTTTTTAAATTTTATTGTAGAGACGAGGTCTCACTAAGTTGCCTGGGCTGGTCTCCAACCCGCAGGCTTAGACTATCCACTCACCTTGGCCCCCCAAAGTTCTGGGATTGCAGACTGAGTCATCGAATCTGGCTTTTTTTTTTTTTTTTTTTTGAGTTGGAGTCTCACTCTATTGCCTAGGCTGGAGGGCAGTGGCATGTTCATGGCCACCCCAGTGTCGACCTGCTGGGCTCCAGCAATCCTTCTGCCTCAGCCTTCCAAGTAGCTGGAACTACAGGGCGTCACGACCATGCCCGGCTAATTTTTGATTTATTGTAGAGACGAGGTCTCGCCACAGCTTGCATATTTTACTGCATGTAGTACCTCATGAGAGGCCATCACAGGAGCATGAACATCCTCAGGGAGAACAAGGAGGCTTCCACTGCCTGTTGCAACATATAAAAGGTTCTGTCTGTAGGGATTGAGGAATTGTGCCAAGTTGACAGTGACATTTGTATCTGCTCTCTCAGTGGTGCAGGAGGTGATTGAGTTTTTTGTGATGGTGTTCCAGTTTGGGGTGCCCCAGGCCCTGTTTGGGGTGCGCCGCATGCTACCTCTCATCTGGGCTAAGGAGCCAGGCGTCCGGGAAGCTGTGCTCAATGCCTACCGCCAGCTCTACCTCAGCCCCAAAGGGGACTCTGCCAGGTACATGGGGCCCTTTGCCTTTGCTGATTTTTCTGAGATCGCGTCTCACAGGACTCTTCTAGTCTCTGGAAGGAAAGGGGACATCCTTCCAGGGGAGTTCAAATTCATAGGCAGTGGGTCTGCAATGGGATTCAGCTTGGGGCTGAATTTCTAGTGAAGCCCATTCTAAGCAGCTGCTTGATACGTAGCGGGATAGCCAAGTTCAACTACCGGTCTTGTAATGACCCCTGATCTCTGTTATTCCCACAGAGCCAAGGCCCAGGCTTTGATTCACAACCTCTCTTTGCTGCTGGTAGATGCTTCAGTTGGGACCATTCAGTGTCTTGAGGAAATTGTAAGTCTTCTTACTTATCTTTCTTTATTCATTCAACAGGTATTATTGAGTTATTACTACATGAACAACAATTTACTCAGTCCCACAAAGAAATATAAGACAATTTGTTTCAGCCGGACGTGGTAGCTCAAGCCTCTAATCCCAACACTTTGGGAGGTGGAGGCAAGAGGATTGTCTGAGCTCAGGGGTTTGAGACCAGCCTGGGAAACATGACGAGACCCCATCTCTACAATAAATCAAAAAATTAGCCAGGCATGGTGGCATGTGCCTGTGGTTCCAGCTACTTGGAAGGCTGAGGCAGAAGGATCACCTGAGCCCAGCAGGTCGAGGCTGTGGTGGCTGTGAGCGTGCCACTGCATTCCAGCCTGGGCGACAGAATGAGACTCCAACTCAAAGACAAAACAAAAAGACAATTTGTTTCACATCCCCAGCTTTTTTTTTTTTTTTTTTTTTTTTTCAGTTGGAGTCTCGCTCTGTCACTTAGGCTGGAGTGCAGTGGCACGCTCATGGCCACCACAGCCTCAACCTGCTGGGCGCAGGTGATCCTTCTGCTTCAGCCTTCTAAGTAGCTCGATCTACAGGCACATGTCACCATGCCGAGCTAATTTTTCTTTTAAATTGTAGACATGAGGTCTCGCCAAGTTGCCCAGGCTGGTCTTGAACCTGTGGGCGCAGGCAGGCCTCTCACCACCGCCTCCCAAGTGCCGGGAGTAGAGGCCTGAGCTACCACACCCAGCCTGCATCCCCAGCTTTAAAGGAACCAGCGTGTAGTCGGCAGCCAGAAAACACAGAACGTTTTGAGAAGAGTGCAGCAGATAGATAACCAATGCCAGAATAAGTTGCGCAGATAATGGTTGTGATAGCAACAGGGACAGAATAATGACAGCACTTATGTGTTTTGAGTACATGAATACATGCCAGACACTTTTCTTAGCACTTTATTCATATTACCTTGTTGAATCCTCACAACAATCCTGAGAGGCAGTGTTATCTGCAGTTTACAGTGAGAGATCCGAGGCACAGAGAGGTTAAGGAACTTGACTGTTCACACCTAGTTCGTGGAGTGGCAAGGCTTGAACTGAAACTCAGCCAATAAGAGCCCCAGAACACATGCCCTCCCGTGCTCCACTGACGAGTACAGAGTGGGAAAGGGTCTTCTGAGGCAGAAGGGTCCGGGAAGCTCTCCAGCCAGGCGCAGCGGCTCAAGCCTCCAATCCCAGCACTCCAGGAGGCTGAGGGGGGTCGCTTCAGGCCAGAGGTTTGAGAGCAGCCTGGGCAACAGAGTGAGACCCTGTCTCTCCAAAAAAATTGAAAAACTAGCTGAGCATGGTGGGCCTGTAGTCCCAGCTACTCGGGATGCTGAGGCAGGAGGATCACTTGAGCTGTGATAATGCTACTGCCCTCCAGCCTGGGCAACAGGGCGAGACCCTGTCTCAAGACACACACACACACACACACACACACGCACACACACGCCTAGGTTGAGTCTTGAAAGTTGAAGAGGGTTTAGGGAATTATAGAAGGGAGGGAGAGCTTTTCAGACAGAAACCCAACAGTCCCTGATGTAGAATGAGGTTTGTCTTCTGGCTCAAAATTATCTGGAAAACATGATAAAGCTGGGAATACAGGTTGGAACTCAGCTGTGAAGGCCCTGAATGACCTGAGAGTCGAGGACTTCAGCCCTAGTAGCCAGGGATCCATCCAGGCTTTCAGCGAGGCAGATCTGCTCAGAAGCATTTGCGTTGTAGGCTCCAGCTCTCTCCCGGAGGAGCGCTCCTGCCAGCCAGTGTTCTCACTGAGAACGAAAAGAGCCTGGTGGCGGCAGCTGGCCCCAGGCATCATAGGCCCGCGAGTGGCCAGGAGCCCTGTAGGGGGCAGGGGACAGTGACTGCAGACTGAGGAGCAGCAGAAGTGTCGTGGAGAGACCAGCCCAACAGCAGCACACAAGCTGGCTGTGAGGAGGCAAGGCCAGGACAGAAGGCCAGTGGAGGCTGCTGAAGGGGTGCCGTGAGAGGCTGGCTTCGGGCCTGGAAGAGTCGCTGCACTGTGGCTTAATGGAAGACATTGTAACGGAAAATAAGCAGATGTCGCTGAGAGGGTTGGGACCGCGGGCAAACGAAAAGGCAAGGAAGGATGCTGGCTTCCAGCGTAGACATGTTGGGCTTGTGGTAGCAGGAGAACCTGCCAGAAATCTTCAGAATGTAGTCAGCGCTGTGGTACACACGGGGTTCGAAAGGGCAGCTTCAGCGTATCCCTTGAGTCAGCCTGGAAGGCGTGAGAGTAGGAAGTGGAGCATGGCGAGAGAAGTATAGCCCCTCTTCCGCCTGGGTCTCCTCCTCCGTTTCATTCCTAACTGTTGCTTTGCTGCTCCAGGTTGTCACTGTCTTCCTCAGAGAGGGGCGCTGGGGTGGGGAATCGGCACTTTTTGCTCGAGCCCTTTTTCCTTTCTCCTCTCAGCTCTGTGAATTCGTGCAGAAGGATGAGTTGAAGCCAGCAGTGACCCAGCTGCTGTGGGAGCGGGCCACCGAGAAGGCCCCCTGCTCTCCTCTGGAGCGCTGCTGCTCGGTCACGCTTCTGGGCATGCTGGCACGGTGAGGCTCAGGTCCATGGGCGGTGGGTGAGAGCGGGATGAAAGTTCTGAAAAGATTCCTTTTCCTCCATTGGTAGCAATGAGGTCTAGCGAGCTCTGCTCTGAGTTGGCCACTTTAATGGGAAAGAAGCCAGGCACAGTGGCTCCCACCTGCCATCTCAGCACTGTGGGAGGTGGAAGCGAGAGGGCTGCCTGAGCCCCTGGGTTTGAGACCCTCCTGGGCAACAGGGCGAGACCTCGTCTCTACAGTAAATCAGAAAGCTAGCTGAGCATGGTGGCACACGCCTGTAGTTCCAGCTCCCTGGAAGGCTGAGGCAGAAGGACCATCTGGGCCCAGGAGGTTGAGGCTGCGGTGGCCGTGAGCATGCTCCTGCACTCCAGCCTGGTGACCGAGTGAAATTGTGATTCACAAAAAAAAAGGCAAGGAATGTAGTGTCATAGCCCCCCGCCTAGCAGAAATCGTGGCAGCCAGCAGAGCAAGAGAGACTCAAGGGGCTGGCCCTGTGTTGGCTTCACTGCGGCATCTCAAGGCTCTGTTGCCTATCTGTCTTGGCAGTACCCGCCCCTCGGCCCTCAGCGTTCTGTCTGGGACTGCATCTAACTCTGTGGCTTTCTCTCCCTAGAGGAAAACCAGAAATCGTGGGAAGCAACCTAGACACACTGGTGAGCATAGGGCTGGACGAGAAGTCTCCACAGGACTATAGGCTGGCCCAACAGGTGTGCCATGCCATTGCCAGCATCTCTGACAGGAGAAAGGTAGGTGGGGGTGCTTACGTGCAAACTGAGTAAGAGGAGTCCACTTGTCTATCCTGCACACACACCCACACTCCGCGGTTCTTGTTCTCCACAGCCTTCCCTGGGCAAACGGCACCCCGCCTTCCGGCTGCCTCAGGAGCACAGGTTGTTTGAGCGACTACGGGAGATAGTCACAAAAGGTGAGCTCCCAACAAGGGCCTTGAGCAGATGGGCCCACTGTGCATGGCCGTGTGTGACGTCCCCCTTCTCCCTGCAGGCTTTGTCCACCCGGACCCTCTCTGGATTCCATTCAAAGAGGTGGCCGTGACCCTCATTTACCAGCTGGCAGAGGGCCCCGAGGTGATCTGTGCCCAGATCCTGCAGGGCTGTGCAAAGCAGGCCCTGGAGAAGCTGGGAGAGAAGAGTGCCACCCAGGAGGACCCACGTAAGTGGCCAAGGGCAGATGGCTGCTGGGGGCAGTGGCTCTGCTGCGGGTCCAGAAGCCATGGCCACCACCGCTGTCTCCAGCCACCTCTCACACTCACCCTCTCGTTTCCGCCCAAGTTGAAGTCCAGTCAGTTAGCACCACCGTCTCCCACCCTGCCTCTTCCTGCTTCGCTAGTCTGCATGGCATGTGGGCAAGGGCAAGATCCATCGAAACCAGGTTCAGGCCGGATGGGACTTGACTGTGTCTCTCCTCCCTGCCCTCTCCCTCCTCCAGAGGAGACACCCCCTGCGCTCCCCACTTTCCTGTTGATGCACCTGCTGTCCCTGGCTGGGGATGTGGCTCTGCACCAGCTGGTGCACTTGGAGCAGGCAGTGAGCGGAGAGCTGTGTCGGCGCCGCACTGTCCGGGAGGAGGAGGCGCACAAGGCCAGAGACCCGAAGGAGAAGGTAGCTGACGCGCCCGGGATGCCAGGGCCGCTCCCCGGCCTTTCCCAGGCTTATCTCGTGGCCTCTGCTCAGGACGTCTCCGGCGTCTCTGCTTCTCTTCTCTGGAGGGACGTGAAGAGTCTGCTGCTCTGTGGGAGAGATGAGTGAGGAGACGGGTGGCACAGTCGGCCCATGGTCAGGGTCTAGGTGGACACAGGGTGAAGGTGGAGACCCCCGCTCGAAGAGGAGGCTCTGGTCCTGCCGCGTCTTAGAGCTGGTGTGCACCCGCCCCTTTCCATCAGCCTTTGTCACTGGCTGGCCCCTGGAGGGACCTTGTGTTCTCTCCACTAGAGGCAGTGATGTCCTGCAGACAAGTAAGACAGCTTCGCAGCAGTGGGCAAGGTCTGACCTTCTCTCTGACCTTGAGCCATTGTCTGGCTTGCGCCATCCATTCAGTTTTATATAAAATTGTGTCTCATGAGGAAGAGGCAGAAATACGCTTTGGCAACTAACAAACCAGGGCCTGGCGCTTTCCCTGGTAACTCGGGAGTCCTTTCTTGTCACACACTTGACAGTTCACCTCGTTCGTGCCAAGTGAGCTACAGGCCGGATATGAAGTGTGCCTCTGCTCACCCCATCCCCGGCTTCATTCCCTTTAGAATACGAGCTCTGAGACCACCATGGAGGAGGAGCTGGGGCTGGTCGGGGCCACTGCCGATGACACAGAGGCAGAACTGATCCGGGGCATCTGCGAGATGGAACTACTGGATGGTGAGGAGAATGGCGGCGCTCAGTAGTGTCCCTGCAGCTGAGATGACCTGTCCCGAGCCTGACGTTTTTCTTCCACAGGCAAACAGACACTGGCTGCCTTTGTTCCGCTGTTGCTGAAAGTCTGCAACAACCCTGGCCTCTACAGCAACCCAGACCTCTGCGCAGCTGCCGCTCTTGCCCTTGGCAAGTTCTGCATGATCAGGTAGGCCCCGGGGCTGGTCCACCTTCCCGAGGGCGGGGGGGCACGGTTTCCCTGATCGTCTTCCCCTTGCCCCTAGTGCCACTTTCTGCGACTCCCAGCTTCGCCTTCTGTTCACCATGCTGGAGAAGTCTCCAATCCCCGTTGTCCGGTCTAACCTCATGGTTGTCGCTGGGGATCTGGCCATCCGCTTCCCCAACCTGGTGGACCCCTGGACACCTCATCTCTATGCTCGGTATGAGACCCTTCACAAGGCAGCAGGGGTCCCAAGAGCCCCAGGAGTCCAAGTCCACATGAGGGTCACTAAGACTCTGCTCCCAAAGCTGGCATCACCCGAACATCTGCTTGACACTGACCTTCGCCCTGGCTGAGTGTGACTCACATGGCTTGAGGCTTCTGGCCAGCAGCGCTGCCCTGCTCCCCAGCTGCAGCTTCCAGCTCTAGACAGCTTTCTAACGGGGGGCTTCTGGAATGGCCTGCAACGGGGCCAGGGGCTCCGGCCGAGGGCCGTTTCTGTGGGTGCTAGGGCAGAGCCCAGGGCTGGCTCCGGTGACTCGAGCTTGCCCCCCAGCCTCCGGGACCCGGCCCAGCACGTGCGGAGGACGGCGGGGCTGGTGATGACCCACCTGATCCTCAAGGACATGGTGAAGGTGAAGGGGCAGGTGAGCGAGATGGCCGTGCTGCTCATCGACCCCGAGCCGCAGATCGCCGCCCTGGCCAAGAACTTCTTCAACGAGCTTTCCCACAAGGTGCAGCGGGAGGCAGTGGCCGGCTTGCCGCCGAGGGGCGATGTAGGTCATCTGCCTCTTTAACACGGCTCCGTCTTGCAGGGCAACGCCATCTATAATCTCCTTCCAGACATCATCAGCCGCCTGTCAGACCCGCAGGGGGGAGTGGAGGAAGGGCCTTTCCACACCATCATGAAGTAGGTTCCTGGGGCCTCGGGGCACGCTTGTCACAAAGCACAGGCTTGGGAATCCGACGAACCTGTGTTTGAATTCCAGCCCTGCTGCTTTTTATCTGCATAGCCTTCAGCGTAGCTGAGCTCTCTGCAGGTTCCTCTCTCCTTTTGGGGCCCATGGTTCATTCTTGAAAGTATTACAGAAGATAAAGTTCCTAAAACAGTGGGAGGCGCACAGCAGTACTTGCCGGACAGCAGCTGTTCCTGGCAGTTTCCGACGGGGGGGCCAGGAAGGGCCTTCTCCGATGTGGGGGACGCGGCAGAGGAGTGGCGAGGCAGGTGGAGGCCAGGGCAAGCGCGGGAAAAGGCTGGCATGGGGCGGGTCCAGGCCTGGGCTCAGCGAGGACAGCGCTGGCCCCAGGCCAGCTCACAGCCGCCTCCCCTCCCCGCAGGCAGCTCCTCTCCTACATCACCAAGGACAAGCAGACAGAGAGCCTGGTGGAAAAGCTGTGTCAGCGCTTCCGCACCGCCCGGTACGCCGCCCTCCGCGAGGGGGCGGGGGGACGAGCGGCCCCGCCCTTCCCCAGTGGCACCCTGAGTCTCAGGAGGCCGCGGGCAGTGCGCGCCCGTGTCTCCTGGACCCGCGGCCCCTCACGGAGCCCTTCCCGTCTGCAGGACTGAGCGGCAGCACCGAGACCTGGCCTACTGTGTGTCGCAGCTGCCCCTCACAGAGCGATGCCTCCGCAGGGCACTGGACAATTTCAGCTGCTTTGGGGACAAACTGTCCGACGCGTCCGTCTTCAGCGCCTTCTTGTCGGTTGTGGGCAAGCTGCGGCGTGGCGCCAAGCCCGAGGGCAAGGTGAGCGGCCTGAGCCTCAGGCCTGCGGCTTCCAGCACCGGGACGTCTGCCCTCCGGCAGCAGCGCCTGGCCCTGTGGACCCAGGGCTGTCTGTCTCTCCCAGCTTGATGGCAGCCGAGCTGCCAGGGTGATCCGAGCCCAGATCTTTCTGCCTCCAGTTCTCTTTAGCTTTTTTTAGTAGAGCAGCTTTCTTTTTGAGAACACTTCAGGTTCAAAGCAAAACTGAGCAGAAATTACTTGAGGCTCCCGCACAGCCTGTCCCCACTGCCAGTGTCCTGTGCGTGGCACGTTTTGCAGCTGATGAGCTGTTGGGACACGTCACCTCCCACAGCCGTAGCTGACTTGGGCTTCGCTGGACATGATGACATGAACCCACCGTTGCAGGATCAGAGGGGAGCTTCACGGCCTCCAAAGTCCTCTGTGCTCCCTCTCCCCGTCCCTCCCTCCCCAGCAACCACCGGGCTTCTGACTGGCTCCATCGCTTTGCTTTCCGTTCCCTCCGTGTCTTCGTGTGGCCGTTTCTTTCTGGTCGTGACAGCAACGTCGTGGGCCGTTGCCTTGCTAAGCTTCGTCTGGCCATGTGTCTTTTGAGTTCGGCCCCTCCCCTGCCTCGGGTAGATGAAATCTCTCTCTCTCTCTCTCTCTCTCTCTCTCTCTCTCTCTCTCTCTCTCTCCTCTCTCTCTCCCCCTCTCCCTCTCTCTCTCTCTCGCTGGCCCTCTCTTTCACTTTCACACCTTCCCTCTCTCATGTGCTTTCTAAATAGACTATATTTTCCAATCTTGAAAAAAAAATGGCAGCCTGGCTCAGTAATCCCAGCGCTTTGGGAGGCCAAGGTGAGTTGATTGCCTGAGCCCGCGGGTTCCAGACCCACCTGGGCAACTTGGTGAGACCTCGTCTCTACAATAAATGAAAAATCAGCCGGGCGTGGTAGCACACGTCTATAATTCCGGCTACTCGGAAGGCTGGGGCGGAAGGATCGCCGGAGCCCAGCAGCTCGAGGCTGCAGTGGCTGGGAGCGGCCATTGCACTCCAGTCTGGGCGACAGAGTGAGACTCCGACTCAAAAAAAAAGGAAAGAAAGTAGCGATGTGTCCAGGCCTGCTCTTGACATCTTCTCCCTCCAGGCTGTCATAGATGAATTTGAGCAGAAGCTTCGGGCCTGTCACACCAGAGGCTTGGATGGAATAGAGGCGCTCGAGACTGGCCAAGGAGGCAGTCAGAGAACCCCATCAGCCAAGAAGCAATGCGCTGGTATGTGAGGCAGCCCAGGCAACGAGACCACACCGGGCCCTCCCCTCCAGCACGGCGCCTTTCTTCCTCTTTTTTTGACTTCATGTCTTCCGCCTTTTGCAGTCTCTGGGCGCCAGCCTCCAGCTTCTGCAGCCTTAAACGACTTTGCCACACCAGAGCCCCGTCGGGCTACGTCTCGTCATCCAAACAGCCGGCGGCGAGTGTCCACAAAGAAACCCAAGATTGTCTTCTCAAGCGATGAGTCTAGTGACGAAGGTACCACACCCGTTTCTGCCCCAGCCCAGATGCGGGGTCCCACCGTGGGGCCGACTGAGTAGAGAATCTCTGCCCGCAGGGCCCTCTCCCGTAGTGGGAGTCTTCCTTCTGCATTGGGGTCGGGGTGGCACACACGTCCTCTGACCCCGCCGTTTCTCGCCCCTCCAACTTCTGAATAGAGCTTTCAGCGGAGATGACCGAGGACGAGACGCCCAAGAAGACAACCCCCATCCGCAGGGCGTCCACACGCAGGCCCCGGTCCTAGGTCGACATCTTCCGGCCCCGTCCCTCCTGTGCAGGGTGTCCTGTGCGGGCACTGTGGCCTCTGACTCTGTTCCCCTTGTAAGATACGTGTGTGTTTGCCCGTCTCCTTTTAAAAAACGTGTGACATTTACCGTGCAAGGCATTTCTCTTAAACTAGCCCCACTGAACTGCACTGAACTGGTTTTACTTTGGACTATGTGTTTGCCAAACTCCTTGTTTTCTAACGAATAAATGTTTTTATGTACTTTTAGGCATTGTCCCTGTGCTTGCCTGCACTCCATCTTTCACGTTAGCCCAGATCGTGCAGCAGGTCGAGGGTTACCAGACCAGGGAGATGCACCCCGGTCCCTGGCCTGTCTCCGGATCACAGATGGGCTTTGAGAGGAGGTGCCTGTAGAAACCGGAATGAACTTAGTTTAGTGAAGTCTTTTGCCTCAGCATAGCCACTTTTACTTAGACTTTGCCCCGGACAGGCTTTGACTCTAGCACAGGCTAGACACAGATACTTTTCCAACGGGCAGGTTTTAGGAAGCCTTCAGACATTCTACTGCAGGCGATCTGGCAGCCTCCCATCAGCTGCAAGTCGGGGCAGCCCAACCTTTCGATTCATGGTTTAGCATAATCTCCAGGAAGCGTTCAGGTTCCTTGACAAGGCAGAAAATCAAAGATCGCCCCGTTCCTGACTGAAGCCATAGAAATGATGATAAGACCACTTTTTGGTCAAGGTTGGTGGGTTGCCAAGGTCTGCGAAGCCTCTTGCAGGAAGATGCCCTCCCCTTGGCTCCGCCCTTCTAGCTCACCACCTGAGGGCAGAGATGCTGCCATGCGGGAGGGCAAGATCTGAGGCTCCTGCGGCTGCCGTCACACCAAGGATCCGCGGCCCTGGACATTCCAGCCAGGACGATCCTCAGACCTAAACCCCTGGCCCCAAAGGCCCTGAATAGACCCAGGGCTTGGCCCTTCGAGGCCACGCTTGCCTCGGAGTGCCAGCCCCCTTTCCGATCTGTGGAAAGTGGTTGCTAAACTTATTTCTCCATCCTTCCTTGTTGCGATCTTGCTCCTTCCTGTAGCGCCGGCGCTGGCCCACCTGGCCTCGGCTTACCCTGTCAAGCCTCCTGTCCCGACTGCCCGTGTGTCCATCTCCCCCTCTGGCCCCATCGTGGAGATGCAGTCTCTAAGGCTCCAGATCAGGGCTTCTCCACGGGGCGGTTTTGCCCCCAGAGGACATCGGGCAATGCCTGGAGCCGTTTTTGGTCTCCACAGCCTTGGGGGTGCTGCGGTGGGTGGAGGCCAAGGCGCTCTAAGCGGCCTTCGACGGTGCACAGGACAGCCCACAGGACGGTCATCCAGCCCCAAGCCCTGTGTTGAGAAACCTCCAGACCGGGGTTGCTTCTCGGCCCCACCCCCACCCTCACCCTCACCCTGTTCCCTGTTCCCTGTTCCCTAATCCCAGAAGCAAAGACTGGCAGCCGACCTGGCCAGGCCAGCGGGAGGCCAGGCCTGATGCCCTCCGGCTCAGCAGGGCACAAGGTCTGTCTCCTCTGGACTCTGCCTGTTGCCGGTCTGCAGGAGGTGCAGGCCGCGGGCTTCTGGGGGCGCCCCGGGCCCGCCCGCCCCTCCCAGCACCCCACGCACGCCCGCCCGCCCCTCCCAGCACCCCACGTCCTCTCTGCTGAGTCACTCAGCGCAGGAGGCAGTGAGCCTGCAGTCACCAACTCGCTGGTGTCTCTGCTGCCATGACAACAGCGCCCCGGCCCTGAGCTCCCTGTGCTTTGTGGGGAGGGCGGACGACAGTCGAGAGGACAAGCGGAGGCAGAGGGGAAGACAGTCGCGCTGCGGGCGCGGCGGGAGCATGGGGGGCTTGGAGGGCCCTTGGCGGGCAGAGGGCGAATGGCCTGGCGGCGCCCGCACCACCGCGGGAGCAGGTGCCGGTCCTCAGGTTCCCCGCCCCGGGAGCACCCCCGCCCGTCGCCACTGAGGGCCTTGGTGCTCTGGGTGGCCGGAAAGCCCGGGGCCAACCGCACCCGTGGCTGCCAGACGCGGCTGAATCCCCGGCCCCGCGGCCACAAGGAGGGGGGCAGCCCCGGCAAGGCAGGAGCGGGCTGGAGCCAGGGCGCAGGACAGCGCGCTCCTGGCCTCGGCGAAGATGGTCACCAGGCGCTAAACTTAGCCACAGGCTTTAGCTAGAAGGGCGCGGGGCTGGTGTCAGGTTGCGCTGGGCCGGCAGAGAGGCCCGGGAGCCCCCTCCCCGGCGCCTGTGAGGGCGAGGCCGCCCGCCCCCCCCCCGCTCCTCTCCCTCGCCCCCTCCCCCGCTCCTCTCCAGTGCGAGCGCCCAAGGCCTCTTCTCCCACTCCGGCCCGCAACCCCTCTGGCCCGCCAGGGAAGGGGAGTCCCAGAAGGGGTGGGACTTCCGCCCTCACGTCCAGCGCGCTCGCTGGGCTGGAGGGAGGGACGGGGCCTCCGGGCCCGCCAGCCCGGCCTCCGCCCGCGGCCCTGTCCTCCCGCCGGGCCCCTCCCGGGAGAGCAGCCGGCGCACACAGGGCCTGGGGCGTCGGCCCCACGACCGGGCCGCCGTGACCTTCCGTGCAGAAGCCGCCCCCTCGAGCGACCTCTCCAGGCGCCACTGCCCGTGTCCGGCCGAGGCCCCGTCCCAAGAGGCCGGGAGCGGAGGCACGGGGCTGAGGTCGGAGAGCCGCAAGGGCCCACCTGGGCCTCGCGCCCTCCTGGGTTCCAGCGTCCCTACCCAAGAGCCTTGAGCGGCTCCCCCGCTTTCCCGCCTCTCGGCCTGTGAAAGAAAGGAAGCGGTGGCCGCGCGCCTCCGCAAGCCGTCCTGGGCCCGGGCTTCCGTCCCCGCCGCTCGCTCCCAGGGTCCTCCCGTTTCACCCGTGCAGCAGCGCCCACGCCCCCGGCTGCCGGAGGTCCTCCCCCCGCCACCCTGGTCCCTGCGTGCCCGCGGCCGCGTCCCGCGCCCCCCGCCGGCCCCCGCCCCCGCCGCCCGGCCGGCTCCATCCCCTCCCCCTCTGGCCGGGCCACGCGCGGCGGCGCGCCCCGCCGGGGAGCCGGCGGCGCAAAGAAAAGCGGGGCGCGGCTACTCGCGGCTTTACGGCGCACGTAGCTCAGGCCCGCGCCCGGGGCTGGGACTGGCCGGGCCGGGCGGGAGGCGGGGCCCGCGTCGCCCCCGCCCCCCGCGCCCCGCCCCCCGTCCCCCGCCGCTATAAAGGGAGCCCGCAGCCTACCCCGGCGCCCTCTGCTCCTCCCGCTCCACGGACAGCGGCTCTCAGTGCAGCGCCAGGTGGGGCGTGCGCGAGGGCCGGGGGTCGCGGGCCGGGGCGGCGGGCGGGCCGGGCGCGTGCGGGCGGGCGACCCCGCCAGCCCGGGCCGCCCGGGCCCGCCGCGCCGCGGGGGTGGACGTGCCGCGGCGCGCGGCGGGCATGGAGGCCGGCGAGGGGCGGGCCGGGCGGGGGGCGCGCGGCGCTCACGGCCCCGACCCTCCCCGCAGCCGCGTCGTCGAGACACCATGGTGAAGGTGCAGGTCGGAGTGAACGGGTGAGTGGCGGCCAGGGTGGGGCCCGGGTCTCCGCGGCGGGCGCGGGCGCGGGCGGGTGGGCGCCCGGGGAGGGCCCAAGGTGAGCCCAAGGTCAGCGCGCGGCCGGCGGGGCGCCCTGGACGCTCCGCCGCGCCTCGTGCCCGGCCCCGCGGAGCGCGTCGCCGGGGCCTCGCCGAGACGCGGGACCCCCGCCGGGCCTTTCTCTCCTTTCGCGCCCCGCGGGGTCACGTGCCGCGAGGCGCCCCTCCCCCGCCGGCCCGCAGCCCCCGCGGCCGGCGCCCCCGCGGCCGCGAGGCCGGCTTGCGGGGCCGCCGCCATGTTGCAGCCGGGAGGAAATGAATGGGCCTCCGCTAGGAAACCTTCCTGCCCCGCCTCGCCCTCCGGTGCTCGCCCGCCGCCCCGCGGCCCCTCCTCCGGCGGCGCGCCCCCTGCTCGCGCGCGGGCCGCCCCCCGCGGGTCCCCCGCCCCCAGCCCGGAGCCGGCCTTGAGCCGCCAGCTGGGTCTCCCCCGCGGGCGTTGCTGCTTCCAGAGGATTCTTCGAAGAACCAGAGGAGAGGGCTTGCGGGACCCCCCCGCCCCCCCGAGGCGTGGCGGCTGCGGCGTCATGCCCGCTGGGGGAGCTGAGTCACGCGTGGCTGGGAAGGAAGTTCCCGGCCCCGAATGGCGCCTGCGACAGCGGCCCTCCGCACTGCGGCTCCCTCGGCTCCTGGAGCCGACCCGACCCCGCAGGCCGGCCTAAAGGTCACCGGCGGGGTTGGGTGTCTGCGCCCGGGAAGCCTGCCTCCCCGCGCGTCTTCGGAAACCGGATCGCGCCCCCCCGGCTGCGGTCAAATATAGCTGCTGACCTTTCCGGGCCGGGGGCCTGGGCCGCCCTCCCGCCCCTTCCCACGCCGCAGCCCGGGCTCGCCGCCGGGGCTCCTGGTGCCCGGAAGGTGCTGGCGAGGGCGGGAGACGCCGCAGGCTGGCCCGGGGCTGCTGTTGACAGACGGCTGGCTTTCTCCATCTGTCGCTTCGGAGGAGGGACCTGGAGGAGGGGTGGGCTCCCCCGCGAACTTCTGACCTTTACTCCTGCCCTCTGGGCCTGACGCCGAGTCTGCAAGTCCTTCCTCGCCAGAGGGGGTGGCTTGACGCGGGGCCAAGCGGCCGAGCGTTCCGGGCGCAGACGGCGGGGGGCGAAGGCCTGCCCCGGACTCGTGCCCAGACTGGGCGGCCGGGCCCCACGTCGCCGCCCCGGGAGGACTCCCCGGGGCCTGCTCTTAGGGCCAGGCCAGGCCGGCAGGGCCGCTCGCGGAAGACCCAGCCCGGCCTCTTGCGCCCCGAGCCCGCGCCTCACGCGCTCCTGCCTCCGTCTCGCAGCTTCGGCCGTATCGGGCGCCTGGTCACCAGGCCGCTTTCAACTCGGGCAAGGTGGACATCGTCGCCATCAACGACCCCTTCATTGACCTCAACTACATGGTGTACATGTTCCAGTACGACTCCACCCACGGCAAGTTCCACGGCACCGTCAAGGCCGAGGACGGGAAGCTGGTCATCAACGGAAGCCCCATCACCATCTTCCAGGAGTGAGTGGCGCGGGAGGCTCCGCCCCGAGGAGGCGGCCGGGCTGCCGCGGCCCGGGGGCTCGCGGCAGCCGCGCCCTCAACTGGCCCGTCCCGCCCCCAGGCGAGACCCCAGCAAGATCAAGTGGGGCGACGCCGGCGCTGACTACGTGGTGGAGTCCACCGGCGTCTTCACGACCCTGGAGAAGGCGGGGGTAAGCGCGGGGGGCCGGCGGGGGCGGGGGCGGGCGCCGCGCGAGCCTGGGGTGCCTGACGCGCCCCTCGCGCAGGCCCACCTGCAGGGGGGCGCCAAGAGGGTCATCATCTCGGCGCCCTCCGCCGACGCCCCCATGTTCGTGATGGGCGTGAACCACGAGAAGTACCAGAAGAACCTCACGATCGTCAGCAACGCCTCCTGCACCACCAACTGCCTGGCGCCCCTGGCCAAGGTCATCCACGACAACTTCGGCATCGTGGAGGGACTCATGGTAGGCGCGCGCGCCGGGCCGGGGCCGGGGCAGGGGCCGGGGCGCGGCGGGGGCGCCGCGGGGCCTCACGCCTCTCCCCCGCTCTCCAGACCACCGTGCACGCCATCACCGCCACCCAGAAGACCGTGGACGGCCCCTCCGGGAAGCTGTGGCGCGACGGCCGCGGCGCCCTCCAGAACATCATCCCCGCGTCCACCGGGGCCGCCAAGGCCGTGGGCAAGGTCATCCCCGAGCTGAACGGGAAGCTCACGGGCATGGCCTTCCGCGTCCCCACCGCCAACGTGTCCGTGGTGGACCTGACCTGCCGCCTGGAGAAGCCCGTACGTGGGGGTGGGGGTGGGGGTGGGGGTGGGGGTGGGGGTGGGGGCGGGCGGGGCGGGGGCGGTCCCTGCGGCGCCGGGCGGGGCTGGCGCGCGCGACGACGTCCCCCTCGCGTCCCCCTCACGTCCCCCTCGGCGCCCCCAGGCCAAGTACGACGACATCAAGAAGGTGGTGAAGCAGGCGTCCGAGGGCGCGCTCAAGGGCATCCTGGGCTACACCGAGCACCAGGTGGTGTCCTCCGACTTCAACAGCGACACCCACTCGTCCACCTTCGACGCGGGGGCCGGCATCGCCCTCAACGACCACTTCGTCAAGCTCATCTCTTGGTAGGGCGGTGGGGGGCGGTGGGGGCGGTGGGGGGCGGGGGCGCGGGGCGGTGGGGGCGGGGGGCGCGGGGCGGTGAGGGCGGGGGTGGGGGCGATGCCTGGGGCCTGGCGCCCTCTGGCGGCCGGCTCGGAAACAGCCCTGGGGGCTTGCCTTGCAGGTATGACAACGAATTTGGCTACAGCAACAGGGTGGTCGACCTCATGGCCCACATGGCCTCCAAGGAGTGAGGGCCCCGCAGCCCCAGCGCCATCAAGAGAGGGAGCGAGAAGCCCTCAGCTGCTGGGGCGTCCCCGACCACTCTGAGAACCTCCCCCCCTGCACTGTCCATGCCAGACACCCTTAAGAACGGGGGACCTAGGGAGCCCCGCCCTGCCATGTTCCACCAATAAAGTCTCCTGTACTCGATCCACTGTATCGTGTTATCCTGGGGTTTGGGAGGGAGGCAGCCTGGCGCCAGCAGAGTCCTCTTGCTGGGGGCACCCAGGGAGGACCCGGCATGCCCCAGTCAGGCGTCGCAGCGGGCACCCAGATAGCCTGCCTTGTCGAGGTGCGTGTACCCTCTTCCCCCAAGGCTGGGCGCTGCGGGAAGGGCGAGGGCGGGGCTGCGCCTCCACCTGTCTCAGCCCCAGAGGCCACGGGAAGAGTGATGCGCACACAGAAAACGGGCGCCGGGGGCACAGGAACCTGCAGCCAGGTCGAGCCAGCAGTTCCAGCTTGGCCCGCGAGGTCTTCAGCAAGCCCTCTTCCTACGCCCTGCTCTACCTGCAAGGGGGTTGTGCTAGTTCCCAGCTCCTAAGGTCCGCAGCAGGACTGGGCCTTAGAGACTGGGCCCTGGTCCAGGCTGGAGTGCAGCGGTGCCATCATAGCTCGCTGCAGCCTTGAACTCCAGCGATCCTCCTGTCTCAGCCTCCAGAGTGGCTGCAGCTTTTATTTCTTGTGGTGACAGGTTCTCCCGTTGCCCAGGCTGGTCTCCAATTCCTGACCTCCCAAAGTGCTAGGTAAACTGTGAGCACCCAGGATCATGCCCAAGACACTAAGTACTTTTTTTTTTTTGAGTCGGAGGCATGCTCTTGGCCACCGCAGCCTTGACCTGGTGGGCTCAGGTGACCCACCTCAGCCTTCCAAGTGGCTGGAACTAAAAGCACGCACCACCGCACCCAGCTAATTTTTTGACTCATTGTAGAGACAGGTCTCGCCAAGTTGCCCAGCCTGGTCTTGAACCCGTGGGCTCAGGCAATGCTCTCACCTTGGCCTCCCAAAGTGCTGGGATCACAGGCGTGAGCCACCGTGCCCGGCCTAAGCACTATAATTTTAAAGATTGGCAGCTCTAAGGAAGACGCGTCGGGACCCATTAAGCGCTGGGATGGCTTCCAGCGTCCCTCCGGGAGGCACCTGGGTGGGCAGAAGCAGGAGCACAGCCGGAGCCGGGCCCTAGCTTCGGACCGGGCCGGTCCCGCGGGCGCTGTGGCTCTGGGGCGTCCTCCCCGGGCCTCCCTGCGCGTGCGGGGCAGGGTGCGGGTGAACGCCGGGGCGAGCCCAGAAAGTGCTTGAGACAGCGACGCAAAAGTGCTCAATAAATAGCGCGGCTTCATTCTCATCCAGGAATCCACTCGCGTCAGCTCGCCCACCCCGAGGCCGCGTCCTCACGCGTCCCCCTCCGCCCAGCTTCTCGGAGAACCTGTTCTGCCTCGGGAACCTGCCGGCCACGTCGACGGCGTGAGGAGGCTCGTCTTCAGCGGACGCTCGGACACACGGAGACCCGAGCTCACGCGCGCGCACGCGTGGGCCTGCACCACGCACACTCCCACAGAGCTTCGCCCGTCGGCAGTGACTGGGAGACGAGCGCGCTCCCGCCCCCTCCTGGGCACGAGGCCTCTTCAGAGGAGGGCACCTCCACGTGGAGACGGCCCGGCCACACGCCCCGTGGGCGGGCAGAGCCACGAGTGCACGGACCTCAGGCCGTCTGCGCGTCCAGCCAGCCTTCTCGCCCCCGGCGGGGGAAGCCAGAAGCCCTCTCCCGCCGTGTGTGGGTCTGAGCCGCACAGAAGCCCCGGAATTCCCACGCCAGCACCTGGGCCCGTTAGCACCAACGCGGTCAGTGAGCTGGCTCTGGGCCCCGGGGCGGAGGGAAGGGCCCACGTCACGCTCCTGACCCACGGAGACGG
The DNA here is from genome assembly GCA_027257055.1 of Cephalopachus bancanus. Taxonomy (NCBI): domain Eukaryota; kingdom Metazoa; phylum Chordata; class Mammalia; order Primates; family Tarsiidae; genus Cephalopachus; species Cephalopachus bancanus. Next base: position 52,241 of record JAPVLO010001057.1, read on the forward strand.
TGCGGGGCACGGCAGCACTTTGCGGACGGGAAGCAGCAGGCGCCCAGCGCGAAGGGGAGAGCCCAGCCATGCTGGGAGTCGCCCGGAGGACGGCCAAGCCCGGCTCTGGACGCCCACGAGCCCGGAGCCCGAGCCCAAGGGAGGAAGCCCCGGCCCCGGGACGAGGCCGGCGCGGAGTGCAGCGTGGCTCGCCTCCGTGGAGCCCGCGCTCCGCCCCGGTGCACTCTGGCCCGCGGGCCGCTGGCACGCGCGGCAGGCAGGGTCTCTATCTCATGGAGCCGTCAGATGAGACGTTGTGATCGGGGTCCTCAGTCTCGCCCGGCGGCGGCGGGTCGCTAAGCGGGACCGCAGTGAAAGCAGGAGACTTTCTAGAAAAAGACACCAGTTGTCACCTGGGGGCACGCAGGAACCCTGGAGGCCGGCGGGCCAGAACGCCCTCCTCCTGGCAAGCAGGTGAACCCACAGGCACGGGTGGGGGCCACGGACACGGACCCTGGCCTGGTTCACGTCTAGCTGTGGGATTTGGGGCCTTTTTCGATTTGCTGTTTTCTGAGGTGTAACTTAGGGTCAAATGCACAACCCGTGGCCCTGACTTTGGATGAAAGCTGCCCCCACATCCCTTCTGTTGCTTGCCAGCTTCTAAGCTGCCTCGAACCAGGGGGCCCACCGGACGGACCAATGCCCCCCGCGGCCGAGGGCTGCAACTCGCTCGGCGTGGGCCAGCCCTCCCGGCGACTCCCAAAAGGCAGCCCTGGCGAGGATCGGCAGGGCTGGGTCCCGCCGCCCTCCTCGCGTCCCCCCAGCCCCCACCCCGGGGGCAGCCCCTACCGGTCCCCCGACTGGGTGATGAGCCGGCGGCAGGTCTCCATTTGCACGTCCAGGCCGCGCTTCATGCTACACATTTCCATGTACTCGTGCAGGTGCCGGTTCATGTCGTTCTTGGCCGTGGCCAGCTCCAGCTGCGGCGGGGCAGGCAGGGCCGTGGGGTTAGCAGGCCCGGCGGGCGGGGGCTGTGGCACCTCTGCCCCCCTCCAGGAGGCCAGGGGCCCAGGCAGCCATGGCTGAAGGCTCAGACTTTACAAGAAATCACGGGGAGGCAGAGGGCACCCAATTCACTGTCGTGTCCCTGGTCCTGGAAGTCCTGGCCTACAGGGGACGGCAGGGCACCACCACAGACTGAGTTCTGGGAGGAGTCTGGCGGCAGCAGTGATGAGAGAAAGGAAGCGTGGGCAGGATGGACAGAGCCCGAGGCTAAGGGGCGCGGGTCACAGGGCTGCAACTGCGGGTGCCCGGCGCCCTCCTCGGGCCCCTGCGGGGCGGGGCTCACCCCCGCCTCTGTACAACGCTGATCCCAGGCTGTCTCCTCAACACTGTGAGGTCCTTTAAGAGCTGGCGACGACAGCTGGGTGCAGTGGCTCACCAGCCACTTTGGGAGGCCGAGGTGAGAGGATGGCCTGAGCCCAGGGGTTCGAGACCCACCTGGGCAAGACCTCATCTCTACAAAAAATTTAAAAATGAGCCGAGTGTGGTAGCATGTGCCTGTAGTCCCAGTTACTCGGAAGGCTGAGGTGGAAGGATCGCCGGAGCCCAGCAGGTCGAGGCTGCGGTGGCCGGGAGCGTGCCGCTGCCCTCCAACCTGGCCTACAGAGTGAGATTCCAACTCATTTAAAAAAAAAAAAAAGAGCTGGCAATGGGTCTTATCCCTGAAGGCCCCGACAGGAACAAGTCGCCTCCCCAGCAGGAGGAAACCCAGCTTGCTGCTGAGAGGGGCTTGATTCTCTTACTCCTTCCTCCTGCTGACTTTATTTTCTCACTTAGCAGCCATTTGCAGACACTGAGAGACTGCCACACTGAATGTGCTACTGATAAGATGTGTCCTCCCTGCAGAAATGCTGTACGTGCAGAATGCGGGGCTCGGAGGCAGGACATCCGGCCTCCCTCCCAGGGCCATCACGTCGCCCAAGCCCTGAGCAGGGCCGAGGTGGGCCGGGCAGCACAAGACTGGGGCCAGAGACAGTCTGCTGCCTCTCCTGCCTCGCTTTGTTTCTGGAACAAAGGACAGGGGCCAGAAGGGGGGACAGAATGAAACTGCTTGGAGGTGATCGGCGTGACTGCCTGACAGCAAAGAGAAAGGGAGGAAACTGCCGTGAATAATCTGAACTGGACAGAAAGTAAGTCACCCGTAACGACACAGAGTTGGACAGAAAGAGGATGGGAACTTGAAGAAGGAAGTGGGGCCGGGTTCAGCGGCTCAGCCGGTCATCCCAGCACTTTGGGAGGCCGAGGCGAGTGGACGGCCTGAGCCCGCGGATTCAAGACCCGCCTGGGCAACTTGGCGAGACCTCGTCTCTACAATAAACCAAAAAAAAAAAAAAATTAGCCAGGCGTGGAAGCATGCACTTGTAGTTCTGGCTCCTTGGAAGGCTGAGACAGAAGGATCCCCGAAGCCCAGTCGGTCGAGGCTGCAGTGGCCGGGAGCGGCCACGCACTCCAGCCTGGGCAACAGAGCGAGACTCCGACTCAAAATAAAAAAGGAGGAAACGGGCCACAGGGCCAGACAGAAGAGATGGCCAGGATGGTGACTTGGGGTGAGACACAGCTGGGCAGGCCAGAAGCCCTAGTGGACTCAGCGCCTGCAGCAGGTTCGACTGCACGCTGGCGTCCCGTGGCCGCGAGAGGGGCAGAATAGGGCGACCGCTCAGTCCAGGGAGAAGCCGGATGCTCTGGCTCCTGTCCAGATCAGCTGTCCGTATACCTCAACTTCCCCAGGGAGGGAGGCTGGGTTCTGGCAGCCATCACTCAGGGAACAGGCAACGAGGGAAGGAACCAAATATGCCCCATCAAAATACCAGGTCAGTACTGCCACCATGGGTCCCAGCACCTCTGCCCACCCGCCCTTGAGCCAGACATTTAAAGCAGTGGTGTAAGCCGGGCGTGCTGCCTCACGCCTGTAGTCCCAGCACTTTGGGAGGCAGAAGCGAGAGGACTGCCTGAGCCCACGGGTTTGAGACCAGCCTGGGCAAAATGGCAAGACCTCGTCTCTACAATAAATCAAAAAAGGAGCCTGGTGTGGTGGCGTGCGCCTGTAGTTCCAGCTACTCGGAAGGCTGAGGCAGAAGGATCCCCGGAGCCCAGCAGGTCGAGGCTGCAGTGGCCGTGAGCATGCCACTGCCCTCCAGCCTGAGTGACAGGGTGAGACTCGCTCAAAAAAACAAAAACAAAGTGGTGGTGCCTTGTCTGTAATCCCAGCACTTTGGGAGGCAGAGGTGAGAGGACTGCCTGAGCCCATGGGTTCAAGACCAGCCTGGGCAAAACGGCAAGACCTCATTTCCACAATAAATCAAAAAATTAGCAGGGCATGGTGGTATACACCTGTAGTTCCAGCCACTTGGAAGGCTGAGGCGGCCGTGAGGGTGCCACTGTGCTCCAGCCTGGGCGACACAGTGAGACTCCAACTCAAAAACAAATAAATACACCACACACATACATACATACATAAAGCAGGCGTGCAGTAAGGACAAGCCTGCACATGTCGGGAGGTAGCCTCAACAGCTCCAGGCTGGCCATGCGCCCCGGGGCCAGGGCGAGGCTGGGGGGAGAGGGGAGACGAAAGCAGGGAGAAGGGGAAGGAGAAGGGGAAGACGCGCTCCCTCCCACCCGCCACTCTTGCCTGGGCTTTCCCATCCAGGAAGGGGAACAGACCTCTCCTGCTCAGTGGCCCCGAGAGACCCCTCCCTTGGGGGTGAGAGACAGGCCGCGAGACAAAGAGAAGGCGCCGCCAGCGCTCCAGAAACCAGCCAGCCAGGCCCCTGCCGTCTCCCTCGCGTGCTACTGGCAGACGCCTCGGGGCAGGCTCCGGCCAGACTGCGCCTTTCCTCCCGGCGGGGTCACGGCTTGCACGAGGCACCCGGGTCAGGGGCCGGCCAAGCTGAGACCCGAGGCCCCTGCTTGGTGGAAGGAAAGGGGGCGACGCCAGACCTGAAATCCACCATCCCAAAGAGGCGGGCAGGGCTCAGGCGGGAGGGAGGAGACGGCCAGACCGGCCAACAGGAGGGAGGAGGAAGTCGGCTCCCCCGCCCCGCCCGGGAGGCCGAGGCAGCAGCACCACTCGCGCCCAGAGCTCAAGCCCAGCCTAGGCCAGAGTGACACCTCGTCTCCACACAAAGCAAACAGACAAAAGCAACCTTCATCTGCCTGGCCAAAAAGAAAACCAAGACAGTTTTCGCATCGAGGACGGTGGGATGTGCATCAGCAGGAGTGTGCAGGAGAATAATTTCTCAACTTCCTTCTCAAAATACAGCAGTGAGGGCGGTCGGAGTACAGCAGCCCCCCTCAGTCCCGGGCTCACTTTCTGCAACTTCAGTTACCCATGGTCAGCCTTGGTCATACTAAATGGAAAATTCCAGAAAGAAACAATTCATGGGTTTTTACATTGTGTGCACCTCTGAGTGGCCTCACCAGACCTCACTTGGCCCCTCCCCCCTGGCTGAACGCTCCCTCTGTCGCCTCGTTGTGGGTGCCACCCACCCTTCAGTCACCGAGGAGACCTCTTGGGGATCAGATCAACTGTCACGGTGTCACGGGGCTTGTGTTCAAGTCACCCTCACTTTACTTCCTGACGACCCCGGAGCGGGCAACCCAGAGATGCCAAAAGGAAGCTGCAGAATGCTTCCTCTAGGTGAAAAGGTGAAAGTTCTCTGCCGGGCTCGGGGGCTCAGCCTGTCATCCCAGCACTTTGGGAGGCCGAGGCGAGTGGATTGCCTGATCCTGCGGGTTTGAGACCCACCTGGGCAAACTTGGTGAAACCTTGCCTCTACAATTTAAAAAAAAAAAAATTAGCCAGGCATGGTAGCGCGCGCCTGTAGTTCCAGCTACTCGGAAGGCTGAGGCGGAAGGATCGCTGGAGCCCAGCAGGTTGAGGCTGCGGTGGCCGGGAGCGGCCACTGCACTCCAGTCTGGGCGACAGAGTGAGACTCCAACTCAAAAAAAAAAAAAGAAAAGAAAAGGTGAAAGTTCTCTAATTAAAAGAGAAAAAATAAATATTCTGAGGTTACTAAGATCGGGAGTAAGACAAACCTTCCACCAAGAAATTGCGAAGCAGGAAAAAGAAGCATGCAGGTTTGGCTGCCACACCTCAAACTACCAGAGTCACGTCCGCGGTGCACGACAGGCACTTGGCTGAGACAGAAGAGGGATGAGACGTGTGGGCGGAAGACACGAGCAGAATGGCTCTGACCGACAGCAACTGGGCTCGGTGCTATCCGAGGTTTCAGGCGTGCCCTGGGCATCCAGGGATGTGTCCCCTGGGATAAGGGGGACCACCTTAGAGCCTGCCACATGGGCTGGAAGAGAGGCTGCGTCGAAGAAGGCACTCTGCCTCACCCACATCACAGCATCAGGGCCGGACGGCTTTCGGGACTCACACCCAACCCCCCTCCAGTCTTCGCTTCCACGAATCCGCCTGCAGTCCCCAAAGGGCTAGACTTTGCACTGAAGCACCAGCTTCACTGCCATCTCTAGAAGGCTCCTTGAGGCTCAGGAATAAGCATGACGATTTCTCCATGACCTCAAAGGCTGAGACAGAGAAGCAGGAAAGCTCGAGTCCATCTCTGGGTGCCGTGGCACTGACAGTACTCACCGCAACCCAACAATGACCAGACCTGGGCATGGTGGCTCACACCATTAATCCCAGCACTTTGGGAGGCCAAAGCAGAAGGACTGCTTGAGCCCAGGAGGTTGAGACCAGCCTGGCAACATGGCGAGACCCATCTCTATACAAGAAACGACAGTAAGCCGGGCTCGGTGGCTCAGCCTGTAATCCCACACCTTGGGAGGCTGAGGTGCGTGGATTGCCTGAGCCTGCGAGTTCGAGACCCACCTGGGCAACTTGGCGAGACCTCGTCTCTACAATAAATCAAAAAAAATCAGCCGGGCGTGGTAGCACACGCCTGTAGTTCCAGCTACTTGGAAGGCGGAGGCGGAAGGATTGCCGGAGCCCAGCAGGTCGAGGCTGCGGTGGCCGGGAGCGGCCACTGCACTCCAGTCTGGGCGACAGAGGGAGACTCCAACGCAAAAAAAAAGATAGTAATATGTTTTTTAGAGAAAGACCACTGTTCATCCGAATCTAAAGCCGCTCCCCGTCACCCCCCCATCACTGCCCGAGCTCCGCGTTCTGTCAGATCGGCAGCGGCATTACGTTCTCACAGGAGCGTGAGCCCTGTGTGAACTCTGCACACCAGGGATCTAGGTCACGCTCCTGATGAGAATCCCGCGCCTGATGATCTGAGGCGAGCGGAGGTGGCGATGCGAGCAGTGGGGTTTGACGGCGCAGGGGCCTCCTTAACCAGCTGCTGGCAGCTCACTTCCGAGCCCTGTCGGTGACGGCAGGCGAGCTGCTGCCTTTCACTTGCACAGCTGCATCCGGTGGCAGGCTGCACGTCAGAAGCCGCCACTTGCTTCAGTCCACGTGTGGCCTGCCCATTACTTAACCACTTCTGTCCACCCCTCTTTTTTTTATGGCGGGTTGTGTAATTATTTCATTATATACTTCAATGTAATAACAATAAAGCGAACAATAAACGTTCTGCGCTTGAATCATCCTGAAACCATCGCCCTGGTCCGTGGAAAAATTGTCTTCCATGAAGCCAGTCCCTGATGCCAGAAAGGTTGGCAACCGATGCTTTAAACAACCCATGGGGGAGGTATTGTCAGGTTCCCCAAATTACAAGCAAAGAACCAGGCGCAGAGGACAAGGAGCTTGCTCCCAGCTAACAAGCAGGTGGCAGCGACAGAGCTGGGCTTTAACCCGCCTCTGCCCCTTTCCAGAGCCTGAGAGCGACCGCAGCTGAGGGGTCACGGCTGCCCGGAACAAGAAGGGGAAAGGCGCTGGCCGCTCGGTCCCAGGGCCCAGGCCGCCGGGCCTGCAGCCCACTCACGGCCCCCGGGGGACGCCCGGCTGCACTCGCACCCTTACCTCTATCTGGTCGATGGTCTCCTGATACTCCTTCTCCCGGGTCTTGAACAGGGACTCGGTGTCCTTAATCACCTTCTCCAGACTGTCTTCTTGCTGCTGCCGAGGACAGGGCAGAGGGGGAGGCCAGCCAGGGAGGGCGGGAGGGCGCGTGCCCAGGGCCAAGGCGGGAGAGAGAGAAAGGCCCGTTAAAGACGCAGCGACGGACGAGAGGCCACAGGACGAGGGGCCACAGGACGAGGAAGAGGAGAGACGAGCGGACGGCGACGGCCACACGGGGGACAGAGCCAGGCGGCGGAGGGGGCGGGGCGGCAGGCTGGAGGCGGAGCCAGGGGCCCTGAGGCGGGAGGGGAGGTTACCTCTCCCTGGCCTCGGCAGCCGCCATGGCATAGCCTGAGAAATCCTCCCACAGCAGCAGGGTCTCCTCAGTCTCCTCCCAAGTCAGGCTGTCACAGTCGTCCTCAAAATCATACTCCCTCCTAGAGACAGGGAACCCGCTGTCAGGGAGGGCGCCCTGCTCCTGCTCTGCGGGCTGCGGCGGGGACGCCCAGCTGGACTCACAGCTGGTTGAGCATCCGCTGCATCTCCTCGTTGATGCTGAGGGCTGCGCTCTCCTCCGCGTCCCCCTCGGGCTGGCGGGGCCCGTCGCGCTCCAGCACGGAGCTGTCCTCCTCCACGGCGGCCTTGCGCTCCCGCTTCCGCCCCCCCATGGCGGGGACCTTAATGGGAGACAAGTGCAGAGGCTACGGAGACGAGGCCGGTGCGTGAGGAGAGGGCCGGAGGGCGGCGGGGAGGGCGGGGAGGGGGCCAGCGGGGGCGGGGCAGACAGAGAGGAGAGTCACAGTTACAAGACGGAGCCGGAGGCCAGCGTCACGAGGGACGGACGCACACAGACACACACAGGGCGCCAGGGCTGCAGCCTGGGAAGGCAGAGAAGAAGAGTCAGAGAGAAGAGCCGGGGCGGGCGGCTCGTGAGGACCTCGGTCAGACGTGCACGCGGCTTCTCGAGAAAGGCTTTCTGGGGAAGGGGCGCAGCTGGAACAGTCTCAGGCTACAAGGACGAGGCGCGGCGTTCAAGGGAGCACCTGAATCGCACCCAGATCGGGAAAGCCAGGGCAGAAGGAAAGAAGGGGCCAAGGAGAATGAGAGAGAGAAAGGGGGAGCCAGGAGAAGAGGCAGGGGCGGTCTGTGCCCCAGAGCCCAGCGAGTCCACACTGACGGCCAGAGGGCCCGGGCCCCAGGGGCTTGGAGACTGGGACACAAATAAGCTTGCGTGAGATCACACTAACCAGCTTCTTCTGTGGAGGAAGCGAGAGAAGGTGAAAGGCGAGAGAGGAGAAGCAGCGGACAGGAGAGAGAGAGGGAGGAGATAGCGTCAGAGACACTTCCGAACCATCCCGAGGTGGGGCTGCCCCAGCCTGTCCCTCGAGGGCCCCAGGGCCGGGATAAGGCTCCCACGGGAGGCAGGGTCCACGCTACAGGCCAGCCAGAGGGAGGCCTCTCCGCCTGCCCCGCCCCTGGGCAAGGGCCGTGGCCTCACCTGGAACATCTGGATCACGTCCTCGCAGTTGCGCTGCTGGGCCACGTCGCAGAGTCTGGCGGTGATGTCGATGCGGCGGCAGATGTCCATGTCCACCTTCATGGCCTTCTCCTGGATCTTGGTGTCCAGCTCCGACAGGTTCTGTCCGGGGCACAGGGGGATGGTGAGGAGACAGTCGCCCAGCACGCCTTGGGGGGGGTCTCAGGGGCCTGGCGGGCGCCTCAGCCTGCCCAACACGTGTCTCCGGGGACGCTGGCATAAAGTGGCCTGCACGGAATGCACCCTCTTCCCGGGGTCTCCCTACAGTGCCACACTCAAACAGGGCCTGGGCTGCTGGCCACCGCTCCCTGGCTGGACGTGAGCCTTGAAGGGCACAGCCGGTGACTAGGATGTGCAGGACTCCCGGATCGCCAGCAGGCCTCGCGCTCCCAGAAAAAGTGCCCACCGGAATCGTGAGTGGAGGCAGCATCATAACCACGACAACAGCAGCTAACACTTCTGAGCTCGTGTCAGTCACTGTCCCAAGTGCATCGCCACTTCCCAGTTCTGCGGAGTACACGCCCCATCCCCCCCATGCCAAGCCGAGCCTCCGAGGCAGGTGGGTCTTCGGCAGTCAAGAATTCCACTAGGCCACAGCTCCGGGAGCTGCTCTCTCTCACGGCTCAAACCCCCAGCAACGCCGAGGCCGCACGCCTCCGCGACATGAGGGCCCAGGCTTTCGCTCCTCCTTGCTCCCTGAAGCGAGGGAGGGGCGGGGCTGGACAGGGAAGGAGGACACGGGCAGGTGGCAGAGGACAAGGGCAGGTGCTGTGGGTGCCGCGTCAAGCACGGGAAGGGCCTGCCAGTCCCGGCTCAGGCGGCCTGGCGACAGCCCGCAGGAGGGGGCGGCACTCACATTACTCATGAGCCCCTTGAAGACCACCAGCTCTGCCTTCAGCTGCTCCACCTTCATGGCCAGCTCCTCCTGGCAGGCATCAGCCTCCTGGACTTCCTACGGTCAGGGGAGAAGCCTGGCATCAGCGGCCCTGCTGACGTGGGAACGAGGCAAGGGGGACGAGGCAGGCCTGGCAGACAGGCACGGGGACACAGGCGGCGAGAGGGGCCCCTCACCTCCTGGAGCTCGTTGACACGCTCCTGCAGCTGCGTGCGCACCGTGTATTCCTCTTCCCACCTGGCGGACACGGGAGGGCAGAGAAAACATCGGTGCCCATGCCCACCTCTGGCACAGGCCTCGGGCCCAAGGCCTGGCTCCCTGGTTGGGGAGGGCAGGGCCCAGGAACGTCGCCGGCCAGCCGGGCCGCCGCAGCTGTCAGGGGCTCCATGCTGCCCGACACGTGCCGAGCTCCAGCTGCCTTCCCTGAACCTCCGGGCTTCTGCTGGAAGACACTCGGGAGCAGCTGCGGCTGCCGTAGCCTCTGGTGGGGCCCATCCCCGCTCGGGCCCCAGCTCCGCCAGCGGCCCGGCCGGCCTCACTGCCCGCCGCCTGCCCACGCCAGACCCCGGGCCACCCGGCCCCGTCTCCCACCTTCAGCTGCAGAGCCAGGCTCCTGCCTGCTGCCCGCACCAGAACAGAGCTCGCCGAGCCCGCTGCCCTGCCTCCTCCATTTAACCCATGAAAGCATCTGCGGGACACACACCGCATCAAGCGGCGGTCAAGAGCCTGGGGCGGCGCTCACGGTCCTTCCCCACCAGCTCCAGAAACTGCCATCCGTGTGAGCCCCGCCTAGCAGCCACAGAGACTTGCTGGGGCTGGCCTGAGGCTGGAAGTCCCCAGCAGCCCTGAAGCCGCAGACGGGAGGAACCTGGGCCGCAAAGCGCCAGGCCCCGGGCAAGCGAGAGGAGTGTGCAGAGGGGCCTCACACGGGTGGCAGGCGAGAAGCAGCAGCAGCAGAGTCCGAGACGGAGACCCCAGCGGGCTGGAGGACTCTCTCGGCCACAGGGCCGGGCCGTGGGCATGTGCCCGGGGCTAAGTCTGTCACACCTCAGGGGCCACGGGGGTCTGTGCACATTCCACATGGGGCGGGGGAGGGGGAGAGGCGGGGTCTGGCGCCTCGGCCAGTGTCCTGGCAGCACATCCCAGACCCTACTGCGACAAGCTTGGCACTTCCTGCCACGTTCTGGAAAGGCCTCGCTCAGTCAGAGAAGGAAGGGAACTGCACCAAGAGAAGCTTCCGCACGCAAAGGTGAGCAGAAGTGGCCAGGAAGACAGCAAGAAAACCAGAATCCGAGAGAACAGGCCTTCTCCCCTCCCCTCCGCCTCCGCCCGCGGTGCCCTCCCAGGCCACCACCTCCCTGAGCCGTGTCCTGCTCACAGCCGCACTGCAGCAGTCCTAAGAATAACTCTGCCACATCTCCTCAGCTGCCCCTCCCGCTGGGCGGGGGAGGAGACAGGAGCCGGCCACCACCCTGCGGCTCCCCCCAGCCTGCCTCGCCCCCCAGCCCGGCTCCCTACCCTGCCCCGCCGGTCCCCCCCCGTGTCCTCCCCCGTCCCCCCGGCCTTCCCATTCACACAGCTGGGGCAGTGGAGGGCCTAGTTGTGTCTTTTCTGGCCTTGGCCTCTCCATCTACAACATGGAGGCACGGGATGGGCACCCCTTGCCCCTGAAACCCGAGAGTCCCTGGTGGGAAGCAGCAAGGCTGCCCAGGACGCAGTGACCCTGGAGGACGTGCAGGAGGGAGGGCAGGAAGCAGTCTGACAGCGAGCTCAACAAATACAGGTAGAAACTCACACGTAAGGACAGCAGTTAACGATTAAGAGGAATGAACTGGTACAGGGTAAGCAAGCTGAAAAGGAATCATCTGGAAGCTCACGACAGTGCTACGTGCTTGCTCTCCAACCGAACGTTCACACAGACAGCTTCACTTGACCTCCATTTCCATCTGGTCACACTCACACGGTTCCCTTTACGTGGGCAGAACGGATCAATTTCCATGTATTCTGCACTGACCCAACACCTCTCTTCCAATAAAGTGTCCTTGAGTTGGAGAGAGCAGGGACCACTTTTGGTTTTTTTTTTTTTTTTGAGTTGGAGTCTCACTCTGTCGCCCAGGCTGAAGTGCAGTGGCACGCTCCGGACCACCGCAGCCTCCACCTGCTGGGCTCCGGCGATCCTTCTGCCTCAGCCTTCCAAGTAGCTGGAACTACAGGAACACGCCACCATGTCTGCCTAATTGTTTCACTTCTTGTAGAGATGAGGTCTCACCAAATGGCCCAGGCTGGTCTCGAACCCCTGGGCTCAGGCCATCCTATCACCTCCACCTCCCAAAGTGCTGGGATTTTAGGTCCCAGGCCTAGAGCCAGCATACCAGGCCTGGGACCACTCCTATACAGGAAAGACTGAGGCTCAGGACAAAGGTCACACAAGGCAGGGGAACTGAAAATAAAGCCCAGGAGGCCTCAGTTCCCAGTTTAGCGCTCAAGCCATCCCCAGGCCTTCCGGGCTAAAGACAGGCGCTACAGTGTTGCTATAAACAGACCAGAATGAGGGCAGGGGCTCTGGGCTGCGAGACGAGACGAGGAACCGCCAGTGTCACATATCATTCCATCCCAGTCCACTCCGGGACTCTCTGTGCAGCAGTGTGCCGCAGAGCAATGAGCTAATCAATCCCCAAGGAAGAACTCTGTTGCCCTGGACAGCTGGACCAAGGACAAACACTCTTTCAGTTAAAAAAAAATGCCCCTAAGAGCAGCAGTTGTTCCTGTGGTCATGGATGTCTTCCAGAACCGTCTCTGTTCTGCTGCTGACTGTGTTGGTTAATTCCTGCAGGGGCAGGCGAGGCTGGTTCTGGGCGGCACCTGAATGATGCTTTTAGGACCACTGAAAATCCCAAGGACACAGAACACAGGCCAACACGCAGAACTCGGGCTCAGAAGCCTGCCAATGCGCGATCTGGTAGGCTCCCGCAGGTTAACTAGGTCGCCCAGCCCCAGCAGTGATTTCCTAGAACCTTCAGCCCGCCCTTACCCACGGCTGAACCAGACGCCAGTCCCCCGCCCGCCACACTGGGCAAAAGTTGTTCCCGGGCCTGCCCACGGGTGGTCGTGACAGCTGACATGAGACCGGACACCCCCAAACCAAAGCCTGCTGCCACCCCCTTCCTGCTCAGCCATGTCAGCCACTGAGTCTGCGAGGCACTGTCTCTACCCTGGCTCCTGCCCTGTCTGTCTGGGGAGCAGCCACCCAAGGGACCCACTTGGTATCCAGCCGGCACTCTGGCCTCACATCCCTTCTCCTGGCCCCTGGGGGCACTCCTCTCGGCAGGCCACATCTTCATAGGAGAAGGCACTGGGCACCTGACAGTCGCAGGGTGTGCCCAAGTCCCCAACTTTCCCCTGCTCTGCCCCTTCTCCTTGCCCTGGGGAATTCCCTTCACTCTTTCTTTTCCCACTTTTTTTTAAGTGCTCCAAGCGGTGCTTTGGGGTCCCGGAGCCTTCTGCATGGAACCAGCGCAGGCACGTGGCTCCTATGAATCTTCCTGTGGGAGCTCCTGGGCGGGGACAGGGTCGCCGCCCGTGCAGGGTGCAGCCCCTTCCTCACCCGTCCCTTCCCATTTCACGTAACGCAGTCTCCCAGATTTCGGCTCTACCCTGCGTCTTCTGCTTCGGCTACCGGCGAAGCCTACAGCCCCACCCTGGCGCGCAGGCAAGACAGACCTCAGACCCAGGCTCTCGACCTCACAAAACCCCACGCCCGGCGGCCTAGACGAGGCAGGCGAGCCAGAGGAAAGCGCGCGCGTCGCCCCCACCCAGGGCTCGGCGCCCGGCACCCTCCGCCGGCCGCGAGCGGGACGCGGGCGCCCGCGCGGGCCCGGCCTCCCCGCGTCCGGCTCCTCCGAGCGCCTCACCGCTCGGCACCACCGCGCCCCCCGCCCGGTCCCCGGAGCGCGGCGCGCCCCGGCCCCCCGCCGCGCCCTACCTCCGCTTGTACGCGTCGCGCTCCCGCTTCACTTTGGCCAGCACGTTGTAGAGCGCGCGGATCTCGGGCGTGATGGTGTCGATCTGGACGCCCACGCCGTCGGGGTGCGCCCACGCCAGGCCGGGGCCCTGCACCAGCGTGGGCTCCAGCCCCGGCCCGAGGCGGCGGGCGTGCGAGAAGGACCAGATGGTGCCCGGCGTGCAGCGCGCCGGCGAGGGGCAGGCGGCGGCGGCGGCGGGAGCGGCCGGGGCGCCGGCCGGAGAGCGCGCGGGCGAGCCCGGGGCGCGCGCCGCCGGGGGGCAGGCGGCGGCCGGCCGCGCGCCCAGCGGCAGCCCCAGCGGCCGGACGGGGCTGGCGAAGCCGGTCTGCACGGCCTGGTCGCGGCGAGCCGGGCCGCGCCGGCCCTGCTTGCCCTCCTCCAGCGCCTGCTGCAGCTGCTTCTCCAGCAGCCGGTTCCGGCGCTCCAGCTCGTGCACCTTGGCCAGGAAGCAGCGGAACCGCAAGTTCAGGGTCTTGAGCACGCTGATGTTGGAGCCCAGGTCGTTGCGGAGGGCCATGGCGGCCGGCGGGGCCGGGCCCGGCGCGGGGGGCGGGTAGGCGGCGGGGCCGGCGGGCGCGCGCGGCGCGGGCGCCGGGTCCGCGGCCCCGGCGAAGGGGCCGCCGCCCAGGGGCTGCCCCGGCGGCCCGGCGAGGCCCTGCTGCTCCTGCGGCAGGAGGAAGAGGTTGGCGCCGAAGAGCGGGTTCATGGCTGCGCCTTCTGCCGCGAGTCGCGGCCCGCGGCGGCGCGGGGACGCAGGCGGGCGCGCAGCCAATGAGGCGCCCGCGGGCGGCGGGCGGCCAATCCGGCGGCCCGGCGCGGGCGGGCGGGGCGGGCGGCGGCCAACGAGGGGCCCGGCGGCGGGCCGGCCCGGACCTTGCCGGGTCCGCGGCCCCGCCCGGAGCCGGGGCCGGCGCAGCCAGGGCGGCGCGGGACCCGGGCCCGCGGGCATCGCGCGGGCTCCGGCGGCTGGAACCCGTCCCTCCCGCACCCCACCGCCCTCCTCTCCCGAGTCCGAACACCCTTGCCCGGACGCGAGAGCCCGAAGCTGACCGGACTTCTCAGCAGCACCCGACTGGTTACTCAGAGGATCCCTGCTGCCCCTTCCCATTCCTGCCCTCAAAGCAGCAAAGACTGCCCGGGTCCCTCAAAAAACACTCAGTGGCCAGAGACTGTAAAACGTATATTAACTTTCGTGTATATATATGCACAGTGGAGAAGCCACCCTCAAAGAGGCAGGGGTTTAACCCAGCGGCAACGGCAGTGAGTCACCGCAGGCCGGTCTTCAACCATCTCTCTGGCTGTCGCCCCAGGGCCGAGATTTCCTCCTCTTTGCCGGTGGGGATCGGCCGGAACCGAGGGGAGCCGCCGTGGGAGTCCGACGGCCTGTGCGGAAACCACTCGGCTGCTGGGAGGCGGCCTTCCCGAAAGGCTGCGCTGGCAGCTGGCGCTTTACCTTCTCCGCCCCCTCGGCCTTCCCCAGGGGCCGACGACAGTCCTTAGACTTGGGGGCGGCCTGGGTCTGGGAGAACTGCACAGCAGGTGTTTCTGTGTCTGTGCTCTCCGGAGGGGCATTCCGCTGCAGGAGGGCAGCTTTCTTGGGGGACTGCGATTTCGGTGGTCGTTGCTTTCGCCTCCTAGTCGCCTGTGGCTCCCTGATGGCTTTGGCTTTCTCAGCGGGCTGGCTGCTCTCCTGGAGCCTGGAGCAAGCTTGGGCCTTTGTCAGTGAAAGTACTGTGGACAGTTCGGGGCCTGCTCCCCTGGAGATGCCATTCAGCTTCTGCAAGGAGGCCTCCTTGGGATGTTGCTGTTTCTGCAACTGCTTTGCCTCTGCAGCCCTCATGGCCTTCTTGGTTGGCTGGCCGCTGTTCTCAGACTTGGGGACGACCTGACCTTTCGGGTCAGGCAAATCTATATTTCTAGGGAGGGCTGCTGCAGAGCTTCCTGGGGTAAAATTAAACAGATGGTTTGAGAAAACGAGCCCTGTCACCAAATGGTCTTAATCGTTAGTGCAGAAAACAAGTAGAGGTCACTACAATATGGGAATTGCCATCCCTTGGCCAAGAGTGACACACAATTAGGTCAGTGAGTAAGAGCAGATTACTCAGATTCCTCTTACTGTAATTTTTTTTTTTTTTTTTTTTTTTTTTTGAGTTGGAGTCTCACTTGGTTGCCCAGACTGGAGTCTCAACCTGCTGGGCTCCGGCGGTCCTTCCGCCTCAGCCTTCCGAGTAGCCGGAATTACAGGCGTGCGCTACCACGCCCAGCTGATTTTTTTATTTATTGTAGAGATGAGGTCTCGCCAAGTTGCCCAGGCGGGTCTCGAACCCGCGGGCTCAGGCAGTCCACTCACCTCAGCCTCCCAAAGGCGCGGGATGACAGGCTGAGCCACCGAGCCCGGCTTGTATTTTTTACTTGTTTTGAGTCAGTCCTTCTCTGTTACTCAGGCTGGAATGCAGTGGCACAATCACGGCTCATCACAGCCTCAACCTCCTGGGCTTGTGCGATCCTTCCACTCCAGCCTCTTGAGTAGCTGGAACTACAGGCGTGCACCACCACATCCAGCTTATTTTTTATTTTATTATTTTGGTAGAAACGAGCTGTCACTATGTTGTTCCCAAACTCCTTGGACTCAAGCAATCCTCCCACCTCGGCCCCCCAAAGAGTTGGGATTACAGGTGTGAGTTACTGCCATAGGCTTCAGATTTCTACTACTTAATATCACTTGGCATTTTGGCACTTACTGAAGTCCTATTTTAACCTTATTTTTTTTGAACATAGGGTCTCACTGTCATCCAGGCTGGAATGTAGTGACATGATCATGGCTCATTTCAGCGTCATCTCCTGATCTCCTGGGCTCAAACAATCCTCCTGCCTCAGCCTCCTGAGTAGCTGAGACTACAGGCACATGCCACCACGCCCGGCTAATTATTTTTTTGTAGAAGCAGGGCCTTGCTATGTTGCCCAGGCTAGTCTTGGACTCCTAGGCTCAAGCAATCCTCTAGCCTCAGCCTTCCAAAGTACTGGGACTAAGCACAGGTCACACACGCCCCACTGACCCTTACATTGAGAGAAAAGATCATACCTATTCTTGGGACCAAAGGCTTTCACATAATGCGGCGCCTCCTTGAGGACAACAAACAAAACACTCTTAAGGAGGAGGTGAATCACGTGAATACCTCTGAAGAAATGGCCTCTATTTTTTACTTTTTTTTTTGAGTTGGGGTCTCACTCTGTCACCCAGACTGGAGTGCAGTGGCCACTCCGGCCACCGCAGCCTCGACCTGCTGGGCTCCGGCCATCCTTCCGCCTCAGCCTTCCGAGTAGCAGGAATTACAGGCGCGCGCTACCACGCCCGGCTGATTTTTTTATGTATTGTAGAGATGAAGTCTCGCCAAGTTGCCCAGGCGGGTCTCGAACCCCCGGGCTCAGGCAATCCACTCACCTCAGCCTCCCAAAGGCACGGGATTACAGGCTGAGTCACTGAGGCTCGGCTCTTGCTTTTTTTTTAAGTCAGAGTCTCACTCTGTCGCCCAGCTGGAGTGCAGTGGCACGCTCACCGCTCAGGTGATCCTTCCGCCTCAGCCTTCCAAGTACCTGGGTCTACAGGTACACACCACCATGCCCAGTTACATTTTTTGATTTATTGTAGAGATGCGGTCTCGCCAAGTTGCCCAGGCTGGTCTCGAACCCATAGGCTCAGGCATGATATGTCTTTTTTAAATCAGAGAAGCCCCACTCCTGCCATGTGGATTTCCATCAAATCCAGAAAAATTAGAAGGCACACCCACTACAACTAGAAACAAGCTAGAAAAACGGCAACAAGGGCCGACATGAAATGTGCACTTTTTAAGTTACAGTCAATTCTATTTCCTAAGAAGCCCTTCTCTCCCTCTTCCAGCTACACCCAGGGTTAGATCCCAGCATGCAGAGCTCTTGAGCCTGTTTCAGACAGCCCCACCCTTCCCTTGAGACCAGGAAAGACTCAAGAAGGCTGAGAAAACAATCTGCATAGTGCAATCGGCTCAGAACATGCTGACAGTTCTGCAAGGCTCCACTCCAACCTGGAGCTGAGAATGCCGGACAGCAGACGTGCACTGCCAAGAAGTCAACCCTGGGCCAAGAAGAAGAAACCACAAGCTGCATTGGGAAAGCATCTAGTGCTCAACACTGCAGCCACTGGTAGAATAAAGAAAAAGAACCCATCTACAGAACACCTGACCCTACCCAAAGGGGGGCCAAAAACAGTTCCAACTGGAATGAAGGGGCTCTTCACCCAAGCCTGCACAGGCTGGGGCAAGGGAAGTACAGATCCTTCCCTTCTCCTTCCTTCTGTGACACCAGAAAGTCTCCCGAAAGGCAGAAAGAGCAAAGGTGGCGATGGAGGGTACAAAAAGCACACCGCTCACCTGTCTCGGGCTGGGGAATAGAATTGGAGAATTTCTTGAACTTGGCAATGAAGAAACCATCCATATTGTGAGTGTGAGGGTAGAAGCGCCGGGCAGAACGCAGAGTGGGGTGGAAGCGCCTTTCTCGAAAGCGGGTGAATCCCTCCTGGCCAAAGTCTAGGCCCGTGGGCACCAGTCGCACATTCCTCTTTTTCAGGGCATAGTCGACCACCCACTCATTCTCCTCCACCTGGATGTGTGAGAAAGACAAAGACGGAAGAGACAGAGCTGAAGGGCGCTCTAAGGGGCAAACAGCCCCCAGCTCCACTTCCCTGTGGCGTGGCAGAGGCCTCACCATGATGGAGCAGGTGCAGTAGACAAGGTAGCCTCCCGTCTTAGAGGTGGCATTGACAGAGTCGATAGCACTCAGGAGCAACTCCTTCTGGAGGTGAGCACAGCGCAGGATATCCTTCTCATCCTGTCCCGGAGAGAGACCGGCGGCGTCAGAACTCCCGAGGCACCCTCGGGAGAGCAAGCGAGCCAGTGGCTGCCAGGGTTTGCCTCTACCCGCTCTCCAGCCCCACGAGGCACAGCGAGGGCCTCGGGCTGGTAGCACTGCCCAGCTTCTCACCTTGTTCGTCTTCACAGCTGGGTCCTTGGAGATGACCCCAGTGCCACTGCAGGGAGCATCCAGCAGCACTCGATCAAAGCCTCCCACCACCTGGGAAAAGGGGGAGGTTAATCAGATGTCCCCTGCAACCTGGAGTGCCATGCTCATCTCCCAGGGGCCAGTAAGTCTAAGCATTCTGAAGTCAAGAAAGGAAAAGACAAGCTGGAAGAAGCCTCAGGAAGAAACACAGAGGGAGTCCCACCTTGGGGAACTGGCGCCCATCGTAGTGGCTGATAATGGCGTTGGTGACTCCCAGCCTGTGCAAGTTGCCCACAACACTCTTGAGCCGCTCAGCATTGGCATCGTTGGCAAGGATCACACCTGTGTTCTTCATCAGCTGGGCTGCAGGGAGGGCGGGCCAGCGCGTGACCAGTCGGCCCACCGCCTCACACTTGCAACCCACCCTCCAGCCCAGGGAAGTCCTGGGTGAGGTCTCACTGCCTCAGTGTAGCTCCACTTCCAGCATACCCTGCGCCCCTCTGCCAGCTGCATAGGTCGACCCAGCCTGCACTGGCCCCTGACAATCACCAGGCCTGCCAGTGTGGCTTTTCCACTTTTACCAAACGCCTTCCTGGTCCTACAGATGGAATTCTTTCTTACAGACAGCAGCAGCTCGATACAATAGTTACAGCTGCCTGTTATATGCTGAACACTGAGCCAAGGACTCCTAAATGGATGACCTCAACCTTCGTGACCCGAGCGCAATTATGAATCCATGTGGGAATGACAAAAGAGAACCAGAAGCCTGCCCAAGGTCGGATGGGTAGTTCCAGTGGCGCATGCGGCACTGGAACCCAGGCCGACTCCAGAAATGGTGCTCCCCCCACCCCGCTAGCTGCCTGTATACCGTGTCCCGTGAGCACTAGTGAGTCAGCAGCCCCACCCGCCTTGAGAGCAGAGCCAGATGAATCCCCCCGCCTGCCCTTCCCATACCTATGTAGCTGGTCTTTCCTCCAGGGGCACAACACATGTCCAGGATCCGCTCGTGCTCCTGGGGTGCCAAGGCCATGACAGGCAGCATGCTGGAGGCTCCCTGCAGCATGTAGTGCCCAGCCAGGTACTCAGGAGTAGCGCCTGTGGGAGAGGTCCACGCTGTGACATGCTGGGACGAGAAGGGGCAGAAGGCCTACTGGGCAGGGGAAACTTACCAATGGGCACCGAAGAATCGTATACCACCAGTCCAGTCTTTGACCACTTGCCCAGGGGATCCAGGTTAACCCCACGGTTGATGAGAGCCTGCAGGTAACAGCAATAAAGACGTTAATTCCCTCATAGGCGACTCTACCAAGGAAACACATGGAGATGGGAAAACAAAGTCATACCTTCAGGGCCACGGCACCACAGCTCCGAGAATCATGGCTTCATGGAGCAGCTGCTCTCCCTCCCCTCCACTTCCCTCCCCTCCCATGACTACCTTTGCTTAATTCTAGGCTTGTAACTCAAGGCCTGAAGGCCATTCCAACAGAGCAGACTGCGAACTCCTGCACTCTTATTTCCCAGAAATAGACTCATCTTCCAGAAGCAAGCCCCCTTACCATCCCAAAATGCAATGACCTGGTTATTGCACACTCAAGATAATCACTGGGCTGAGCACGGTGGCCCACGCCTATAATCCCAGCACTTTAGGAGGCAGAGGCAGGAGGACTGCTTGAGTCCATGGGTTCAAGACCAGCCTGGGCAACTTGGTGAGACCTCATCTCTACAATAAATTTAGAATTAGCTGGGTGTGGTGGCACACGCCTGTGGTTCCAGCTACTTGGAAGGTTGAGATGGAAGGATCACCTGAACCCAAGAGATTGAGGCTGCGGTGGCTATGAGCCTGGGTGACAGAGTGAGACTCCGACTCAAAAAAAAAAAAAACCACCGGGTCATCTTCACATCAGGAGAAACACAATACATACAACCATACCACTGACTTTACCTTTACCATAGGAGACTTTAATCTGGGTCCCTAAACCCTTGGAAATGAGTTTAAAATACCAACTGTGCATGTGTGTCTTTTTCTGGAGTCGGAAATCAATTTCCCCAGCTTCTCAATGACCCTTCTCCCATTTCCTTGGGAGGCAGCATGTTTATCCTGATGTAGATGAAGCCGGTCCCCCCTTCCTGAGATGAGCAAGCCTCCAAAGCCATCCCTCACCTGAGCAAGGTCCCGGCGTCGGGTTTTCAAGGTGTTGGTCCGCAGGGTGACGGGACGCGGCACCTCGTTAGCTTCCAAGAACTCAACCAGCTGTGGGGGAGACAGCAGGAAGTAAGTAGGGCTGGCTGAGGACCTCAGTCAGATGAAGAGAGCAAGGGGTTGAAGGTCTTCCTCATGCAGGCTACACAATGAGAACAGGCCCGTGGTGACTCAAGCCTGTAATCCCAGCACTTTGGGAGGCCGAGGTGAGGGGATTGCCTGAGCCCATGGGTTCAAGGCCAGCCTGGGCAACTTGGTGAGATCTCATCATGTGTACAATAAAAAAGTTAGCCGGGCATGGTAGCCCCTGCCTGTAGTTCCAGCTACTTGGAAGGCTGAGGTGGAAGGATCGCCTGAGCCCAGCAGGGGGACGCTGGGGTGGCCGTGACTGTGCCACTGTACTCCAGCCTGGGCGACAGAGTAAGACTCCAACTCAAAAAAAAAAAAGTGCGAACAGCAGAATAGGCACCAGGTGGGCAATCCAGTACCTCAGACAGAGGGAAGAGGTCCACAAGCTTGCCCAGCAGGAAGTCTCCATATGAGTAGTAAGTGGCCAGATCCTTCTTAAGCCGGTTCAGATACTCAGAACGAGACCGGCCCTCCTCCCGCTGAGTCCCGAAGTCACGCAGAATCCCCACTATGTCCTGGATCCGCTTATGAACACGCTGCAGGTCTGGAGCCTGGGCATGTGGGCCTGTCAAGGAACGGTCTCGCCACGGACTGGGCCTGGGCCTGGGCATCCCTCCCAAGTACCTTCCTCCTCCCCTCACTGGAGTCTAAGGATATCCTGCTCCACCTGCCCCGCCGGGGGCAGCACAAAGGGCTCTTCCACGTCCACGCTGATCTGCAGGCCATCCGCCTCCTCTTCCTCCATGGGGCCTGACTCGGGGAACCCTTTCCCCTCCATCTCCTCCTCGCTCTGCCAGTCCCTAGAAACGGGCCCAGGAACAGAGGGATTCGCAGGCCAGAACAGACACGCCCGCCCCCCGCACAGCTTCCTCGGCCCCAGCTGCGGCCTGCTCTGCAGCCCCACGGCTCCCACGACTCACTCGACAGCAGCTGCGCGGGCCTTCTGCTTCCGAGCCGCTCGTTCGATGGGCAGCAACTGAGGAGAGAGACAAGGGGCTGCTGACGCAAGCCTGCCCCACCTCCAGCACAGGGAGGACTTTCTACCTGTTCTACTTTGTGATTACTACTATTTGCCACACACAAGCGTCACTCTTGCTCTCAAAAGGAGATACGGAAGCTGAAGAAACGAATGTGAGACCGGCACAATGTTGATCGGCGCTGAAACTAAGTGAGGGACTGAAGAGTTCATTATACTGTCTTTTCTACTTTGATGTATCCTTCACTTTTCCGTTAATAAAAAAAAATGGATACATAAACACTCATATGCATAAAGGCGGACAAAAATTGCCCTTGGGTACCACTTTGCCGTGTTTTCTTCCAGGCTAACTTTGGATTCTCCACATAATTCAAATCATAATGCGTTTTTCAAGTTTTTCTTGCTCTTTAAAAATTCAGTTGGTCACAGGCATTTTAGACACAATGAGCAACGTTCACTCATCAGATGCAAGACCCATAATTTGCTTGAGCATAATGAATATGATAGCAGAGTCCAGAATCTCCAACATCACGAGTCACATGGTGCCCACAAACCCGACTGTAACAAGGCTGCAGATAGAAGGGGGACTGTGGGAAACGGGCACAAATGGAGACTTTCTCTTTTTAGTCTACACAAATCTACATTTAGTTTTTTCCTACTAACATAGTCACGTGCTAATCATATGGTAAATAACTTCTTGCACCTCAGTACATAAACCTTTACCTACGTTTTGGCTCATCTTCCTACAGAGAATTACTAGGTTAAAAGGAACAAACTTTCAAATTCTCAGATAACTGCTTTATAAAAAAGTGCAGGCCACTGCCATACCAGACTCCGGTGTAGCCATGTGTTCTTTGAGTTGAGGCCATCGCCATGTTTCCTGGCTTTGGCCCACTCCCCTACCTTGGGAAGACAAATCTCCTTTCTCTCATTCTCTCTCTCTTATGTTTACTTTTTAAATAAACTATGTTTTCCAATCTAGAAAAAAAAAGTTTGCACATCTACTCCCATCAGTGGGGCACACCAGTGTTTACCCTCCCAAACACTCATCAGCACTGAGCATTCCAAATTTATCAAATGTTCTATCCTATAGCTCTTTCAAACTCACATATGTGCTGACAAAGGGTATGAGGCAGTAGCGAAATAGTGATGGAGCATAAAACGCCCTTTCCTCCAGTCAGATTTATACTAATCTCAGTAATCTGGGCCAGGCACAGTAGCTCACGCCTGTAATCAATCCCAGCACTCTGGGAGGCTGAAGTAAGAGAATCTCTTGAGCTCAGGGTTTCTAGACCAGCCTGGCCAATATAGAGAAACCTTGTCTCTACCAAAAAAAAAAAAAAAAAAAAAAAAAAAAATTAGCCAGGCGTGGTGGCACACACCTGTGTCAGGAAGCTGAGGCAGAAGGATCGCCTGAGCCCAGGAGGTCAAAGCTGTGCTGAGCCACATGGGCACCACTGCACTCCTGCCTGGGATAGGGCGAGACTTTGTTTAAAAAAAAAAGGAAGAAAGAAAGGAACCACGTAGCAAGGATCTGAATAGCTAGAGAGATGACTCTCACCTCTTCCCCTTCCTCCTCGTCGTCAGAGGTGGAGTCAGCTCCATAGTCATCTGCCAGGTCAGCATCGCTGTCCTCGGAGCCCCAGAGCTCCTCGCCATTCGCCGCATCACCTTCTTCAGAGTCTTCCTCCTCCTCTTCCTCATCGCTGCTAGGTGCTGGACGCTTCTTGCCTCGAGCAGCATTCAGGAAGGATGGGGCTCCCTTCTTGCCAGGTGTCTGGGCAGCTCCTGCAGAGGCCCCTACAGGTTTGAAGACTCCTACCGTCAGCCACATGCTCCCCTGCCCCACACCCCTGGAGCCTGTACTTTTAATTCCTCAGAACGTCCTCTGGCTGCTCCTTCCATCCCAGAAATGTTCAGCAAGTCCTTCCCTACCCAGGGCCCAGAGGACTCCTCATATAGTGCCCAGTCGACATCCACTGACCTTTTGGTAGCTTTGCAGGCAATGGTTTGGCCCCAGCAGACTTATTTGTCTTAGGAGCTTCTGCAGAGCCCAACCTCCTCTTGGCTGCCCTGAAAAAATACAGGAGTGAGGAAATGAAAACATAACTCCAGGCCCTGCCATTTCCACCAGAGGAATGTGACAGTCCACATTAGCCTTCTCTGTTGCCCTATCCTACGTGGCTGAGGGTGAGCCGTACCAACTTACTCTGCTTAAGTCTGGACACCCACACTTACCTCTTTCTAGCACGACTAGACAGTCTCTTGGAATTTTCGTCATCTACTTTAAAAACAAAGGAGGTAGAATAAGTTGTGGTGGAAATAAAAAAGCGAAGTGAGAGCAGAAATAAAAGTGGGAAGAAAATTAGTACACCAACTAAAGAGAGTAGGTTTACACCTCAGCCCTATTATTTAAGAACTATGCAAGTTACTAAACCTCTCGGCATCCATTTCCTTAACAGTGTCACTCTCCCAGACCTTTAAGATGAAGTGCCATGTGATAAAGAGCTCAGTACAGTGCCTAGGACTCACTAGCATCTCAAATCGCATCTTCGATCCAAGCACAAACCCTCCGTCCAGTCTCCTCTCCCACCAGCCTTTGGTGAAGTAGACTACTCCACGGGCAGGAACCAGAGGCATCTTTTCCACTTCCATTCCTTCAGAAGACAGTTAGACTGGCCTATCCCCTCCCAGGCTCCCTCTTGCTAAAGTGTTGCCCGTTTTTCAAAAGCCAAGCTTAACGAAAACTAAAGTTCTGCATGGGATCCCTCTTTCTCCAAACTCTCACAATGCTAAGCCGCACCTCTCCTTGCAGGGGCAGTTCTGTTCCCGTCGCACCTCCCCTGCGTTCTCTACGCTTATGACAGTGTTCCAGTCATACTTATTTCCTAACAACTCACACAAGGAAGACTCCGCTTGCGGACAGTCCAAAAGTGAGAGGGGGTTATAACCCACAATGCCGCAAGAGCGGGGGGACCTGGGGGCCTCGCCCGACCCTTACCTGCAGACAAGAACCTGGCGAGTTCCGTCTCGGCGCCCTTCTGTTTCCGGGCCTTGCGGCCCGGTCCGCGCTTCTCCTTGGCGGGGTCCAACTTGCGCCCCATGGCACTAAGGAAAAGGAACACGGGAGACGGTAGCGCCGTGCGAGGCGGGAAGGGAAGCGCAGGCTCCGCATAAGGCCCTCGGCCCCGACTTGGCACCCCGACAGCGCCCTGGAGGCCCGACCAACCGCCCTCCCACCTGAAATCCGGGCTCGGCGTCCCTCTCCCCAGACCAGGTTAGCGCGGCCGCCCTCGGCGCCCCGATTTCCTCTCAGCCCGCCCGAACGCGCGTGGAGGCCCGAGACCCCCCCAACGCGCGGCGGTCCACGTGCAGGCCGGCTCGGGTTTGGCAACGGCGCAGGCTCGAGTGGCCGCACGCATGCGCGCGGCACACTCGCTCGCAGCCCCGCCCCTTCCGGCCGCCGCTTCCGGAACTGACGCGAGGAGCTCGGGGCGGTGACGCGGCTGGGGTGTTTGCGGGTGGGTCGCGCCGCCTGCGCCCTGCGGGCCGGGGCGCCGCGGCCCGGAGCCTTCTGGGCTTGCCCGCCCCGCCCCCAGGAGCCGGCGTTCTGCCTCTCGGCCGGTTCCGTCGGGACGCTTGGAGCCCGAAGCTGCCCCTCGCCTCGAGCCGGAGCCCCGCGCCGCCGTCCTCCGCGCCAGCCGTGGGCCTGGGCGAGCCCTCCGAGGACGCGCCCCGCCCAGCGCGTCGTCCCGGCCCCCCGTGCCCGGGCCGTCTCGGGCCCGAGCCCGCTCGCCGGTGGGGCAAGGCTGGAAGTCGGGGCCGCGGTGGCCGCGCCGACCGGCCTGCTGGGGAGGGGCAGAGGCGTCCCAGCGAGCTCCCGGGGATGGGCGGGCGTGGAGTCGAGCTGCAGACGGAGCAGGAACGGACGACGCATCCTTGCTCCTGAGGCGGTGGCGGGCGGGCGTCAAAAGCCACTCCAGGCGCGTTGCCTTCACCCCCCGCGACGGATAGCTTTTTGGCGTCGGAGCCTCACTCGGCCGCGCAGGCCACCCAACGTCGACCTGCCGGGCCGCGGGCGGATCGCCTCGGCTTCCAAGCGGCCAGAGCTACAGGCGCGCGCCGCCACGCCCGCCGGTTCCACCTATCGTAGAGACCAGGTCTCGCCAGCGGCCCTGGCTAGTCTCGGACCCCCGTGCCCAGGCCATGCTCTTGCCTCGGCCTCCCAGAGTGCCGCAGGTGCAGCAGCTCGCCCCACGTCTTCGCGGCCGCCTTGCAGCCTCCCCTTTCAGCAGGACGGACGGCCCGACAGGCGGCCCGTCGCACCAGCAGCCTGAGTTTCCAGGCACGCGGGTTCAGGGGCTCCTGCCGCACCCACCCGCCGACACCCACACCGAACCAGAGCGCCAAAATACAAGGAAACTTTTATTTTCCATTTTCGTCAAGAAATTTGCTGCGGTTTTGTATGCTTTTGGTTTTCCTTTTTTTTTTCCACTTTATTTCATTCTAGCCGCTCAGTGGCTGGAGCCGCTGGGTTCCTGGTATTAAAAAGATGCCAACAGAGGTAGCTGTGTCTCGCCCAGGGGCCCAGCCCACTCTGAATACCCCCGAAAACGGAGAAAAGGAAACAAAATAAACCAACAAAATAAAACCAAAAGGAGGAAGAAATCCAGATCACTTTCTTCATGCCTGGCAGGAACCCACAGCAGTTTGTGTGTAACAGATGTTACGGTGGGGAGAAGCCAGGGTCCAGAAGGCCAGCCCACCGACTCCCTGCAGACGGCGCCGGCGCTACTGCTGCATGTCTCTCCTGCAGAAAGGGCACCACTGCCCCTCACTCCCTCCCCTCCCCCGGTGCACAGGGGCTGTTCCTTGACAACATGGAAGATGGGCAGGAGGGCGAGGGTCTCTCAGGCCCCCAGGGAAGAAGCTGGGACAAGAGAAAGTGAGGAAGGTCACTGCTCAGTGGCGGAGGTGGCATCACCCGTCTGCATCTTCACTGCTGCTGGGCTACCTGTAGGGAGAGAGAACCGAAGTCTCAATTCCAGACCACAGGAAGCCACCGCATCCCAAGGAAGACGGGCTGGCTGACGGACTACAGCTGATCAGCCCGGGTGTCCAGCTAAGGACACAGCAGAGCTGCGAAGTCCAGGAGGCAGCTGTGAGAAGAGTGAGCAGGAAGGAAACACGACCCTACCTGCTGCGGGGTAGGTTCGGGGGCCCGGTTTGCCAGGCGGCTGAGGATGTTGCGCTCTGACATCTGTAACCTCACAGCGACGGGGGGAATTCGGGCAATGGTAGCTGGCAGCCGGGTCACGTCCGCTTTCATGTCACTCAGCAGTTCTTCCAGCTGTTTCAGAACTGCACAGGGAGAAAAAGAGGGGGTGAGCTATGGAGGTCAAGACCGAGCTCCTTCCTAGAGATCCTATGAATCATATGAGGCAAACAAAAGACTTAACTCTTTCTACCCTAGTGGACCTTAGCACTCCGCAGTGGCTGATGTGTTGTCATTTGACACTGAGCTGACACCAGGCCTCCATGCTCAAACTTTTTTTTTTGCATTGGAGTCTCACTTGGGCACCCAGGCTAAAGTGCTGTGGCACGCTCACAGCCACCCAGCGTCGACCTGCTGGGCTTCAGCGATCCTTCTGCCTCAGCCTTCCAAGTAGCCGAAACTACAGGCACGTACTACCACACCCAGCTAATTTTTATTACAATGTCTCGCCAAGTTGCCTGAGCTGGCCTCAACCCCGTGGGCTCAGGCCATCCACACGTCGTCCCAGAGTGCTGGAATGACAGGCTGAGCCACTGAGCCCAGCTCATGCTCAAATTTCTATTTCTCATTTTGGTTCCAGTTGTCCACAGCTTTGTGCTTTTGAAAGTCACCTCGACTTCATCATCCCTTGCTCTCTATTGTCTGTAATTCCTCTCGTCTCAAAAGCGTACTCCTATCATTCCTTTTTTTTTTTTGAGTTGGAGTCTCACTCTGTCGACCAGGCTGGAGTGCAGTGGCATGCTCATGGCCATCGCAGCCTCGACCTGCTGGGCTCAGGTGATCCTTCCGCCTCAGCCTTCCAAGCAGCTGGAACTACAGGCACGCATCACCATGCCAGGCTAAATTTTTTTGGTTTATTGTAGAGATGAGGTGTCACCAAGTTGCCCAGGCTGGTCTGGAACCCCCGGGCTCAGGCAATCCTCTAGCCTCTGTCTCCCAAAGTGCTGGGATTACAGGCATAAGCCACCATGCCAGCCTTTTTTTTTTTTTTTTTTTTTTTAAGAGACAGCGTCTTGCTCTGTGGCTCAGGGTGGAGTGCAGTGGTGTGATCACAGCTCATTACAGCTTCCCACTCCTGGGTTCCAGCAATCTTCTTGCCTCCTGGGTAGGTGGGACTACAGGCCACCAATGCCACACCTGGCTAGTTTTAAAAAATTTTTTGTAGAGACAGGGTCTCACTATGTTGCCCAAGCTAGCCTCGAACGCCTGGCCTCAAGCAATACTCCCGTCTCAGCATCTCAAAGTGTAAAGACTATAGGTGTGAACAACTGCACCCAGCCTCTTTCTTTACCTCTCTGCCTTGGAATTGGATTCCCAATTCCTTTATAACAGCATTCTTTTCCTCGTCTCCCCCTCCACTTGCTCACGTTTCACTTTAATTAGAAACAAAATGTTGAAAACGGTCCAGCCAGTCAGAGTGGCTCATGCCTGTAGTCCCAGCACTTTGGAAGGCAGAGGCAAGATGATTGCCTGAGTCCAGGGATTTGAGACCAGCCTGGACAATTTGGCAAGATCGCGTCTCTACAATAAATAAAATTTTAAAAATTAGCCAGGCATGGTGGTACAGGCCTGTAGTGCCAGCTACTTGGAAGGCTGAGGCAGAAGGATCACCTGAGCCCAGCAGGTCAAGGCTGCAGTGACCGTGAGCGTGCCACTGCACTCCAGCCTGGGCAAGAATGAGACTCCAACTCAAAAAAAAAAAAACACCAAAAAATGAACAAGGGCAAAGAACTACAGTCCTTGATTGCCTCTAAGATACTAGCTTCCCAAGGAGGATGCCAACGATCCCTAGCACATCCTAAGCTCCCAAAGGAAACCAATATATGACCACTGACGGGGTTAGAGTAGGAAGGAGGCTGAACCAGCAGGAGGCAGGGGAGCCACTGGCTACCTTTGTGCAGGACTGCATTGGCAGGCTTGTTTCCTGCCATTGATTCCTTAGACAGGTGCTGATGACTTTCTGCCAAACATTCCACCTCGGCAAAGCGGGTGTTCAGTGCCATGGAAGGGTGAGAAGGGTCCTCTGACATGTTCAGGTAAGCCGCCCGGCGCAGCTGTTCCTCAATCACCAGGGCTTGTTCTAAGAGCTGGATAAGGGATAAAGAGGAGACAGGAGCCGGACTGATATTCCACTCACTTCTGATGGGCCTCTCGGCTCACCCCTCCCTGCTCCTGATGGCAACCAGAACCTAGAAAGAACTTCACGAACAGCTCGTTCCCCACACCCAATCAGCTCTGCTCTACATTGTTTTTTTTCCCTTCCCCTTTCAATATCCATGTTTTTTAGATTTTTACCCTTTAGGTTCCCGCTTATACAAAAATGGTAGCTTCATTTAGAAAACACAGAATGGATAAAGAATTCAAAACCTAAATATCCCCATCTCCTAGAAATACTGTTAACAAGTTGTTAAAAGTAGGAAAGACCAGCCAGGCTCAGTGGCTCAGCCTATAATCCCGCGCCTTTGGGAGGCTGAGGTGAGTGGATTTCCTGAGCCCGTGGCTTCGAGACCCGCCTGGGCAGCGAGACCTCATCTCTGCAATAAATCAAAAAATCAGCCGGGCGTGGTAGCACATGCCTGTAATTCTGGCTACTTGGAAGGCCAAGGCGGAAGGATCGCCAGAGCCCAGCAGGTCAAGGCTGCGGTGGCCAGGAGCGGCGGCCACTGCACTCCAGTCTGGGTGACAGAGTGAGACTCCAACTCAAAAAAAAAAAAAACTTGGAAAGACCGTGTGGATATCTGGACCTGAAATTTAATTTTAAGACAAAGTAAGAAAGATTTTAAAAAGAAAAAGAAAAATACTACTAACATTCTGATAGTTTTCTTTTGGGCTTTTTCTACGCATAGATTTGTTTACATAATTGAGATCATACTATATACATACCCATATTATATTCTCATTTAAAGTTACATTGTACAGCATCTTCATCATTTACTCCTCAAAAACTTTTTCTTTTTTGAGTTGGAGTCTCACTCTGTCACCCAGACTGGAGTGCAGTGGCATGCTCCCGGCCACCGCAGCCTCGACCTGCTGGGCTCCAGTGATCCTTCTGCCTCAGCCTTCCAGTAGCTGGAACTACAGGCGTGCACTACCACACCCGGCTAATTTTTTGATTTACTGTAGAGATGAGGTCTCGCCAAGTTGCCCAGGCGGGTCTCGAATTCACGGGCTCAGGCAGTCCACTCATCTCAGCCTCCCAAAGCTCGGGATTACAGGCTGAGCCACCGAGCCGGACACAAAAACATTTTTTAATGGTTGCATGGCAGGCTATCCTATGGATATACCCACCACATATCATTTGGATTATTTTACCATTTGAAAATGTTCTTATTTCCTTTTATCTCCACCCTCACTTCCATTCCTTCCTCCCCAAAAACAACCTTTCTGATGTACTTACTCTCCTTTTTGCATACTGAAGACTGCTCTTGTTTCATAGGCACATTTCTAATTTACAGGATGTTTTCTGAACATAAGCTTTTTCTGACTTCTCCTATGACCTACCTTTTTAGACCACCATGTTTGCTATATGCGTATGTATTTTGTTGCTTCTGCTGCTTAATGCTTCGTGATACGAGTGTACATTTTCCCCATCCATTCATTCTCCCAATGCTGAACATTTAGGTTGCCTCCTGACCCCACCACCAAAAACCATACTGCAAGGGACACTCTTGCACATGTCACCTGACAGCTGTGTTAAAGGCTTTTCAAAATACCAAGAGGCAGAATGTTGACTCTTAAGTTATGATAAGACTTAATTTGCCCCAAGTATCCACTGGTACTTAAATGTCGAGCCCATCAAGGACCAGGAAAAGGGACTGCATGAGAATGGGCGGTGGTTCCTTAATGATACCTGGCTCCGTGAGGGCCTAATCTAGCTCCAAACAGACTGAGTGTCTCTCCTTCCTACCCTGAACTATGAGCATTCCCAGGTTTAGCCCTTGACCCAACAGACTTTGCTCCTAGTTGTCAGCCAGCACTTTTATGCAGATGACCTGATGCTTCTCCATCACGCAGATCCGGTACTGGTTCTGCCTGGTATGTGGTGGGGGGAGGGAAACAGTGGGGGGGTGCTGGCTTGTGAGAAACACCAGACAACTTGTCTGAAATGAAACTTACCATTCTTTCTACAGACCTCTTAAATGATCCCTTAACTTTCTCAGTGACTCAGGCTGTTATTTTTGGGATCTCACTTCTTCGCACCTCAAATCCATTAAGTCAGGAGCTGGCAGACTATGACCTATGGGTCAAACCTGTTTTTAGCCGGGCTCAGTGGCTCAGCTTGTAATCCCACGCCTTTGGGAGGCTGAGGTGAGTGGATTGCCTGAGCCCGCGGGTTCGGGACCCGCCTGGGCAGCAAGACTTCATCTCTACAATCAATCAAAATATCAGCCGGGCATGGTAGCGCGCGCCTGTAATTCCAGCTATTCGGAAGGCTGAGGCGGAAGGATCGCTGGAGCCCAGCAGGCAAGGCTGCGGTGGCCGGGAGCAGCCACTGCACTCCAGTCTGGGCAACCGAGTGAGACTCCCACTCAAAAAAACAAACAAAACAAAACAAACAAACAAAAACCTGCTTTTATATAGCCCAAGAGCAAAGACTGGGTTTTTTAATTCTTATTTTTTGGAGTCGGAGTCCCACTACTCTGTCACCCAGGCTGGAAGGCAGTGGCATGCTTGCAGCCACCACAGCCTCAACTTGCTGGAATCAGGTGATCCTTCCACCTCAGCCTTCCAAGTAGCTGGAACTACAGGCATGTGCCACCACGTCTGGCTGATTTTATTTATTGTAGAGGTGAGGTCTCACCAAGTTGCCCAAGCTGGTCTCGAACCCCTAGGCTCAGGTAATCCTTTCGCTTCCACCTCCCAAAGTGCTGTGATTACAGGCATGAGCCACTGCACCTGGCCTTTCTTAATTTTTTTGAGTCAGGGACTCAGCCTGTCACCCAAGCTGGAATGCAGTGGTATCATCATGGCTTGCCACAGCCTCAACCTCCTGGACTCAGGCGATCCTCCCACCTCGGCCTCCCAAGTAGCTGAGACTACAGTACGTCTACAGCATACAAACCGGTTCCGTTCCAAGAGCACATTTGTAAGTCTAATTTGTTCTTTAAGTCCAACAAAGTTAGCCTAGGTACCCAACTAACACAATTGGCTATACAGTACTGTACTGTAATAGGTTTATAATACTTTTCACACAAACACAAAAAGGAAACACTTTTCACCTTACAGTACCTTGAAAAGCACAGTGATACAGTGCAGTACAACAGCTGGCATACAGGGGCTGACATGGAGTGGACAGGCAGGAGGAGTTACCGACTGGAGGAAAGAGAGGAGGTGGGAGACAGCAGAGCTGAGGGATCGTCAGCAACAGGGGATGGAGGAAGCTTTGCAAGAAGAACTGCAAGCTGCAACTTCACTCACACCTGAGGCTGATGGCACACGTTCTGGTTCAATTCTATCCACCCTCTTGAAAAAACGATCCAGTGATGTCTGGTAAGTAGCTCTTTTTTCCTTGTCATGGATGACACGGTTGCACTGGACCGCAATCTGAATGGCTGCTGCAAGCTTTGTGTGCCATTCTATGTTCAGGTTGTACGTCTCAGAAACTAGCAGTGCCCCTCAAATACAAGGAAACCCCCTTGCCATTTCCTGCGTCGTGACCCTCTCCGGTTCCTCAATTGCTTCTCCAGCCTCTTGTCTCTCTCCGTCCTCCCTGCTGGTCTCCAGTCCCACCTCATGATCTTCAGGGGTGAGCTCCTCGTGGGGCCCAGCCAAGAGTTCAGTGAAGTCATCGTCCTGCAGATTGAGCTCCAGCCTCTCTCGGAGAGTCACCAAGTTGCTCAAGACCTCTTTGGACTCCTCGCCCACCACAAGAAACATGAACAAACTGCGGGCAAAGGTTCTTCCAAACCCCACTCGTGAGACAGTCGTAACCTCATGCCAAGCAAAGGCAGTGTTTTTATGGTCTTGTAGATGTTCAAGTCCTCCAAAGTTGTTGCAATTTTGTTGTTCCTGACTTATCACTCCCCTCTCCTGCCTGACAGAAAGTGGGACGTGCGTAATACTTCTTGAAAGTCGCTGTGACTTCCCAGTCCATAGGTTAGATGAACAATGTAGTGCTTGATACAGATACACTACTTTGGCACTAGGATAAAAGTCATCCCTGACCGGGAGGTGGCCCAGAGCACTGCTGATCAGAAAAAGAATGCCAAATGCGACGCCCTTCTCCAAGTAGTATTTCCCTACCTGCAGGATAAAGTGGTGGAAAACCAGTCCTGGAAAACGGCCTGTGTAACCCAGGCTTTGGGCTACTCTTCCACACAACAGGAAGAGAGCCGCTGCCTACGTGCTCAAGGGCTCTGGGTCTCTCTGAGATAAACTAAGCGAGGCTGCAGCTTCATGCTGCCGGAAACACTGGCACCAGGCACCAGTCAGCCTGTGCTTGGCTGCTTCAAAGCCCGGTATCGACTTTTCCCCCTCACTGACACAACTTGGTCTGGCATCCTCTTCCAGTAGAGTCCTGTCTCGCCCACACTGGAAACCTGCTCAGGCAAACACGTGCCTTCATCAATCATTTCTTGAAGGGTAATCATTTCTCCCGGGCAGCTACCGCATCTGTACTTGCAGCCCAGCCACTTACTTTTACATTGTGATGGTCGGCTCCAGCCTTGAACCGATGAAACCAGCCACGGCTGTATTACAAGATGCGCCCTCTGATCCTTCGCCATGTTTCTTCTGAAGTCTCCATGAAGGCTTTTAGCTTTCGCTTGAACCAACATTTTATCTGAGTGGGTCTCGGTGTTGTTGCTGATCCTGCAGCCACACAAAGAAGTCTCTCCAACTCCATCACTTTTCTACGCTTCTTCAGCATTACTGTCAGCATCACTGGCTGGAGTGATGCTGACAGTAGTATTGCACAGACTGGAGTGCAGTAGCATGCTCATGGCCACCACAGTGTCGACCTGCTGGGCTCTGGCAAGCCTTCCAAGTAGCCGGAACTACAGGTGCGTGCTACCATGCCTGACTAGTTTTTTTGTGATTTATTGTAGAGGTGAGGTCTCGCCAGGTTGTCCAGGCTGGTCTCGAACGCGCAGGCTCAGGCAATCCACTTTCCTCAGCCTTCCAAAGTGCTGGGATGACAGGCTGAGCCACCGAGCTGACCTCTATTTACTTTTTCGTATCTCTTTTTTTTTTTGAGTTGGAGTCTCATTCTTGCCACCCAGACTGAAGTGCAGTGGCATGCTCATAGCCGCTCATAGCCCCTGCAGCCTCGACCTGCTGGGCTTAGGTGAGCCTTCCGCCTCAGCCTTCCAAGGAGCCAGAACTACAGGCACACACTACCACACCCGGCTAATTTTCTGATTTACTGTGGAGACGAAGTCTCACCATGTGCCCAGGCTGGTCTTGAACCCACGGCTCAGGCAATCCTCTCGCCTTGGCCCCCCCAAGTGCTGGGATTACAGGCTTGAGCCACCGCGCCCAGCCACCACTGGTTTTATGCTTCCTTCCAGACATCCTGGGCTTGAAATAAAAACACCGCACTACTGTACTCTATAAAGTACTGCACAGTACACAAAAAGCACAACCACTTGTAGAGGATGCATACAGGTGACAACGTATGCCAGACATATGAGCTTATATGCTTGAGACGTGTGAACACACATTTACGTCTCTGAACGTACATCTAGCTGGGTGTACTGGTACATACCTGTAAACCCAGCCCTTTGGGAGGCGGAGGCAAGAGGACTGTCTGAGCCCATGGGTTCGAGACCAGCCTGGGCAATATGGCGAGAGCTCATTTCTACAACAAATCAAAATATTAGTCAGGCATGGTTGCCCATACCTGTATGTCCAGCTACTTGGAAGGCAGAGGCAGCAGGATCGCCTGAGCACAGCAAGTCAAGGCTGTGGTGGCCGGGAGCTTGCCAGTGTACTCCACCCTGGGCGACAGAAACTCTGACTCAAATTAAAAAAAAAAAAGACTGCATCTTGAATGTTTGCATGCAAGGGACTTACTGTATAGGTGTGTGCCAATATGGCCAGCATTTTTTTTTTTTCGGGCTGGTCTCGAACCCTGGGCTCAAGCAATCCTCCCCACCTCAGCCTCCCAAATTGCTGGGATTACAGGTGTAAGCCCCTGTGACTGGCTAGTGTTGAAAAATATTTTGTTTTGAGTCGGTTTTGCTCTGTTGCCAAGGCTGGAGTGCAGTGACACAATCATGGCTCACTGCAGTCTCAACTTCCTGGGCGCAAGTGATTCTCCTGCCTCAGCCTCCTGAGCAGCTGTGACTACAGGTATATGCCACTACACCTGGCAACAAGGTCTTGCTATGTTGCCCAGGCTGGTCTCTATCCCATGGGCTCAAGCTATTCCCACCTTGGCCTCACAAAGTGCTGGAATTATAGACACGAGCCACCATGCCTGGCCTGGTTTTACTTTTTTTTTTTGAGAATCTCACTCTGTCGCCCAGGCTGGAGTGCAGTGGTACGATCACCGCAGCCTTGACCTGCTGGGCTCAGACGATCCTTCCGCCTCAGCCTTCCAAGTAGCTGGAACTACAAGCATATGCCACCATGCCCAGCTAATTTTTTTAAATTAATTGTAGAGATGAGGGCTCGCCAAGTTGCCCAGGCTGGTCTCCAACCTGTGGGCTGAGGTAATCCTCTCACCTCAGCCTCCCAACTTGCTGGGATTATAGGTGTGAGTCACCACACCCAGCCTGGTTTTACATTTTTTTTGAGTTGGAGTCTCACTCCGTCGCCCAGACTGGAGTGCAGTGGCCGCTCCCGGCCAGCGCAGCCTCAACCTGCTGGGCTCCGGCGATCCTTCCGCCTCAGCCTTCCAAGTAGCTGGAAATACAGGCATGCGCTACCATGCCCAGCTAAGTTTTTGATTTATTGTAGAGATGAAGTCTTGCCAAGTTGCCTAGGCGGGTCACAAACTGGTTTTACTTTTTTAAACAGTTGGGGAAAAGTCAAAACAAGACTATTTCATTCACTTTGTGAAAAGTAAATGAAACTCAAATTTTAGTGTATATTAATGAAATTTTACTGGAACACACCCAGACTTACTCATTTATGGGTCACCTATGGCTGCTTTCACACGACAGTTACATCCTTGCAACAATGACCATATGTCCCACAAAGCCTGGAGCCTATCTGATCATTTAACAGAAAAGGTTTGCTGACCCCTACAACCAATCAATAAGTCCTATACATGCTGTTGTTTTTATTTATTTATCCTTCGCATTTTCCACAACCAGCATCATGGCCCAGGCCCTTAGTACCTCCTGACCATACAATGGCTCTACAATCTCAAGATGCTGTTTCCATTTCCCTTGGAACTACCAAAACGCCTCACAGACCTCCAATGCCTGCCCATCAGCCACAGGGTCAAGTACACATTCTCTTATCTTGCGCCAAGAACCCACCTACTGACACCTCTAGACTTTACCTCTCTCTTCCCAACCTACCTCCCACCATTCCCCATCACAAATGTTTTTGACGGCTCAACTAGGCTAGTTTTTTTTTTTTTTTTGAGTCAGAGTGCAGTGGCACGCTCACAATCACTGCAGCCTCCACCTGTGGGCTCAGGTGATCCTTCCGCCTCCACCTTCCAAGTAGCTGGATCCACAGGCATGCACTGCCTCACCTGGCTGTTTTTATTTATTGTAGAGACGGGGTCTTATCATGTTGCCCAAGCTGGTCTCAAACCCACGGGCTCAGGCAATCCTCTCACCTCCACTTCCCAAAGTGCTGGGGTTACAGGCATGAGCCACCACGTGTGGCAAGGCTACTTTCTTCTCCCAAACATCCTAAACTTTGCTACCTAGATGTCTCTCCCCCACCTAAACCTTTGGTTCACTCTTCTGTTTCTATCCAATAATCTCTATCACATTCATCAAAACTTATCTCCAGTGCCATCTTTTCCCTAAAGTCATTTGTGAGCTCCTTCCCTGTTCCCCCAATTCCCTCTGGGGAACTTTCTTGCACCACCCAGCAGTCTGCCCCTGATACACAGCATTCATTTGACTACACGCTTGTTCTACCTGAAACCAGAAGCCCCTGGAGAACAGGCACCAGGCCTCGCTGATCTATCCCTGGGCCAGTCATGCCCAGTAATAACAGGGTTATGCTCGGCTTAAGAGATCCACAGTCTTGTCTTCGTGGTAACCCACTTGATGATCTGCACACAGCTGCCTCCAATAAACATCTGAATTTCGGAACGAGACTCCCTCCAGTGGGCTGGGCCCTGGAGATTCCGGAGATGGAGTTCGACTTTTGCACCTCCTCCCTGCGTCCACCCCACCCCTTCTTCACACGGACACTTTGTTTTTGAGTTGGAGTCTCCCTCTGCCACCCAGGCTGCAGTGCAGTGGCATGCTCCTGGCCGCCGCAGTCTCGCCCTGCTGGGCTCCAGCGATCCTTCCGCCTCAGCCTTCCAAGTACCCAGAACTACAGGCACGTGCTACCACACCTGGCTATTTTTTGACTTATTGTAGAGACAGTCTTGCCAGGTTGCCCAGGCTGGTCTCGAACCTGCAGACTCAGGTCATCCTCTCGACTTGGCCTCCCAAAGTGCTGGGATAACAGACGCAAACCACTGCCCAGCCACACAGGCACTTTTTTTTTTTTGAGTTGGAGTCTCACCCTGTCACCCAGACTGGAGTGCAGTGGCCACTCCCGTCCACCGCAGCCTCGACCTGCTGGGCTCCGGCGATCCTTCCGCCTCAGCCTTCCGAGTACCCAGAACTAGAGGCACGCGCTACCACACCTGGCTATTTTTTGATTTATTGTAGAGATGAGGGCTCGCCAAGTTGCCCAAGTGGGTCTTGAACCCACGGGCTCAGGCAATCCACTCACCTCAACCGCCCAAAAGCGCGGGATTACAGGCTAAGCCACCGAGCCCGGCTCACACAGACACTTTTTTACCCAGAAGGACTGCCTGCCACTGACTGCTCTACCTCCTCTGGGATGCAATTCCATCCCACTTCTCTCTTTCCTGAATTCTGCTCCGCAGCATTCTCGCAACAAACCCACCACACTAGCCTGTGCCATTCTTAGGCACAGTCACCCATAGCTCCTGTACAGTTGGTTAGCTTTCAAGTTTGTGTGTCTTAAGCCCTAATGGTTAAGTTGCTTGGGAGCAAAGCATTTCATGGAATACAGGAAAGTTACAACAGTACAGCTAAACGGAGACACGCCTTCATTTGCAGAAACGCATGCATTCAACACAACACACATCCTCCTCCACATCTTGCTCACCTTGAACCTTCGAGCTAAAAATTTATTCTTGATCTCTAAGAAATTGCCACGGTTCATTTCTCCCTTGAAAGGCTCATTGAGAATGGCATAGCGTGGGTCATTCTGAATGTCCTGCCACCGGGCATAGCCATGGCTATTGGAAAAGTGCTCAGGAAAAACAAAACAAGGAAAGTAAAAACCTCAGACTAAAGGATCTTCAGAACTCTTTGCCAAGAACCTGAATCTAGACTTGGGCAAAGGATACTTTATGATGCCAGCTAGCAGCCAGTAGTCGTGCCGTCGATGCCAGATCTCATAAGTCTTCTTGGTGACTGTGGCTGCCCGCTCCTCATTCTGCCAAAGGGAGTGCAGCTCTGAGGCGGAATTTAGGGAAGGGTGGGAAGGGAAGAAAAAGGCAAACATTTGTGAAAACGGAAAAAGCTATTTATTCCTGTCCCCCACCCCCAGACACCATATTTTAGTATAAACTGCCTCTGGCTTGCTAAAACAGAAGCCAGAGGAGTACACAGTCAGCCTGGCATTCCTTCTCCTAGTAGAAAGTCTCTGACCCGTTTCTGACAAGAACCCCAACTTCACATCAGATCCTCCTAAACCCATCTCTGTAGACCCCTCATTTCCATACCTGTAAAACCACCATCTGCAATGTTGAACATGAAACGCTGTTTAATGTTTTTCTTTTGCTTCTCGTCATTCAGGTCCTTGGGGGTCTCTCCATTCTGAAGCATCACCTCTTTTTTCTCTTCTTCTTCTTTCTTCTCTTCTACAGGACACGCAGAAGAACAATGTCAGCTCCAGACACAAGCCCAACACTGAGGCCCTTGCCCACTGTACTGTACACTGTAAGATACCACCATCTCTACCCTCTCTCCACCCAGGTGTCTCTAAGACCAAGAAAAAGCTGTCATCGGCCCACTGCCAACTAAATGTGGGCACGGATGAAGTCTACATGGGTACTGGACAGAGAAGACAAAGCCCTTGGCTCTGGGTTTAGCACCCTTATAAACCACAATCACTTCTCCAAACGCTCACCTTTGTCCTCTACCACAATAGGGGTCAGATCGATTGCTGACTTTTCCTCCACCTTTTCCACATCAGCAACACCTGGGGGAACAGATGACACTGAAAACAGACCTAAAGAATGTTCTCCTCTGTTCTACAAGGCATCCAGCTGGAAGAGACCTTCATTTAAGTCTCTGTAGTTAAAGTCACGAGAGATGTGTGAAGGTGGGGGGAAGCCCACAGTCTCAATCGGGAGGCCAGACCCTTCAAAGTGTGGCTTCCTCCTGAAGAGCCCAGGAGCAACTGTGGTTCACACAGGGATCCGGAGTCCTTGAACACAGTTACCTTTGGGCTCTGTCTCCATGGGCTCCTCTGCTCTCTCCTTCACCTCTGCCTTTTCCACTTTCTCCTCTCCCTCAGGGGTTTCGACAAGGACCTTTTCATCCTCTGAGGCAGGGGCAGGGGGCTGTGGACGATACAAAGGAACAACACGGAAGATGAAGCAACGGGAGAGTAGGCTCATCCCTGTGCCATGTGCGGCAGCCAGTCACCCCCA
Organism: Cephalopachus bancanus; assembly: GCA_027257055.1. NCBI lineage: Eukaryota > Metazoa > Chordata > Mammalia > Primates > Tarsiidae > Cephalopachus > Cephalopachus bancanus. Next base: position 92,138 of record JAPVLO010001057.1, read on the forward strand.
TCTCCTACCTCAACAGCAACCTCGGGGACCGCAGACTTCACCTCCTTTTCTCCTTCTGGGCTCTCCTCTTCTTTGAGGCTGTTTTCCTCTATTTTTATCCCATCTTCTGCAGACCAATAAGAGACAGTCAGTCAGGGAGAAGGTCGTGGATCAGAGAAAAGGTCAGGTCTTTCCAGTCTGCCTCGTCTGAAACTGTCCTCTCGTGCCTTTAAGAGCCAGCCCTACTCTTAGGACGGCCCTCCTAAACTGAGAGGGAGAGTGCTGTGTGTCCTGCCAGACCACCCTGTTGGACTGAGCACAGGGGAGCACAAAAGCACAGGCCAGGACGAGAGGAGGGACCGAACACGACAGGGCAGGCAGACTCACCAGCAGGTGGGGCCGGGGCAGGAGTGTTGGGCTGCGTGTCCCCTGGAGTGGAGGGTGTCGGAGTCTTTGGGGAGGGGGACCCTGGCTGAGACATTTTCTTGTTTTCCTCTACCTCGGCCAGCTCCGGCATGCTCCAGCGCCCATTAACGTGTTCAAACTCCTGTACCTATAGCAACAGGACAAGAAGCTGAAGCTCCAATTCCAGCCTGAGACTCCTTTCCTATGGGCCCTCCAGTCTCCCTAGAAATGTTTAACAGCAGGAGGGTTGGGGCTCACCTTCTTGCGAATCAAGGACATGACACCAATCCTGGTAAGGACATGCTGGCGAGACAGGCCTTCCCGGGGGACACCATCAGCGAAGGTCTCGGCACCATCGGCCCCTGGCTCGCACAAATGCCGCATAAAAAGAGAGACGTATGCCCTGGAGTAAACAAGTGGAGAAGGGTTAAACAGGGACCCCGCCAACCCCTCCACCTGATTCTTTCCTGTCCCTGTGAGGGATGATCGCAGGCAATGAGAAGGCTCCCCCTTGAGGTAAAAGCCGCCAGGACCCTGCATAGTGATAGGTGGCCGCCAGGCCCACACACGCCCAACTGCTCCTCCAGGGAAGCCAGGACGCAAAGGACTCTCATCACTAACTGCTTCTCCTGCAATGCCCTGCACAGCCTGGATGGTGGTGAGGAAGGACCAAAGCCTTGCCCTAGATCAGCCACTCCAGCCCCACTTACTTGAACTCCTTCTCTGACTTGCCTCGCAGATCTCGCACAAGCCACTGGGTGGTAAAAGCGTCCTGAGGTGGCATGCCATATCGCATAATTGCATTAAGAAAGGCTTTTCGCTGACGAGCATTAAAACCCAGCACCTGGGGGGAGAAGGCAGCTAGGTGAGGGGGGCAGGTCTCACTCCGCCACAGACCCAGGAGCTGGCACTCACCCACACCCCCAACTCAGAATCCCGCGGCACTCACCTCGATGTTCCCCCCAACGCGGGCCAACAGAGGAGGCAATGGCTTATCTTTATCATTCCGCAGGCCCTTGCGACTGGGCCTGCGGGGAGCTGCAGGAAGAAAAGACGAATGAGCAACACTAGAAATGGGCGGGGCCCTGGAAACGTCAGCGCCGCAAAAAGTCACTGGAGAGCACAGCCTCACCTTCTGACCGTTCGTCAAAGTCCTCATCACCTTCCTCTGAGGCCACCGAGTAATCGGACTGGTTGTCGGACTGGTCGTCCTGCCAATCTGGAGGGAGAGAGGGCAGATGAGCGGGGCCCACTGCTCTAGTGGAACGGCCCGTGGGTGGGGGGCGGGGCCGGCCACACACACCTCGGTCCTCCTGGGAGCCATCATTGTAGTTGACCTGTTTACGGATTCTTTTTCCTTTGCCCAGATTCCGGGCTAGGTCTTCCTGCTGCTGCTCATAATGGTGGCGCAGCAATTTCTCCCAGTAGTCAGGATCCACACTTTCCTCCTGTTTTATGATTTCCCGCTCTACCTCCTCTTCCTCCTGGGACAGAGGGAGGGCCAGGACTCAGGGATGCTGAAGTCAGCACCGCCAGCTCCCCCTGGTCCTCACAGTTCCCATTCTGCCAGCTCCTTCTCGTGACTGGACTCGCAGACTCGGTGTGCCTGCTTGGACCTAAGAACTCGCAAGAAATCCCACTGACAGGACACGGCTCCTCCCAATGAGGGAGAGCTCAGCAGCCAGCACAACTGAAGAAAAATATGAGACGGAGCCACCGTCACAGAGCAGGGCGAAGAGACAGCACGCTCTCTTCCAGGCCCTTGGACTCGTGCACAGACAGGCAGAAGACTGCCAAAAGAAAAGAGGGTAAAGCCCGAGCAAGACAGAATGGAGGTGCTTCTGAAAGACTGTGTGAGACTTTCACAAGAAAGAAAATCAAAGGACTATAGACCCTTCTGTTTGTCGTAGTTTTATAAAAGTTTGCAGCATCATGAACCTTGTAAAAGCTAGCTGCAAAGGAAAACAAGCAAAAAGTTACATATATCCTATATATCCCAATGTTTATTATCCTCTCAAAGTATTACAAATTAAATTTTTTCAGATACTTCAAGACCACTAGTTGAGTCCACATCCCTTCTATAAGAATTAAGCCACAGCTAAAAAATATAAAATAGGAAACAAGGCCAGGAGTGGTGGCACACGCCTATAATCCCAGCACTTTGGGAGGTCAAAGTGAGAGGATTGTCTGAATCCATGGGTTCAAGACCAGCCTGGGCAACTTGGTCAGACCTCATCTCTACAATAAATCAAAAAAACAACAAAAAAAAAATTAGCATGGTGGTGTGTGCCTATACTTCCAGTTACTTGGAAGGCTGAGGCAGAAGGATCGCCTGAGTCCAGCAGGTTGAGGCTGTGGTGGTTGGGAGCATGCCACTGCTCTCCAGCCTGAGTGACAGAATGAGACTCCAACTCAAAAAAAAAATTTTTTTTTTTAATTAAAAAAAAAGGCCAGGCTCAGTGGCTCAGCCTGTAATCCCAGCACTTTGGGAGGCCAAGGTGAGTGGATTACCTGAGCCCGCAGATTTGAGACCCATCTGGGCAACTTGGTGAGACCTCATCTCCACAATAAATCAAAAATTAGCTGGGTGTGGTAGCGCACACCTGTAGTTCCGACTGCTTGGAAGGCTGAGGCAGAAGGATCACCAGAGTTCAGCAGGGCGAGGCTGCGGTTGCCAGGAGCATGCCACTGCACTCCAGTCTGGGCAACAGAGTGAGACTCCAACTCAAAAAAAAAAAAGAAATAGCCGGGCGTGGTGGCGCACGCTTGTAGTTCCAGCTACTTGGAAGGCTGAGGCGGAGGGATTGCCTGAGCCCAGCAGGTCGAGGCTGTGGTGGCTGGGAGAGTGCCACTGCCTTCCAGCCTGGTCAACAGAGTGAAACTCCAACTCGTAAAAAAATAGCGAAAACCACCTCAATATCCAGCATTATAGTACTAATTAATTCACAGTAAAGTCAGCCCTCTGTATCAATCAGTTTTGCTCCTGTGAATTCAACCATCTGAAAACTGAAAATACTCAGGGAAAAAACAGAATTGTCTGCACTGAACATATACAGGCATTTTTCTTGTAATTATTTCCTAAAAAATACAGTGCAGTAATTATTCACATAGCTTTAGGTATTGTAAATAATCTAGAAATAATTTGCCCGAAACAAGAGGATTTGCATGGTTATGTACAAATACTATCCCTTTTTGTTTTTGAGTTGGTCTCTGTTGCCCAGGCTGGAGTGCAGTGGGATGGCCATGGCTCACCACGGCTTCCACCTCACAGGCTCAGGTGATCCTTCCTCCTAAGCCTCCTAAGTAGCTGGGACTATAGGCACATGATATCACACTCAGCTAACTTTCTTTTTTTACTTTTTTTTTTTTTTTGAGTTGGGAGTCTCACTCAGTCGCCCAGACTGAAGTGCAGTGGCCGCTCCCGGCCACTGCAGCCTCGACCTGCTGGGCTCCAGCGATCCTTCCGCCTCAGCCTTCCAAGTAGCTGGAACTACAGGCGCACGCTACCACACCCGGCTAATTTTTTTGATTTTTATTGTAGAGATGAGGTCTCGCCAAGTTGCACAGGCGGGTCTCAAACCCGCAGGCTCACCTCAACCTCCCAAGGTGCGGGATTACAGGCTGAGCCACCAAGCCCGGCCTGTTTTCTTTCTGAAGAGACACAGTCTCACTATGTTGTCCAGGCTGGTCTCGAACTCCTGGGCCCAAGCGATTCTCCTGCCTTAGCCTCCCAAAGTGCTGGGATCACAGATGTGAGCCACTGCGCCTAGCCACACTATGCCGTTTTACACTGAGACGTGAGCATCCTTAGATGGTGGACTCGTGGGAGGACCTGAAACCAATTCCCCATAGACACCAAGGGGCAAATAAGGACATGTCATGCAGCAAAAGTCAGGGGGAGGCTCTTTATTTTCTGGTTTGGACTACAGCTCCAAGAAGATCAAATGGACAAAAGCAAGGCAGGGAACATCACATGTTGTTTTAGTGTTTAACAGAAAAAGGTTATCTGTGTGCATATGTATATGTATGTACATCTATGTGTATGACTCCACAAATAACTAGGATGCACACAATACATTTTTGGAAAGATATACGAGAGAGTGAAAACACTAGTGTCCCCAGGAAGGGAAGCAGGCTTAGAAGAGGACAGAAGGGAAAGACATTCCTGTGTGTATTGTGAACCACGTAAATTACTATCTGCTCAAAAAATAACACCTAAAAATATATGCAAAGTGAACAGTAGCTGCAGTCACTATCAGAGAATAACTTTTTTTTTGGAATCAGAGTCTCACTGTCACCCAGGCTGGAATGCAGTGGCACGTTCATGACCATTGCAGCCTCGACCTATTGGGCTCAGGCAATCCTTCTACCTCAGCCTTCGAGGTAGCTGGAACCACCAGGGCATGCCACCACACCCAGCTAATGTTTTGATTTATTGTTGAGATGCGGTCTTGCCAAGCTATTCAGGCTGGTCTCGAACCCCTGGATTCAGGCAATCCTCTCACCTCCACCTCCCAAAGTGCTGGGATTATAGGCGTGAGCCATGTGAGCCACCGCACCCGGCCTGAGAACAACCTGTGTACTTGTGTAGCAGAGATGAGTCCCTCAGGCACATGCTATCCCAGACTACTGCTCTGCTACCGAGGGGAACGTGAGCACCCTGTCAGGAGGGCGGCTTTGGAGTGAATACTACTCGTCTACAGACCTACGTCAGACTCTTCAGCCACAGTTACACATAAACTGAGGTTAGCAGCATTGTGCTCGTGAACAAAGGTGACAGGTATAAGACAAACACAGCAGGCAACCCCCTTGGGTCCTCTCCCACTGTGGGAGCTTTTCTGTCCTCTCAATAAATCCTGCTTTCTAAAAAAAAGGAAGAAAAGAAAAACACAGCAAGAGAAACAATTTTGAGTTGGAAGAATGAGAAAAGATGGCCAATGCTACCAGAACCTACATGGATGCAAAGCACGTTGAGTTGAGTGGTTTGAAAGGAAACAGGAAAAAAAACTAATTTTAATTTTATTTTTCATCTCATACCCCTTTATATCATTTAGGGGAGAAAGATATAACAAGCCACATATTTCTGTTTTAGTATTTTTTTTTTACTATAAAAAACCGAGGAGGAGGAAAGAAAAAGGGAAACAACAGTTCCAGACTTTCAAAAAACACAGGGACCAGCCTGGGTAACGTAGCAAGCCCGTCTCTACAAAAAACAGAAACAGCCAGGCATGGTGGTAAACACCTGTAGTCCTAGCTACTCGGGAAGATTAGGCAGGAGGACTACTTGAGCCCAGGAGTTCAAAGCTGCAGTCAGTTATGATCACACCACTGCACTCCAGTCTGGGAGACAGAGTGAGACCCTGTCTCTCTAAATTACAACAAAACAAAAACACAGGGAGACAGATTATCTAGGTATGTCTCATATCTCTTGCCTTTTCTCCAAAGAGATCTGAGGTAGCATTCAAAAATTTGTAGGGCTAACAAAACACATAAGAAAAACTGGATTTTCTCTGTTGTGGGGTAATACTTGGCTCGAAGTTTCCTGACAGTCAAGGCAAACTGAGAAAAAGATCAGTCATACTTCGCAGGCTTAGTTTTCCAGGGAAAGAGCCGATCAGTTCATCAGCATACCTCCCTGCCCGCAGCTGTTTTCCGCTTGCCTCCAATACCACCTTGGTCTCAATTCCAACTCTCAGACCGACCGCCAAGTCCACAGTTGCCTGTCTTGGATTCATACTCACCCCCATTTCCTCTTCCCGCACCACATACTGGGCCACTTTAAACGAGCTCAGATATTCGTTCATGCCCTGCAGTTCTGTGTCTTCAGTCTCATCCTGGTTACGGTCCAGCAGCCGCTCAATGGCCTTGTCATCATAGTGGATAACGCTGCTGTCTTCTCCCTCTTTGTTGTCTCCCCCTATAAGGAATGAGAGGCCCATACCCCAGTCAGCTTCAGCAGCCGCTATGGAGAAAGTAAGCCCAGAGGGGGACCCTTGCCATCAGAGATGCTCCCTACCCAAGGCCCACAGCAAGACCCAAGTTCCTTACAGCTCACCTCCATCTGTGGCCTCATCTTTGAACAGCTCCTCAGTGCCAAATTTGAGAATATCATCAAGCTCCTGCTTGGACATAGACCCAGTCTTGGAGCCAAGCCCAGGCCGCACCACTAGATGCGTCAACATCATCTTCTTCTTTGCCACCTGCGTGATGCGCTCCTCCACTGACGCACGGGTCACAAACCGGTAGATCATCACCTTCTTATTTTGCCCAATACGGTGAGCTCTGCTAAAGGCCTGGAGTTGAGCAGGAAATAAAGCCACAAACCCTATTTTCTGGCTGCCATGCTTGCCGTGACTTCCACGTACTAAGTCCAGTACAAGGCCAAGACCCCGTCAGCATCCCTCCCCCAGAAGCCACTCTATCACATTAACCAAAATAGGATCACAGGTCACCCAAACTCTGGCTAAAAATGAGGTAAATAACATAAAGAGAATCTGTTGTTTCTCACGTAGACAACTAATTCCACATGGTGAAGCCCTCTGTGCCTTTCTCGCAAGTCCCTGTATCTACAGTTGCTGCCTTTGCTCACCTGGATGTCATTGTGGGGGTTCCAGTCAGAATCATAGATAATCACTGTGTCAGCAGTGGCCAGATTGATCCCAAGGCCCCCAGCTCGAGTGGAAAGCAAGAAGCAGAACTGTTGTGCACCCGGTGCTGATAAAGAAACCAAAACACAGTGAGAGGCGTCTCCTGAATTCCAATTAATGAATGTAGAAGAAACGTCTGAGACAGAAAACCTCATTAGGCAAACACCACAATAGTAACTGTTGCAAGCGAGGCCCACCAAAGGATGCTGAAATCAGTGTTAAGGAGAAAGAGGATATTAACGCAGGCTCAAATATCTCCCTCAGACACTCACTAATCACAGTGCAAGAAAGAATAACCTTACAGTGGAGGAATTCGGCAGACTCCACCTTAACCAAGTGATGAAGTCCTTGCCAGGAAGGGGCAGAGGAACACCATGTCCATCCCCCAACGTTGGCATTACAACAAAAGACACACCTTCATCTCTCTGGGATCCTCACCCCAAATGTATAATCTAATCAAAAGAAACCATTGGCAGGATGAAGTGGCTCATGCCCGTAGTCCAGCACTCTGGGCAACCAAGGCAGGAGGACTGCCTGAGCCCAAGAGTTTTGAGGCCAGCCTGGGTAACACAGCAAGACTCGACTCTACAAAAAAGTTGAAAAATTAGTGGGGCATGGTGGTGCATGCCTGTAGTCCCAGCTACTCAGGAGGCTGAGATGAAAGGATTGCCTAAGCCCAGGAGGCCAAGGCTGTGGTGAGCCAGGATTATGTCACTACACTCCAGCCTGGGCAACTGAGACCCTGACTCAAAAACAAAAACAAAAACAATCAGCTAACTCAAAACTGAGAGACATTCTGTATTCTACAAAATAACTGACCAGTACTCATCAAAAGTATCCATATCATGCAAGAATAGGAAAAAAGTGAAGACATGTCACAGATAGCTGGAAGTACAATAATCAAACACAACGTGAAATCTGAGATTGGATCCTGAAACAAAGACAGCAGGAGAAAAACTGGTGACATTCATGTAAGAGCTGTAATGTTACTTTTTTGTTGGTTTTGGCATCTGTACTGCAGTTGTGTAAATTGTCATTATTAAGAGAAGTTGAGTGAAGGATATATGTGAACTCTGCACTGTTTTTCAACTTCTCTTTCCTTTTTTTTTTTTGGAGTAGGAGTCTCACTCGGTCGCCCAGGCTGGAGTGCAGTGGCACACTCACAGCCACCGCAGCCTTGACCTGCTGGGCTCAGGTGATCCTTCTTCCCTCTCTGCCTTCCAAGAAGCCGGAACTTTGGGTGCCCGCTACCACACCTGGCTAATTTTTTGATATATCACCAAGTTACCCAGGCTGGTCTATAACCCCAGGGCTCAGACCATCCTCTCGCCTTTGCCTCCCAAAGTGCTGGGCCTACAGGCTTTTCTTTAAATCCGAAATTATTTCAAATACAAAGTTCAAGAAAAAAAAGCCGTACAGTCTACGGAAACAGATCTGCCACTAACTTGCTTGAACAAGTCCCGATCCCTCTCTCAGCCTCAAGATACAATGAAGAGAGTTAGATAAAACACTCTCTTCTTTCTAGCAGAAAGAACAAAGACCCCCCAAAGAAAAACCTTCCAAGAACGGTCCGACACACTCTTCCATTCGAGACACTCAGTATTTTACTCTTCGTATCAGCAGACAAAGCCCCAAAAGAATGAAGCAGGAGCAAGGCCTGGGAAGACCACGGTGTCACTCCCAGCACACACAGAGGGTGCCTGGGATGAGCCCCTCGGCCCTCTCACCATTGAAGCGGTCGATGGCCTCCTGGCGCATGTTCCCAGTGATTCCGCCGTCAATTCGCTCGTATTTATAGCCTTCGTGTTCCAAAAAGTCCTCCAGCAAGTCCAGCATCTTGGTCATCTACAAAAGGAGCACGGCTTAGCTATGGAGTCCAAGCCCCTTTCCACGCGTCGCCGGGGGCCACGCCCGCATCCCCTCGCCCGGCGGCGTACCTGGGAGAAGATGAGCACGCGGTGCCCACCCTCCTTGAGGTTCCTGAGCATCTTCTGCAGCAGCAGCAGCTTCCCCGACGCGCGGATGAGGGCGCTGCCGTCGTACATGCCGTTCGGCATCTTGGGGGCTTCCTGGGAACGGCAGCAGGAAGGAAACACTCTTGAACGGAAACCCCCGCAGAGAACCCCCCCTGGGGCCAGGAGGCGGCGCAACGTACCATGGCCGCCACCGGGAAGAGATACGGGTGGTTGCAGCACTTCTTGAGATCCATCACCACATTGAGCAGGGAGACCTGGTTGCCGCCACCGCGAGCGTTGAGCGCTTCGAAATTTCGCGTGAGAATGTACTTGTAGTATTTCCTGCAGGCGCGCAAGACAGAGAGACCAGTGAGTCTCAGACCTCTGGCTGACGAACGGTGCAGACCCCACGCCTGAGAGCTTTCTGCCGGCATCTCTCTCTGGGGCTAAAGAAACCTGACGGGCAAAAGCATCACCACCATCAACCTACATAATGGAAGGTATAGCCAGGCAAGAATTACGTGCTCTGCTCCCTGGTATCCGGTTTCTCTAGGCCTTGCTTGCTCCTGCCCCCAGATGCCTTGAAGCCGACGGGGGAGAAGCCAGCGACACTCTGCGAACGCGCTGGCAAAACAGCGCCTGGGCTTCCGGCCCTTCCAACTCACTTCTGCATGGGGCTGAGCTCCACACGCACAATGAGCTCCGTCTTGGACGGCATGTTCTTGAACACATCAGCCTTGAGCCGCCGCAGCATGTGAGGCCCCAGCATGTCGTGCAGTTTTTTGATCTGGTCCTCCTTGGCGATGTCGGCAAACTCCTCCAGAAAGCCTTCCAAATTGCTTCAGAAAGAAAGGAACCGTTGTTGGAAAAGAAGGGAAGAAAGATGAGGAAAACGGGCTGCAGGAAGAATTAGCAGTAGAGGAACTGTGAGCCATAATGGAGAGACACACTTACTGGAACCTCTCGGGGGTGAGAAAGTTGAGCAGATGAAACAGCTCTTCGAGGTTGTTCTGTAATGGAGTTCCAGTCAGTAACAGCTTGTGCTGCAGTGAATAACCGTTCAAGACCCGGAAGAACTGGTGAAGCAAACAAAGAGATGTGAACTCGTTGAAAAGAAGGCTCTTTTAGATCTCAGCACAATTTCTTTTTTCATTTTTTATTTCTTTTGAGTCACAGTCTCACTCTATTGCCCAGGTTGGAGTGCAGTGGCACGCTGGCCTGCTGAGCTCAGGCGATCCTTCCACCTCAGCCTTCCAAGTAGCTGGAACCACAGGCATGCGCTACCACGCCCGGCTGATTTTTGATTTATTGTAGAGACAAGGTCTCACCATGTTGCCCAGGCTGGTCTCAAACCCACGGGCTCAGACAATCCTCTCACCTTGGCCTCCCAAAGTGCTGGGACTACAGGCTTCAGCCATCACGCCCAGCCAATCTCAGTACAATTTCGAGCTGTTTCACTGCCCAACAGTCTCCCAGCACCATTATCGTCCTTTTTAAAGACCTGGCCACAAAGGACTGTCACATATGAAGAAGAAAAGCAGAGGCCCTTTTTCCCTTTCCTCTCCTCAGAGGGAGCCTCCCCTTAGTGAAGAAAAATAGTGCTAGAAAACTAAAACTGGAGACCCTAACCTCCCTGCCGACGACCCCTCACCTTAGACTGGTTGTTCTTCAGCCGATGGGCTTCATCCACAATAAGGCAGGCCCAATCGATGGAACCCAAGATAGCCATGTCAATGGTGATCAACTCATAGGATGTCAGCAGCACGTGGAATTTCACAGACGCTTCTTTCTGTGCATGAGGGCAACCTGGTGAGCGCTGGTGAACGTCTCTGGCGTGAGCACAACCCGGAGACCGACGGGGTTTTTCCTCCTCCCGGGATGCCCTTCGGCCTCACCCAGGAACACGGTCACAAGGAGGCAAACTAAGCCCAAAGCCACAACTCCCTCTCGAGTGGCACCTCCCTCCCGAGATACCTTCATGCGGGAGGCCTTCTTGCCACCACGAATGGCATTGTCTTCAAAGGAAAATTCGTTCTCCCGGATGATGGCACGACTGTCCTTATCACCCACGTAGGTCACCACATACATATCCGGAGCCCACATTTCGAACTCCCGCTCCCAGTTGATGATGGTGGAGAGAGGGGCACTCACTAGGAAGGGGCCTTTGGAGTGACCCTTCGAGGAAGCAGAGAAGTCAGGACTGAGGGTTGCAGCACACAACACCAGCGGACACGCCCCCCCCACGACTGGCACCTGCACTGCCGCTTCTACCCGTGCCCCCCTCTATGCCAGTGAGTGCCCTGCCCGCCTCTCTCCAGAAAGTCAAGGCCCACCTTCAGAGCGAGCTTAAAGGCTTGCTTCCTCCATTAAGTCTTTGCATACTAACTCCATCCATAATTCTGCTGAGCTCAACATGTGACCTTCCCCGCAGAACTAAGGCCCTATGCACCCATCACTAACCCTACCCGTGGCTCCAGGCCCTCAAATCTTTCACTGGGCACGCCATCTTACTATCACTCAACAGCGTTCTTCCCAGTCACGGACCAACACTTTCTTCCTTTTTTCTTTATCCTCAGAGTGTAAGAAAAAACGACACACACAAAATACCCTCACACAACAAAAGCAAACACTCCCAGCTTTCCTTACCTCCTTATAGAGGGAGTAAAGGAAGACTGCTGTCTGCACAGTTTTCCCAAGGCCCATCTCATCAGCCAAGATGGTGTCAGTGCCCTGAGCCCAGGAGAAGCGCAGCCAGTTCAAGCCCTCCATCTGATAGGGGTGCAGTGTTCCGCCCGTAGCATCCAGGTACTCTGGCTGCCGCTCATACTTCACTGTGGGCTGAAGGACGGCACAGAGCAGTCAAGAGCAGGTAAAAAGTTCCCTTCCTCCCAAAGACAGCTGCTGCTGCCTCCTCACAGCCCTCGCCAGCTCTTCCCTGACAGAGCCATAGGAGATTCTGGCGAAAAGATCCTCAAAGGTCATTGCAGTTTTGCATTTGATTTAGGCCCCTCCAGGCAGCAGGGCAACTCACCCAGCAGCTGACCTGGTCTTGGAGTTACAGATTGACGGGGAAAAACACATCACAGACTGACCAACAAGACGGTGATTCTACTAGTCAGGATCCTCCAGATAGATGACCCGCTAGAGTCATTCAATCCTTTTCATCTTTGTTTTTTTGGACCCAGGCTGGAGTGCAACAGGATGTTCACAGCCACCTCAGCCTCAACCTGCTGGGCTCAGGCAATCCTTCCACCTCAGTCTTTCAAGTGGCTGGAACCACAGGCGCGTGCCACCATGCCTGGCTAACTTTTTCATTTATTGTAGAGGCGAAGTCTCGTCAACTTGCCCAAGCTGGTCTCAAACCCCGGGGCTCAGGCAACCCTCTCACCTCCACCCTCCAAAGTGCTGGGATTACAGGAGTGAGCCAGCCCAGCCCATCCTTTTCATCCTAACTGCCCTCAAATTATACTGCACAAACAAAACACAGAGAAACTGAGCCATGGATTAAGAGTCAGAGGTCAGCCGGGCTTGGTGGCTCAGCCTGTAATCCCGGGCCTTTGGGAGGCTGAGGTGAGTGGATTGCCTGAGCTGGCAGGTTCGAGACCCACCTGGGAAACTTGGTGAGACCTCATCTCTACAATAAATAAAAAATCAGCCGGGCATGGTAGCGTGCGCCTGTAGTTCCAGCTACTTGGAAGGCTGAGGCGGAAGGATCACCAGAGTCCAGCAGGTCGAGGCTGCGGTGGCCGGGAGCGGCTACTGCACTCCAGTCAGGGCAACGGAGTGAGACTCCAACTCAAAAAAAAAAAAAAAAAGAGTCAGAGGTCCCAGGTACCAGTGAAAGTTTCAAAAAGCTTGGTTGTGTGACCCCTAAGCGGCACTTCCCCATCACACAAAGTACACCTCCTCGGTCTTCCCGAATGACAAATGAACAGACATTCCTGGAGCTTCTTGGTTTACCGAAACGTGGGGGTGAGAAGAGCGCCAGAAGAGGCAGCTCCGGCTACGCGCGCTGTCTGCAGATCACTACTCTGAGCCCCAGAAGGGACTGTGGTGTTCGAGATGCCACGCTCTGTTCCACACACCCTGCCCTTCCTCTTCTGCCCCAACTCACGTCAACTGTTGGCGTCTCAGGCGGCCTCTCCAACTTCCTCAGCTTCACCTTCTTGAGCTTCTTGCCCGGTCGTCCTTCCTCACCCCTCATCAGCTCCCTGGAGAAGACAGATGTCACACAGCTGCCGCCCAAGGCCCTTTCCCCAAGGAGCAGCTCTGCTCCCACCCCAAGTTACTCACCTGTGATTCCAATAGCTCTGCTTGAATAGGTCGTAGTCCTGTATCTCCACATCCTCGCTCTCCCAGGATGCCTGATCATAGGGTAAGTCCCGCCACTTGATCAAGTAGTGGACATGGCCCTTCTTGTCCACACTGCGAGGCCAAGGAGACAAAAGCCTTCAGAGCCAGAAAGCAAGCCTCCTCATCCTAAGTCAGCTTTGCTCTCAGAAACTGTCAGTGTCGTATGTTCTACATGAGACCTCTAGGTATGGCACAGACCACACGGGTCAGAGCCTCTACTAAACCAGCTGTGGACCAAAAGCTCTCTCTACCCCATACCCTCTGTAGCGCGAACACCAGGATTCAGTCAGTTAACCACAACACGGAGTGTCTTCCAAGCGTTAAGTTACCGCTGACGTCCACTCTCCTAGTCCCTTCAACGGGACCCTGCCAGAGGCGCCGCGCCCGCTCCAGCACGCCTGCTGGTACCTGTGGTTGAGGATGCGGTGGATCATCATCCACTCGGGCTTTATCCCGTAGCGGTAGAAGCGTTCCTCCATCTCTGCGAACTTCGGGTCCTTGTTCTTTCGCTTTCGACTCTTCTCTTCATCACCACCAAAGTCTCCAGAAGGTGGCTCGTCCATATCGTTTTTCCGCTGATAGTTTCGGAACATCACCTGACAGTGCAGCTCCAGCTACAAGCAGAAAACCAGCCACCAAGAAGCTACGTTTCTCCTTCTGTCCACAGGCCAGGCTCTCACCAGTCCCCTCATGGCAACCCCACTTCACTCCGCCCCAGACGTACCTGCAGTTCAGACACCCAGGAGCAGTGCCAGTAAGACATGCCTTGCCACTTCACAAAGAACTGTCGCTCTGGCCGCCCCTCCAAGGGCTTGGGGGAGGGAGTGTTTGGATCAGCATCCGGCGGTCGAGGCACTGGTGTAGGAGACGGCGGCTGACCCCACTTCCAGATCAGGATCTTCTGCACCTTGCCCTTCAGAGCTGGACACTAAGAGAAAAAGAAATGACTTCATTCCGAGTCCTAACCATTGGAAGAGCTGGGACAGTCCCAGCCTCAACTCTGTCAAAGGATGTCAAGACCGCGTTTCAAGCAAGATCGATCCCAGGACACCTCAGGGAAGAGAATATATTAGGTTGGTGCAAAATTAATTCGGAAAGTGAATTTTAAATCATTATAACTAGGCTCAAACACATCTTTATTCATCAAAATAGGAGCCATTACAATCAATACATTTTTGCCAACGGAAGTGTTTATTCTCGTAGTATAAATATCCATGCTTCAGGATTTGATGAACTCTTGGAAAGCGTTTTCTGCATCCTGCTGGTTGTGGAAGCATTTTCCCTGCAAAAAGTTGTCAAGATGCTTGAAGTGGCAGTCAATCGGCAAGAGGTCAGGAGAATATGGCGGATGAGACAAAATCTCACAGCCCAATTTGTTCATCTTTTGATGCATTGGTGGAGCAACGTGCAGTCGGGTGCTGTCACGGAGAACTGGGCCCTTTCTGTTGACCAGCACTGGCTGCAGGTGTTGCAGTTTTTGGTGCATCTCATCGACTTGCTGAGCGTACTTCCCAGATGTAACCGTTTCGCCAGGATTCAGAAAGCTACAGTGGACCAGACAGGCAGTCAGCCACCAAACAGCGACCACGTCCTTTCTGGGTGCAAGTCTGGCTTTGGGGAGTGCTCCAGGCTCTGGAGCTTCGCCTTTGTCCGACCACTGGGCTGGCCGCTGCCGGCTGTCGCACACAATGCACTTCTCACCACACGTCACGATCCCATCGAGAAACGGGTCGTCGTCGTCGCGCCGAAGAGAAGACGACACTTGGAAACGATGTTTTTGATTTCGGGTCCTCGGGTCCGCTCGCGAGGCACCCACTATCATGCTTTTTCACCTTGCAATTCGCTTCAAATGCCGAAGGACCACCGAGTGGTCGACGCTGAGTTCTTCTGCAACTTCTCCTGCAGTTACAAGAGGGTCAGCTTCAGTGATCGCTCTCAAAGGATTGTCAACTTCCAATGGCCGGTCACACGCTCCTCTTCAAGGCTCTCTCGTCTCCTCTGCACAAATTCTCAAACCACCACTGCACTGCCCATTCCTTGGCAGCTCCTGGGCCGGATGCATTGTTGACACTGTGAGTTGTCTCTGCTGCTTTACAACCCATTTTGAACTCGAGTAAGAAAATCGCCCAAATTTGCTTTTTGTCTAACATCATTTCCATAGTCTAAAATACACATAAACAGCAAGTAATACGTCGTTAGCAAAAAAAAAAAAAATAAAGAAATGCACATTAAGATGCTGTATAACCAAACACATTTATTTATTTATTTATTTAAGAACGTATTCCAGTATCAAACGGCCAATTCCAACAAGGTAAAAACCACCATTACTGTTGAATCAACTTAATAGCTTAGGGAGTCCTTATCTGAAGTGCCTGGGACCAGAAGCGTTTGGGACTTCGGAGGTTTGGATTAAGCATGCTCAACCTGTGACAGAACTTTCTCCAGGAGACGTGTGACACTGTCACTCCTATCTGCTTAACAGGACTGGCAGCCACGCCTTAACAATAACCCAGAACAAGCAGGCACAAAAACCCAAAGACTCAGCACCCAGAACTCCTCTCTGAACCAATCTGAAAGCAGTAAGTGGCCCTATGAAACATTCTAAGCTACCAAGACCCTGAGACAGGGTATCCGGACAGGGACAAATGTTCTTGACTAGAAAAACACTGCCCCATCTCTTCTTAGAGCTGGCAAAACATCGACTCCTCTGTTTGGCGTCAGTCCCACGTTTTCTCAGGACAAGAGTATCCCAAAACTATTAATTCATGAATATGAAAACACCCATCTCAGGGCTAAAAAGTCCAGTTTTCCAAAGACCTCTCCTGCACCTCTGCCTCACGATGGCTACATATCAAGGTGGTCCACCCTTCTGTTGACTACACTTTCCACATCTCCTGCCCTGGCCGAGAACGGTCACTCACCGTGCAGCGGGGACAGAGCCATTCGCCATTGGGGATCTCTGGAAGTGGGGGGTTCAAGCAGTGGATGTGGTAGGAAGAAGGACACGTGTCACAGCAGAGCAGCTCCCCGCCATCCTTGCAGACCCGGCAGAATTCCATGTGGTGGTCGTCCTCCTCCTCAGGGTCGCCGCCAACTTCTTCCAGGATCTCCTCGCCCTCCGAGTTGTCCTCCTTGGCCTCCCACTGGATGCCCTCCTTCTCCTAGTAAAGGACCACGGATTCAGATTATCACCTCCCCCACCCGCCCACCCGTGTCTGAACCCACACCACTCCTCCCTCCACCCAGGCTCCAAAGAGCTGCCGCCCCGTCCGCTCTCACGTGGGTCCCCGGGAGGGCACAGGGCCAGACACTCACGCAATGCGGGCAGCTCCACTTGCCCTCAGGAGCCTTCTCCATATCCGGGTCCAGGCAGACCATGTGGTAGGCGCGGGGACAGGTGTCACACAGGATGATCTCGCCGCCTTGCTGGCACACCTCGCAATAGTCCTGGTGGTCTGTCTCATAACCATCCACAGCAGTCACCTCCTCCTCGCCTGGGCAAGGAAGAGGGAAAGCCCAGTTATTAGAACAAAACCACCTCCCCCCACCCCATCTCCTTAGGGAGATTCTTCCCGTCATGCCCACCCATTCCAACCACACCGACACAGAAGAGAAACACACCTTTCTTCTTCTTCTTAGTGGTTCGGAGTTTCTTGCGGCTGCGGCTACTACGGCTGGTGGAACCATCAGAAACAGAATAGCTGTTGATACTGGCATCATCGAAGTCAGACTCCACGTCTAGGTCATCGTCCTCACTCTGCAGGATGAAGAGGAGTAAGGTCAGCAGTTCCAGCCAAGGGGAAGGAGGGTGATGGAGAGGGAGCCTCACTCCCTGGGGTTACCAGAATCCCAGCACCATGTTACAGGGAGCCCTGTTCTGTGGCCAACCTCCCACATTCTTGTCGCCTGTGAAGAACAGACCCGCACCCAAACCACACCCTTTCTGTTAGTCACAGCCCCCTCCCCAAAGGGGTGGGCTAGGCTCTCACCGAGGATCTCTTACGCTTGGAACCAAAACCTCCCAGCTTGATTTTCAGGGGAGCCACTTTCTTGGGTTTAGGCTTCTTGGCATCAGGTATGCGAGGGCTGCCCTTGGGCTTCCTCCGAGCGTTGGGACCTAGAATCAGGATGCACCCAAACATATACAACAAGGCCGGAGATGAGGAAGAGAACGTCTTCTCCACCTAAGCTTGTGTCTCCATGTCCACACCCCAAGTTACCTCCCACATCCAGGACATCCCTCCCTCCTACCTCCTGCTCAGAGGCGGAAACAGCACCCTCAGGTTCGCTCTGCCCTTGCCTGAGCCCACACCAGACCCTCCCCCACGGGTCTCCCCCCCACCTTTGCCCTCCTTGGTCTTGGCCTTGCGGACAGGCACCTCCACAGGGGGAGGGGGCGGCGCAGCCTCAGTGGCCGTCACCATGCTCTCCACCACAGCCACCGCCGCTGCTGCGGCCGCCGCCACGGAGGCCCCAGAACTGCCTTTGAAGGGGTTGTTGGTGCTGAACTCCCGCCACTTCGCACCCAAAACCATCATCATCTTGGAGACGGCAATCTTGGGGTTTTTGGCGGCAATGAGGGGTCTGGCGGAGAAATGAGCAAGAAAAGAGAGGGAGAAAGGTCTAAAAATAAAGAAGAGAGCCCACTGCTTTGCTGAACTCTGGACACAGCTCTTTGAGCTATAGCGCCACGTTTCCTCACTTCGACTCCCTCCCCTACCTTGGGGAGGTGAATCTCCTTTCTCTCATTTCCTTTCTAAATAAACTATATTTTCCAACCTAAAAATAAGAAAGAGTTGGGCATAGTGGCTCACGCCTGTAATCCCAGAACTTTGAGAGGCGGAGGTGAGAGGACTGCCTGAGCCCACGGGTTCAAAACCCGCCTGGGCATTAAGGCGAGACCTTGTCTCTATAATAAATCAAAAAACGTAGCCGGGCATGGTGGTGCGTCCCTGTAGTTCCGGCTACTGGGAAGGCTGAACTGGAAGGATCGCCCAAATCCAGCAGGTTGAGGCTGCAGTGGCCATAAACATGCCACTGCACTCCAGCCTGGGCGACAGAGTGAGACCCTGACTCAAAAAAGAAATCAGAGCCGGGTTCGGTGGCTCAGCCTGTAATCCCACGCGTTGGGAGACTGAGGCGAGTGGATTGCCTGAGCCCGCGGGTTCGAGACCCACCTGGGCAACTTGACGAGACCTCATCTCTACAATAAATCAAAAAAATTAGCCAGGTTTGGTAGCACACGCCTGTAATTCCGGCTACTTAGAAGGCTGAGGTGGAAGGATCACTGGAGCCCAACAGGTCGAGGCTCCGGTGGCCAGGAGCGTGCCACTGCCCTCCAGCCTGGGCGACAGAGTGAGACTCCAACTCAAAAAAAAAAAATATGTAATCAGAAAGAGAAAGGACAGAGACTAAAATGACTCTCCTCCCCCTTCCCCAAGACCCTCCTAGTTTACCGGACAAACTGGCTGAAGGCCTTGTAGTTGGTGAGAGTGCGATAATCCTCCTCTGAGAACACATGGTCAATGTCTTCCATGCCCCAGTCTTCCAGAAGCTGAGCAGACGACTTAGGCTCCTGCGAGGAGAGCAAAGTCAAGGACCCGCCGCCCCGTGCCCACGCCTGCTAAGCGAATCTGAGCAGCAGCTACAGCCTGCAAGACCAGGGCAAGAGAGCTAAGCGGAGGAGAGCCGCAAGTCGGCAGAGCGAAAGCGTTCTCAGCGGCCGGAGAGGGCCTGGGAGGCAAGGACAGACGCCACGGAGCAGGGACCAGGGACGACCACGAGGCCTGGGCACCTTTGAGTCGTCGTCGTCCTCGTCTTCCTCCTCCTCCTCCTTCCGCTTGGACTTGCTCTTCTTCTCCTTCTTGGGTCCCAGCTTCTTTTTCTTCTTCTTGCCAGGGGTGTAGTCGCTCCCCTCACTGTCTGAGCGCAGCGCCACCTCTTCTTCCTCCTCCACAAACTCCGGCCCCTCCCCAGAGCTGTCCCCCAGCTGCCGGCACAAGAGCAAACGCTGGAGCCGGGAAGGGGGAGAGGGAGACAGACACACACACGCTGCACACACGCTGACCTCGGGCCAGCCCTGAGGCCACCCCAGACCGGCCCACTCCAGAGACGGAGCAAACGCCTTCAGCCCTGGACCCTTCTCCGAACCCTTCCCCCTTCCTGACTCCCCACAGCACTCAGTCACCCACTCACCTCCTTCTTTTGGCGCTTGCTCTTGGGGATCTTCGGGTCCCGAGGCTTTTTGGGCTTTTTCTTCTTCTTCAGTTTTGGAGTCTCTGTTTCCGACAGGTCTTCCTCTGGGTCCTCTTCGTTTTCTACACATATTTGGCAAAGAGGAGCAGGCAGAAAAAGATCAATAGCAAAGTTAGGACCGAATCCAGAGGCTTTAGACTTTATTCGCCACCTCTTGTCCCAGATTCCTCTGAAGAGAACTGCTATACTCTCCACAGAGGGAAGCTGATACCCAGGACAAAAACAGACAAAGAGAGAGCTGTATATGCCTGAAACAGGCCTACCAAGTCAGCCCAGGCCCACCTCGGGCAACTGTCCAGACCCCTGCCTCCTCTCTCCCACTCTGGCCAGCAATCTCTTGATGGTCACCAGCACAGCTGAATCGAGCTACTTTAGAGTTCACTAAGAGAACCAGGTCTACGCTCCCACACCTGACCATCAAGTATTCCATCAACCAGGGAACAAAAACGAAAGGCCCTACCCAGAAGCCAAAAACTATATGACACACCCTCAGCACATTCCCAGAAAAAAACACCAACCCAGGGGGCCCAGAAATGACACCCTCTTCTAACCCTCTGGGGTCACCGCTGCCCAAGACAACCAGAGCCCAAGTCCCAGGTTCCGCTGCCAGCCCAGTCTCACACCCACTCCCAAAACACAACTTCCTTTCCCCATCTCCAGCCCTCAAGTTCCTCCCTCGCTTCTCCCGGGTCAGCAGCCTCTTCTCCCTAGAGGCCCAAATCAGCCCAGCTGTCACCAGCCCCCCCAGCCGTCCTCCTCCCATCTGGCTCCACCTCCGCCCTGGCTGGAAGCACACACAAAGCCTGGGGTAATACTGAAAGCTCCTGGGCAAGGATAGGTGGGAAGGGGCACAGAGGGGGAGAAGGCCAGGAGGCAGCCTCCTTTGTGACAGACATCCACACCGGCTCCCGACTGCCTCCTCCCCCCTCCCCAAGCCACCCCCGCCCAGGGTGGGGGAGTAGAGAAAGGAGTGGAGAGAAGGGAGTGCCTCACCCACTGAGGAGAGGGAAAATGGCTCCTGACCGCAGAAGCCAGCCCAGGGCACCCAGCTGCCAACACAGGACAGACCGGAAGTGGCGGGGAGGAGGGCGGAGTTGAGAGAGGTGGCCGGGAGAGACTGCCCTCCCAGAAGCCTTTCTGAATTATCGCCTGGCCGTCGGGTCTCTAACCTCTACTCTGGGATGACACGGTTCACAAGAGGCCACTCCAGGGTTCTAAGCAAGGAAGCCCAATGAAAGCAAGCATGAAGGCAATGCTACGAGCGACATCGATCACACCCATTTCTTCAAGTATCAGAGCTGAGATGTAACAAAGGCTCAGAGGAACGGCGATCGACTTTCCCCAATTTTCTGAGCCCCAAAAGACTTCGCTTGAGGAATGGAAGCCTCAAGAAGCCCCCAGGCTCAGCCTCATTGCTCCCTGTCAGACTCCTAGCCAACTCATGGGGAGCTCACCTGCACCCTAAAGAGGGAGCAGAACCTAGACAGTGGTGGGAAACAATGCGCGGCCTTCAACCCCTCCAGTCGCTCTCCGCTCTTGGCCCCCAGAACGTTCCAAAGTCTTGGCTCCGCCCTTCCCGAGCTAGCGGACAGGAGGGAACTGAGACTTAGGTGGACAAAGCACCATCAGCCTTTCCCCCTCCCCACCCAGCCCAGGATCAGAGCAGGCACAAAAAAGCCCCTCCCATTCCCTTGGGAAGGGAATACCAGCCTGGGTCCCACCAGCATGGTCTTCCGCGCTTCCCCCAGCAATCCCAAGACACCCCCCAATCAGCTCCACCTCAGTTCTTCCTCTTCACCACCCACGGAAGTTGGAAGTGGAGACAAGGACAAACCCTTGGAGGCCAAGGGGACGCCCTTCCACCATGAGCGACTCCCACCACGTACTTGCTGAGATCCAGAGGAGACTTGGGAAAGGGACAGGATGGGGTGTGGCAAGTGGAAAAACTGGGTCACGCCACAGCTTGGGGCAGTTCACCAGGGGAGGATGCACAGCTCCCAGTCAACACGGGGCAGGCCGGGGAAGCTGGGAGGCTGGGAGGTGGGAGTCACCCCGGCTGCACGGCACTTTCTTTCTGCTCCTCTGAGACAGGCTCACCTTACCCCCGCCACCACCCGACCGCCCCTCCCTGGGCAAGAGCTGGGCAAGGGCGACAGAGTCTACCCACCCCTGCCTGGGTGACCGGGTGCAGTGACAAGCAAGCCTAAGTTTCTTATCCTAACCCCTTCCTAAACGGCCTTGGGTCGAAGCGGAGACTTCCGACTTGGAGAATGCCACATCGAGAGTATCTCTCCCAGGCCGCTTCAGCCCCTGGCTGGAGCAGAGAGAGAAGACGGAGGCGAAAGACGCTGGATGGAAAGCCAGAGCAGGGCTAGCAGGCTCCGGAATGAGGAGGGAAGCACAGGCAGAGAAGAGGAAACGGCAAGCACGAAGCAAAGCAGAGCACGCAGGGAAAGGGTCGAGGAAATGGGCCAGGGACTTCGCTAGGGGCTCTGAGGGCGCACAGGCAGAGGCGTCCACCGAGGAGCACGACATCAATCATCTGAGGACGGACGACGGCTACTCCAATCAGGTGGATGGTGACAACCATACGGTCTGGCCAGTTCACAGAGCCACCCCAAACACAGACAGCGCACCCCAACACAGAGTCGCAAACGCTTCACACTGCCAGCCCGAAGCCCAGGCTACCACCCAGAGGCAGAGCCTCTAGGAGAAACGCCAGGATTAGGGCCACTCAGGGGGAGGAGGGGGTGCGCCGCCCTCCTTCTCCCGCCCCTCCCCGAGCCCCCAGCTTTCCCCGCTCCAGCATGCTAGCAAGCCGCCTGCCTAGAAGCGCTCCAGCTCCTGCTAGGAGCGCGATTCAAACTTCACACAGTTGAGGCGGCACAGAGAGCCGGGAACCGACCAGAAGCTAAAAATAATCAGCTAGCTGCAACCAGCACGCCCGCCTCTCTCCGCGGCAGCAGCCGCCGGCCGGCCGGGCGCCGACAGGACCGCACGAGGCACGCCGGCGCCCGGAGCCCCTCGCCCGGGGACCGCGGCGCGTGCCTCGCGGCAGCCGGGCGCACCAACACGCAGCTCGGCCGGGGCCCGAGGCGCACGGTCCCCCCCGCCTCGGCCCCTCGCGGGAGCTCGCAGAGCCGCCCCGCTCCCGCCGCGCGCCGCCCCGCGCCGGCCCGGGGGAGAGGTCACCTGGGTGGGGCGGGGGCAGGCTGTTGTTCAGGAGCGCGTCCATCTCCTCCTCCTCGCTGCCCGCCGAGCAGGGGGACGGGGAGCCCAGGCCCGACGCCATCGTCTTCCGCCCGCGGCCCGGGACGCGGCCCAGCTGCTCCGGCCGGCGGCCTGGGGCCCTCGACGCCGGCCCGAGTCACTGCGCGGGGGAGGGGACAGCCCGTGACGGCTCCGCCCCCTCCCCCGCGCTCCTTCCGCCCCCCGCCCGGCCGCCGAGCCGCTCGGGCCGAACTTAGTTCGCGCCCCGGGCGGCCCGGAAGCCGGCCCCGCAGCGGGCGCCCGCGCGAGGAGCGGCGCCCCGAGAGGGCCGGCGCCGGCGTGAGGACGGACGGCTGGCGGCCGCGGCGCGGAGGCGGGGGCCGCAAGGTCACCTGGGGCTGGGGGCGGGGGCGCCGGCCCCGCCGGGGAGAGCCGGCCCCGGCAGGGCAGCGCTCCAGAGGCGCCCTCTGGGGCCGCCCGGGCTCTCCGCGGGCGGCGCGGGCACGGGGGCGTGGAGGCGCCGGCGAGCGGCGGGGGGCGAGGGCCCGGGAGCGGGGCTGGCCACGTGTCCCGGGCCAAGGGAGCAGAGGGCGAGGGGCGGGCGCCGGGCGCGGGGGAGCCCCAGCCCGAGGCGGGGGGCTGCGGCCAGGCCCGGGCGGGGCGGGGGCGCGCAGGACAAGGGCGGGCGGGGAGCGCCGCGGGTCCGGGACGCCTGGCCGAGGGGCCGGCGCAGGGCCGCCCCCGGGACGTGTCGGCTGCGAGGGCCGTCTCTGCGGGAACCCGGCGCTCTGCTCACCCCGGGGCCGCCGCAGGTCGCGCTGGGTCCGGCCCGGTGTCACTCCCGCTCCGGCTCCTCCTCGCCGCGGCCGAAGGGGGGAAAATGGCTCCGGCTCCGGCGTCGCCTCTTAAAGGGCCCGAAACACCGGCCGGGAAATCCCACCGCACAGGCCCCGCCCCCCGCGGACAGCCCATAATAACCTCAACCAACTCCAACCCCCCCTCCACTACCGCCACCCTCCTCCCTAGGTCTCCTGGGCAACCCCCGCCCCCTCGTCGCTCAGGCAACCATTGGCCACGCCCCCTCGAACGCGCGCGCGCGTGTCACCCGGGCAACCGCCCACCTCCTGGCCATCCCATAATACACACGGACAACCCCCCCCCCCACACACACACACACATACACGCACGCACCCCGCACCCCATACACATACATGCCAGGGGGCTGCCGACATCTCATAATGCTGCAGACCTTTTGCAACTAACCTTCTTAGGCATCCCATAATAGCCATCCTTTGCCAACTTCTTCACTCTTGGCCCTACTGCTAACATCCCATAATAATTCATCACCCCCTCCCTCCCCATAGCCATCCCATAATAGGCACCCCTCCCAGCCTCCTATCCCATAATACTCATCCCCATCCCCCCACAGACATCCCATAATAACCACCCTTCATCCACCCCCAGTTTGACATCCCATAATAGTCAGAAACTCACCCCCCCACCTACTACAACAACGGACATTCGGCCTC
The DNA here is from genome assembly GCA_027257055.1 of Cephalopachus bancanus. Taxonomy (NCBI): domain Eukaryota; kingdom Metazoa; phylum Chordata; class Mammalia; order Primates; family Tarsiidae; genus Cephalopachus; species Cephalopachus bancanus. Next base: position 116,471 of record JAPVLO010001057.1, read on the forward strand.
CTCCCACACACATCCCGTAATAATCAGTCTCCCACTTTCTACCCTGACATCCCATAATAGCCAACCCCCTGGCGCTGCCCCGTCCCTCCAGGCTAAAGTCTGGGAGCTGGCACGCCACTGGCCTTCACCTCTGCGGGCTCCGCGGCCGCGAGCCGCTCCTCCCCGGTCAAGGAGATCCCGTGGTGGCCAGCAGCCCCACAGTCACCCACAGAGGGACACCGATCTCCTTTCCCCTAGCAGTGGAAGGATGTCCGTCATAGTTTGCCCCCCCATCCGCACCTGACATCCCATGATAATTGCAGGGAGCCCGCGGCCAACTACACGCACCACCATACTCCCGGCACAACCCGGTGTCACAACCCGTCATGCTTCACCTCCACCCTGACACCCTCGCACCCTGCCACTACATTCATATTCTTTCCTCTCCCATTTCCACACGGCCGTCCCTTCTAACGCCCAGAGCTACCTGCACTGCCCTGTCCCCACCCACATTTCCCTGTCCCCGCCCTCACTTGCACACGCCTTAATCCCTTTCTGGGGACAAAGCAGTATCCCAGCAAAAAGCCCCTCGATGTCTAGGACCCTAGTTTCCCTCACCCTATCATTTCCAGACACTCAGGGGCAGGGAGCCCACATGGGGCCCCACCCAATCCCACCAAATCCAGGTATTTTCCAGATGCTCACCTCCAGCTCCCAAGTTTTGAAGAAGAGCAACCAAAATACCATGCTGACAGATGAAATACATAAAGTTTAATTCACCCCAGAGCACACCCTAATAATTACATGCTCCCACCCAAAGACTCTCAACATCCGAGCAGTCTTCTGCCGCCACCACTCCCATGGATGGGCATCCCGTCATGATGTGAACTGAGGATCTGTTGTATACGCACCACAAGCATAGACCTGCTCTCCCGTTACTCACATTCATTCAGCGTATGTTGACAGAGTAACTCGCAAGGCACAGAGCTGGGCACCCTGGCAAACACAAAGAAAACCACAGGCCCCTGCCTTCAAGAAGCATGAACAACCAAACTGTGATGCAAGGTAGAAGGGTGTCAAGGGAGAACTACCATGTGCTATTTCCCAATCTCCTGTTACAGAAAATAAAGCAAATCCCACTGGTCTCAGGAGCGAGCATATCCCAGTAGTGTTCATTGTGGTCTGCCCGGAGTCTGGAAGGTAGTCCAAAGGATTTATGATGGACAGTCAACATGATCTCCTATCTGTTCCCTACAAGGGACTGTGATTGGAAAGGCACGTCCACGCACCCAGTGTTCCTAATACTGAAATCCTGTAATACCATCATGTCCTTCCTTCTTGAGACTCACCAGCATGCCAGCACCGTTACCCTCATCCTTGGACACCAGGTCCAGCTGACCCTCAATGTCCCGCATTTCTCAGACACTTGTCGCTGCATATCCTGGAATGTGTTATGTCTCACAATACACTCAAGTGCTTCCAAGCTCATCTCCTGTTGAGGCCCCATTCTCCACCTCAATGAAAACCTTAGTTGTATAATGTTCCCCAGCTGCCCTTCCCCATGCACAAGTCAGCATTCCGGGATGTCTTCGTCATTCAGTTCTGGCCCAGGGTAGCCAGCCCTTCGGCATATACTTTCCCCTTGCCTAACTGCGCTACCTTCCAGTCAACCCGGGCATCCAGCCATAGGAAGTTGGGAGAGTCCAATCTTAGAACCCTCTGGCCCCCAAAGAACCCGAGCCCATAAGCCTGACCTTTTCCCTTTTCCTGACCCCCAGAGGTTCAGAACCTGAGTGAAAACCAATTTCTCAGCATCACTCCTTTGCTGCCCCCAACCCCCAAGCCAGAGATAATGTCCACCCTGCTCTCGTGTGCCTTTTCATGCAAGTCCGAGACCCGTGGAAGTGGAACAGGTTGAAACGAAACCAGAACATCCTAGAAGGGCCTTTCCTGGCCGGAAGTGAGTGGGATGACCTCCCCTCACCTCCCTAGAGAAAGAGCACCAACCGTGACTCCCCTCCTCCGGGATCCAAAGGCCTGGGGAACTGGCATGGAGGAATGAACGCAGGAGAAGCCAGAGCTTGTTCCAGGAAAGTACGATCCCTCCGCTCCAAAGTAGAACACCAATGAGGCGGCCAAGTCTTCCCACCAGCTCCTGCCCGTTTGTATAGCCGCTAGCATCCCACATTTAACTGTCTTCCCATCCCAGGACTGGAGTTTTCAGCATCAAAGACCTCGGGTCTTACTAAAAGCTTCCACTGTCACCTGTGAAGTTGGTGTTTTCTTTTTCCAACATTCCCTGGACCACTCTCTTGCTGCATTCCTGGTGGCCTGCCAGCCATCCCCCCAACCCTGTTCTGCAAGGCTTCCACGGTGCCCCTCATGACGCTCTCCTGGCCTCAAGACCGGGCCTCGTTTACTTACCCAAACCCTCTCCCACGCTTATTCTGCTCACCGAGGATGAAATGTGTGCTCCGCAACGGGGCAGAGGAGGAAGCTCTTTTCAGACACCATCGTGTGGGTACGCCTCCTTTCAAGGAAGTCACTCCTTCCTGCAGAGGGCTGCCAGGTACCTACTGTGCCCTCCCCTGTGCCCCTTTCTCCAGGGGATGAGCCTGTCTCTGGGCCTCAAATCCCCTCTGGCCATTCCCCCACCTGCCCCGTGCCCTTCCTCTCGTTCCCACAGTGATCCGATCACAGAAACCAGGAAGAGGGTTTATGGCTGGGGAGTCACAGTCTCTTCCCCCTGATTAAAAATGCACACGCCTTTGGTCCGCTACACACTCTGTCCCCATCCCTGCAGGCCCTAGCCACTTCTTCCCTGGCTTCTCTTACTCCACCTTTCCCCAACACCACGACAAGGAGGTTCCCATCTCTCTTCTATTCCAAAGAGGCCTAGGAAGCGTGTGTGTGTGTGTGTGTGTTGCTCTTGTGGCGTGTGTGTGTGTTTTGCTCTTGTGGTCTTTTTGCTTCACTGCCTCCCTCCCCGCCACCCCCATGCTACCCTCCCAGATAAATTATAAACAAGCCACTAGCATGATTGGCCCCCAGAGCCTAGGGGGTGGGATAATCTCCTAATTAACACACCCAGGAGGGAGCCTCTCTAGCCTGTTACCCTAGAGTTCTGTTCGCATCTCTTGGTACGGAGAAACCTACAATAAGAGAGTGGGCCGGCCATGGCGTTCTCAGCCTTTGCTCTGCAGTACCTCTCTACACTTCTGTTCTGTATGACCCCGAGAAACTCTGCTCAGAAGGGTCCAAGGGGCCACAGTGGTCTGCTCTGGGAGAAAGGGGGGTTTGGAGGCCAAGAGAGGGAACCAAGCCACAGTGACCGGTCACTCTAACGGCCGGACATGCAGGTCATGGGGGCTTGGGGGTGAGGGGCCAGGTGCTTGTCTCTCGGGAGCCACCTCAACCTCCCTTCTTTGGCTGTGACTGTCATCGCGTAGCACCCCGAGCACCCCCCCACCTGAGCTGCGCTCCCAAGGCTCAAACTCAGGAAGGCCATAGTGGAGGCGAGGACTCGGGTGCTGCGGTCACCCAGAAGCCCCAACACCTTTGGTGGGCCAGCCAGGCGAACCCAAGAGTTCTCGCTTCCGGCACCGCACCGCAGGCCCCGGACTGCACAACCCTGCCGCTCGCAAGCTGTGAGACGGACCCCGGGGTCGGGGTTCAGACTGGGCTCCCTGGAGCCGCCCCAGGGGCCCCTTCAAACAACTGTCACCAAAGAAGCCTCTCCAGCCAGCCACTCCTGCCAGGCTCAGGTCCGGCTCCAGGGCTCACCCCTCCCTCCCAGCGCCCTCCCTCCCTCTTCCTTCCTCCCCCCTCCCCCAGCTTCACCTACCCAGGACAGCCCCACCCAGCGGCGCAGGGCACATCCCATAATAGTCCCCTTCGCGAGCCCCCACCCCCCCAAAGAGAGGCGGCCATCCCATAATAGCCACCCACAAGAGACATTCCGCGGTGACCGCCCCCTCCCTGCAGAGCGGCTGGGAGCGCCATCCCATAATAGCCAGCCGCCTGTTTTACTGGTTACGGCTGTGGAGGGAGCTGGAGAGGAAATGGAGGGGGAGGGGCGGGGAGGGGAGCCGGCCCCACTTCGAGGGGGAAGCGGGGTGGCCCGGCCCGGGAGCCCCGGGGGGCGTCGTGCAGGTGGGAGGCGGGCGCGCCGGCCGCCACCACCGCGCCCGGAGGCCCCGTCCCGGCCCCAGGCCGCCTTTCCCGGGCGCCCGAGGGTGGCTGCTCGCCGGGACGGGTCGAGGGGCCTGCGTGCGTGTGCGTGTGCGTGCGCGCGCGTGGGGGGGCGCTCAGGTGCGCCCCTCTGGCCGTCTGGGGCGGAGGCCGGCCTCAGGACGGCAGGACGCCCGGGGGCTGCAGACGGGCTCCGCGGCCCGCCCCGTCCTGCACCACCATCCCATAATAATCCCCCGGCCCCACTCCCCCTCCCACACGCGACATCCCATAATATCTCCTGGAGCAGCAGTCCCCGCAGTAGGTACAAAGAGCTATCCCATAATAAGCTCCCCACCCCCACCCGCCCCCCAACTCGGCCCCCCCAGTCACATGCAGCCGGTGCCATCCCCCGCCGCTCCCCCCTCTGGCCGCCGAAGGCCTCGCCAGCCCATAATACTCTCGCCTCTGGTCGCAGGAGGCCTCCAGCCCATAATACTCCCCCCCCCGCCCCGCACCCCTTCCTCCCGCCTCCAGTTGGAGCCGGGCCTCGCCAGCCCATAATACTCCCGGGCTCCCAAGGCTGCTCCAGCCCATAATACTCCCCTGTCTCCCAAGGCCTGCCATCCCATAATACTGCCAGACGCCTGACCTGCGGGCCAAACCCCAGCCCGCGCGCACTTCGAGGCTGCGTCGGCGCCGCGCGCCCTCCGCCCCCCGCCGGCCGGCGCCCTCCCCGGCTCCCCGCCCCCGCCCGGGCCCCTCGCCGGCCCCACCCCGCGCGGCCCGGCGCGCGCCTCCCCTCCGGCCTCCCGGGCCTCCCCGCGCTCGCCGCTCCGTCCGGCCGCCCGTGCGCCCCGCGCCTCCTCCCGGGCCTGGGCGCACGTGGGCCCGGCGGGGCGAGGGGCCCCAGGAGCCACGGGCCGGGCGGCCGAAGGCGGCCGCTTGGCCCGGCACCATGGCAACGGCGCGCTCCGGCTCGGGGCTGGACTGCCGGCCGGCCCCGTCCGTGAGGATCCACCTGGAGCCCTCGGGGCTGCCAGAGGCGCTCCAGCCGGGCGTCTCGCGCCGGCCTGTCGCCTCCCGACGCTGTCGGAGGCCCGGAGAGCCTCGCCAAGGTGACGGGGCCCTGTTGCGCGCCCGCTGCACGGAGGAGCACGCAGGGGCTGAGAAGTCGGCTGAAGTCTCCTTGCCACGAAGCGACAGGGCTGCCGCCGGTGCCCGAGTTGGTGTGAGCCTCCGGACTCCTCAGTCCCGGCCCGAGCAGCTCTGCCTTCCAGGCTTCCTGTGTGTCCAGTGAGGGCGGCCTGGCGAGACTCACCCGGCCTGTCCCAGGGCCTCCCGTGTGAGGCCAGCCAGCCCGTTTCCCCTTCTGGGGCCCGGGTGGCAGCCGCGGGGTCTCCCTCAAGATGGTTCAGGACAGAAGGAAACATCCTCTTTTGGGACCCCCTGCCTCTGCCCCGCCTCTCCGAAATTGGTTTCACGATCAACAGTCCTTGCTCTTCCCCCAACTTCTCTCACCGTGTGGAGACCGAGGAGCCGGGCTGAGGAACGGAGAAGCTGGGGCCGTCCCTGCTCGGAGTAGCTGGTGGACAGGCAGGAGAGCTGCCCTGGAGATGTGGGTCCATCCCGGGCTGGGGGAGGGGAGTCTTGGCCAGTCGCAGGAGGTCGTGGCCATCTGGGCCGTGCCTGAGCCCTCGATGGGGTGCGCCTAGAGCCCGAACAACTGGCGCCCCGGCGGAGCCAGCTCTCAGCCCCACACGGCCACGTGGTGTCCAGCGAGAAGGCTGCGGCAAGGGGAGAGGAAGGGGCGGGTGTGCTGTAGGCCAGGCGGGTTGGGAGTACAGAGAAGGAGCCGGGCGGAGGGGCGCATGATGCAGCCCATCCCAGAGGGGACCAGCGGCTGAGAGAGGATGCCCAAGGAGGGAAGGAGAAGCAAGCAGCCCGGGGGGGGGTGTCCCCAGAAAGGGAGGACCAGGAAGGGGAGCGAGGGGAGGATGTGCAGCCAGGCGTGGGCGTCTGCGAGCCGAATGGGAACTGAGTAACTTCCTAGCTGTGTGACCCTAAGACCTCAGATCCTCCAGGGTGCTTCACCTGTAAGGTGGAGGCGCCTCTTCATCCCTAGCAGAGGGTTGTTACGAATAAGTCAGCATCTCAAGCGGCACGTTGAAATTCTGGCATGCCGAGGGGTATTTTTAAAGCCTGTGAGTGCTCTTTCCCTTTCAGCTGAGATTTTCTCTTTCTCCTCCCCTGGATTTGCCTGGACCTCAGATGGGGCAGCTCCAGGGACCGGGTGAGGGTTCTGGACTTGCCACTCGGTTTTGAGGAGTCCTGCGGAAACAATGGCAGCGGCTGCGGGTTTTCTGCGTCTCCACAGCCTGTGACCTGCCCGGTTCCGTGCGTCGCCCCTGCCTGCAACGCCTCTTTCACCGGCTCTTGCCTCTGTTCCTGCGATGGAAGCCCTTCGGATACGTGGATGTGAGATGCATTCCACCAGGGCTGTGACACATCTCACACCGGAAAGAACCCGTTTCCCTCCACCCCCTCTTACAGGCCATGGTCACAGGGCTCCCTGGCCACCCTTTCTTGTCCTTCGACTTCCCCACCTTGCCATGGCCTGTCAGTGGGAGCAAAACCTCGCTCGAGAACCTTCCGGGCTTCCCCCGGCTGCTGAGTTAGCTGCCCCTCCTTACCCTGCATGCTAGCATCTTCTGCCTCATATTTTTGTTTACTTGTTCCTGTGGCCCCCACTAGATCACAGACTACTTCACAGCAGGAACTGACTGTTCATTCATTCGGCAGACATTTATTGAGCACTTCCTGTGTGCCAGGCACTGTCTCAGTGCTGGCTGTCATCAGAGAACCAAACGAAACTCCCTGCCCCCACGGGCGAACATTCTACCTAGGAAGGTGAGGGGGGGGCGCTTCAGACCATAAACGATACAAGTTAGAATAAATAAATAAATTATATGGTATGGGCGAAAGTGGTACATGCTGTTAGTTTCGATTACTTTGGCAGTCACTCATGTACCTACATATAAAAGTACCCAGGCAATGTCTAGGAGTTGTGTTTGATTCAGTGTGACCAGGGCAAAGCGCTGAGATTGGAGGCCATGAGGTTTGGTGCCAGCGGAGCTCTCAGGGGAGGAAGGGCACGGGTCTTGAGCCCTGAGGATGACGTGCGAATGAGCAGGTGCGACCCCCAGGGCCGCTTCCAGAGCCGCTGGAAGTAGGTGCCCGGCCCGCCCGGGCTCCGGCGTCCACGCGGACGGGGAAAGCTTCGTGGCTAGCCCTGAGGAACCCGGGTCAGTTCTCTGATCTGGCCACCAGGGGTCATTTTGCCCCTGAAAATCACCATCTGGAGCGCTCGCCGAAAGGCGCACACAAAAGGCTCGCTCGACTAAAGCACACACGCAGACGCACACGGGCGAGCCCTGATCTCGCTCGCTCTCACACACACGCACGCACACCCGGGGAGAAGCACGCAGGACCGAGAGGCACGGCCACGAAGATGCTGCAGGACACACACGGCAGCCGCTCCCTCGCTGATGTCAGGTCTGAAGAGATCGCCGGGCCAGCTCTGCAGCCCCCCAGCCTCCACCTGGGTGGAGAGGGCAGGAGGCAGCACCTGGCCCCGAGTCCCTCGCCTCCCGCGTGCTAAGGCGGGGCCGCGGGCCTGTCCTCCCATCTCACACGACAACGCCTCTCCTGCTGTGGTAGCTCCCCATTCCCGGCCCCACGCCCACCCCCCAGGAGTCCTGTCACCTCCCGGGAGGGCTTGTGTGACTAGTTCCTCGCCTCCCGCCCCCCGGGGGCTGCTGCCGAGGCAGGGCGGCGTTCCCACTCGTGCACCGCTCTCGCCAGCCGCGGGAAACCCCAGCCGTAAGGACTTCCACTGGCACCCGTCCGTGGGGCACTGCCCTGTCCCCGCGTCACTAGAAACACTGTCCGTCCTGCCCTGGGAAGAAGACAGACGCAGCTGAGACTTCAGTACAGGTTCACAGTTCTCAAAGTGTGGTCCGGGCCGACCCTTCGAGGAAGCCCAGGAGGTCAAAACTATTTACGAAATACTGCTACTGAGATGTTCTTTGTCCTTCTCACTCTTATCCTCTCACAAGTACACTGTGGAGTTTTCCGGAAGTTTCGAGTGTGATAATTGCTTGCATGGCTCGTGGAATGTGTGCTGGCGTGTGTCTGTTTTCAAGATGTATCCACTGTGATTTATGGTATGGTAAGTATCAAAAGAGCAAAGCAGAAGCTCTCGGGGCCCTCAGTTTCCGGGTGTCAAGGGGTCTGAGAACAAAAAGCTCGAGAAATGATGCTTTAGTACATACTCTGGACAAAGGCGGGGGAGGGAAGAAGTGGGAGGGAGGGAGGAGAGAGACAGGCTAGGATGGGAGCACGAAGGGCTTAGACGGAGGCGGCTCCGAACAGGCGAGGAGGAGGGCAGGAACGACCTGGAGGGAACAGCACGGGGATGTGGGGGGAAGACTCTCAGTTTCGCCTGCCCCAGCGACCCACGCTGGGTCCGGGTCGAAATTGCTGCAAGTCACTGCAGAAGGAGCCCAGATCTGTCCACGTCTGGCGATCGCGTTAGGCCTCACTGCTGAGCAGGGGAAGCTCAGGCGCCAGTGCGAGCAGGGGGCAGCCATAACCCTGCCGCGGCACGGGCCGAAGTCAGCAGGCGCAGGAGCCTGGCGGTCGCTTGCGCCACCCGGGCCGGCGCTCTCCAGCTGGGCCCCGGGGCGGACCGAGACCAGGACGCCCGCGCTCCGCCGCGTCCGCCGGCTCGCAGCCGTTTCCCGCGCTGCCGGCGCGGACAGGCTCGCGGCACCACGCCCCGCCGGCGGGGGAAGGGTCCCGCCTCGCCAGGGCAGCGTGCGCGACGCCGCCCCCAGCCGCCCTCCTCCCGGCCCCGCCTGCCCCCTCTGCCGGCGGCTCCCCGCGCGCCTGCGGGCCTCCCGGGCGGCGCGGGCGCCGTCACACGGCCTGCTCGCCAGGCCCCCGAGCCGCGGGCGTCCCGGGGCCCGAGTCGGGGGCCCGCAGCAGCCCCCGGCGGGTGGTGTCCGGGCTGGCGGCGCGGCCGGGGGCCGCGGGGCGCGCGGCCAGCGCCAGCGCCCCGCGGGCCCCGCCGGCGCCCCACGGCCCGGCGCGGCGCGGCGAGCGCAGGCCGCGCAGCGTGTCGCGGAAGCCCTCGGCGCTGAAGTAGTACACCAGCGGGTCCAGCACGCAGTTGGCGCCGGCCAGCAGCACCAGCACCATGAGCGCCCCGCGCACGCGCTCGCGGGCCGCGGGCGCCGCCGCCAGCAGCTCGCCGCGCAGCAGCCCGTAGAGCGCCAGCGTGGCGTTGTAGGGCACGAAGCACAGCAGGAAGATGGCCAGGTTGGCCAGCAGCAGGCGCGCGGTCTTGCGCCGGCGCCGGCTGCGCGTGGCGTCGGGGCGCGCCAGCGCCCGGAACACGCGGCCCGACGCGTAGAGCACGGCCGCCAGCGGCAGCAGGAAGCCCAGCGCCTCGGCCAGCAGCACGAGCGGCAGCAGCCCGCCGCGCCACAGCTCGTCGCCGAAGCTCTCGAAGCACAGGCGCACGCGGCGGCCGCGGTGGCGGCAGGACGAGGGCCGGTGCACGTGGGCGGCGGGCACGGCGCACGCCAGGATGAGCGCCCACACGCCCAGGCACAGCAGCCGCGCCACGCGGGGCCGTCGCAGGTGGCGCAGCCGCAGCGGGTGCACGATGGCGGCGTAGCGGTCCACGTTGATGAGCATCAGGAAGACGCAGCTGCCGTACATGTTCATCTGGAAGACGGCGCCCGCCGCCTGGCACAGCAGGGCCGGGAAGGGCCAGTGGTGCAGCGCCAGGTAGGACAGGCGCACGGGCAGCGACAGCGTGAAGAGCAGGTCGCTGGCCGCCAGGTTGCACATGTACACGCTCACCACCGAGCGCACGCGCAGCGCGCGCAGGAAGACCCAGAGCGCCAGCGCGTTGAGCGGCAGCCCGGCCGCCAGCACCAGGCTGTAGACCACCAGGTGCAGGAGGTGGGTGGGCCGGTGGTCCTGGCACAGCGGGACGGAGCTGTTGGCCCAGGAGGCGTTGGCCGAGGCGGCGGCCGGCATCGCGCGCGCGGGTGGGCGGAGGAGCTCCTGTCGTCGCGGTGGCGCCGGTCAGGCCATGGCGTCCGCCTGCGGGCAGGGGCCGGGGGCCGCGAGGCCCTCCCAAAGCCGGCAGAGGCGGGGCCTGGGGACAGGGGCGAGGGCTGCAGAGAGGACGGCCGCCCGGGGCTGGATCCCTGGGTCACAGCTCTGTCAGCGGCGGAGACCTGGAAGGGGAAGGCGAGCCGGAGCCAGGGTTACGCAGAGAGGCCGCCGGCGAGGCCTGGCTGCACTGGCCGGGCTCCTGAGTCTGGGCTCGGCCGCAGGTCTTCTCCCCACCTTCCATCTGGGCCTTTCTGAACGGTTCCTGTAGCAGGACTGGATAGCAGCGTCAGATGCCCAGGCTCGAGGACAGGGACGCAGGCTGTCTAGGTTTAAATCCTAGCTGTGTCACCTCAGAAGAGTTCATCTCTTTGAACTTCATTCTCCTTACCTGGGGGGGGAAGGAGAGGAGACTGAGCATGACGGCTCACACCAGTAATCCCGGCACACTTTGGGAGGCCAAAGCGGGAGGCTTGCTTGAGCCCAGGAGTTTGAGACCAGACAGAACAACATGATGAGACCTCATCTCTAACCAAAAAAGTGTCTTGGGTGTGGTGGCACACACTTGCAGTCCCAGCTCCTCAGGAGGCTGAGGTGGAAGATCGCCTGAGCCCAGGAGTTTGAGACCAGACAGAACAACATAATGAGACCTCGTCACTAAGCGAAAAAGTGTCCTGGGTGTGGTGGCGCACACCTGTAGTCCCAGCTCCTCAGGAGGCTGAGGTGGAAGATCGCTTGTGCCCAAGATGTTGAGGCTATGGGGAACTGTGAATGTGCTCCTACACTCCAGCCTGGATGACAGTGAGACCCTGACTCAAAAATAAAAGTTGTCCTTACTTCACGTTTGGAGATGAAATAATGTATGTCAAATGCTTAGGTGGTGGTTACTGTGTCGTAAGATCCCTTCCTCCTTCCTTCCATCTCCCCTTCCTTCCTTCCTTGTTTACTGAGCCAATAGAAGATTCCAGGCGGGTTCATAGTGGTGAACGAAATAAAAAAAGCTTTGCTCTCGTGTGCTTGGCATTCTAATGGAGGCAGACAGAAAATGGAACAGTGCAAGTCCGTAGGCCGGTGGCGGGGCGGGAAGGACGGTGGAGCGCCTCCCCTGGACCAGGTGCTGGGCCGCCTCCCCATGATCGAAAGCATCAAGTTCAAATTCCAAGCACAGAACGGAATCCCAGCCCTACTCGTCACATCCACGTCCACCGCTCCTGCACGGCTGAATTTGTGATCAGAGTGACCTGGGTTCAGCCGAAGGGTTTGGCCTCTCCGTCCCAGTTTCTTCACCTGTGAGATGGGCGTCAGAATACAGCGGGGCCCTCGCAGGCTGTTGCATGCCAGCCGTGGCCACAGCCACATCAGAGGAGACTTGGCAGGCAAGGGAAGACCCTGTGGGTTGAGTTTTTCCAGGTGCTCTCCCAGAGTGTCTAAGTGGGGAGCTTCCCAAATAAGGGTCTGTGGTGTGGGGGAGACGGTGGCTTGTAGTGGGGACTCAAAGTGGACCCTAGACCCGGAGAGCGCGGAGTAGGGCGGGGAGTACCACTGGTGCCGAGGACGCTGCAGTCCTGGGGCAAAAGTTGGCAGGCGGGATGCGGCCAAGATGCAGAGACAGGAGAGGACACGATGTGGTCTGAGGCTTCCTCCTTCCTCCAAGTCCCAAGGCCACAGAAGCCACGCCTCCGCTGCCACCTCAGATGCCATCTGTTGTGTGTGGCAAAATATACATACTATTTATAACTTTTTTTAGTGGGAGTCTCCTTTGCCCAGGCTGAAGTGCAGTGGCTCGTTCACGGCCACCGCAGCCTCAACCTGCTAGGCTCAGGTGATCCTTCTGCCTCAGCCTTCCAGGTCGCTGGGACTACAGGCACACGCCACCATGCCCAGCTTATTTTTTGATTTATTGTAGAGATGAATTCTCGCCAAGTTGCCCAGGCGGGTCTTGAACCCGTGGGCTCAGACAATCCTCTCAGCTCGGCCTCCCAAAGGCGAGGGATTACAGGCTGACCCACCTAGCCCGGCTCCACTTATAATTTTTTAAATGAGGTCTGCCTACGTTGCTTAGGCTGGTCTTGAACTCCTGGGCTCAAGCGATCCTCCCACCTCAGTCTCCCAAGTAGTTGGGACTACAGGAATGTGTCTCTGCACGTTTATTATTTTTCATGTCCAATGCAGTGTCATGAAGTGTATGGACAGTGTTGGCTAACCATCACCCCTCTGTTTCCAAAAATAGAGCATTGGCGTCATCTCAAGCAACCTCTCCATGCCCGTTAAGCAATACTGCTCGCCCCGTCCCCCTCGGTCCCTGGTAAACTCCCTTCTACTTTCTGTCTCCGTGAATTTGCCGCTTCCGGATATCTCATGTGTGTGAAATCACACAAAAATCCTTTTGTGTGTAGTTTATTTCACTTAGCCTAATGTTTCCAAGGTCCATCCACATTGTACCATGTAGCAGGATTTCCTTTTTTTGTAGCGGAATGATACATACCATTGTCTGTATATATCACATTTTGCTTGGCCACTCACTTGACAGTGGACATCCGGGTTTTTTTCACCTGCTGGCTATTGTGGATGATGCTAAGACCAGGGGTGTCATCTGTGAGACAGAAGTTGTCTGGGACCCTGAGCAGTCATCCCAAGACACTGAGTTTGCCCCTTTCAGAAGGAACTGCTTAAATCCCTGCATGGGGCTACGTCATAAACCTGCTGTAACAAGTTTCCTTGCGAGTATTTATGTGTTCTCCCTCCAAGCACTAGCAGTTGGAGACTTGTAAGAAGTGTAGTAAAACAGTCAAAGGGATTAAAGAAATATTCCCAACCGGATGCCGGTGGCTCACGCCTGTAATCCCAGCACTTTGGGTAGCCTAGGCGGGTGGACTGTTGGAGCCCAGGAGTTGGAGAACTGCCTGAGCAACACAGTGAGATCTCGTCTCTCCAAAAAACAGGATTAAAAATTTAGCTGGGTGTGGTGGTGCATGCCTGTATGTGTATATGTATGTATTTCCTCTGCAAAATACCAATCTCAACAACAAAAGTTACACCGGATGAGACTTAAACATTCTGACAAAGCAAATAAAGCCAGGCTCCTTTCAGATACACTCACCTGCCCCATGGCCTTTGCTCCGGTCACGCCAAACTCATACCTGTTTGCACACTCCTGGCTTCCTTTCCTTCAACTTGGAACGCTCCGCCCCCCATTCCTCAGCTGGCAAACTCAGTCCTCTCAGGACGGCAAAGCCTTCTCGCCACCCCCGACAAAACAGATGCCAGTACCCTCACTTGAACCCGGGGCAGCGCTCAGGTATCCCAGGTCACTTCCCAGGTGGACGGTATCAAGCTGTTCTTGGCCTGCCCCTCCCATTAGACCCTGTGCTCCGTAGGGTGGGGGGAGGGGCGGGCTGTGGAATGTGGCTGATTCATCCTTGTCTCCCCAGCACCAACCTCAGTGTTGAGCGAAAAGTCAAAGCCGTCATTTTCTGAGCAGTTGCCATGTCCCAGGGTACTTGATACACGTGGTCTCTAATCCTCCCAACAGTCCTTTGAGGTGGACATTTGTCCTTATTTTTACAGGAAAGGATACAAGCTCAAGAGCGGGGCCGTGAGGAGTGAAGTCAGCCCCAGGACAGCCCAGCTCCAAAGTCCAAGACGCACCGTGCTGCTTCCAATGAGAGCGGGCGGTCGGACGTGTGGACAGATGCTGGACGGTGCCTGGTCTCTCACAGCTGCCTGTGTGAGCTCTGTGCCCATAGAGGTTACTGCCTTGAACCCCTCCGTTGTTTTTATTTGTTAATTTTTTTTTTTGAGTTGGAGTCTCACTCAGTCGCCCAGACTGGAGTGCAGTGGCCGCTCCCGGCCCCCGCAGCCTCGACCTGCTGGGCTCCGGCGATCCTTCCGCCTCTGCCTTCCGAGTAGCCGGAATTACAGGCATGCACTACCACGCCCGGCTGATTTTTTGATTTTTTATTGTAGAGATGAGGTCTCGCTGCCCAGGCGGTTCTCGAACCCGCGGGCTCAGGCAATCCACTCACTTCAACCTCCCAAAGGCGCGGGATTACAGGCTGAGCCACCAAGCCCGGCCAAATTTTTTATATTTTTGAGTTGGAGTCTCACTCTGTCACCCAGGCTGGAGGGCAGTGGCCGCTCCCGGCCACCGCAGCCTCGACCTGCTGGGCTCCGGGGATCCTTCTGCGTCAACCTTCCAAGTAGCCGGAACTACAGGCACGGGACACCAGGCCTGGCTAATTTTTTTGATTTACTGTAGAGATAAGGTCTTATCAAGTTGCCCAGGCTGGTCTTGAATCCACGGGCTCAGGCAGTCCTCTTACCTCGGTCGCCCAAAGTGCTGGGATTACAGGCATGAGCCACTTCACCCGGCCCCCCCTCTGTGGCTTTATGTGTATTTCCCCCACTACAGGGTAAGGCCCCAGGGTGGGGACCACACCCTGCAGACACTTGCCGGCTGCCTGGCAGAAATCTGCTCCCCCCGTCACTATGCTAGCCTGCCCTGCAGTCCTGTGAGAACAGAACCTGTATCAATCCCGTCACCTACCCACTTCTTATCACACTCCTATCTTGTCCACATGTGCAACTCATCCAGTAAAAGACTGTGTTTCTTAAAAGGCCTGTTTGGAAACAGCTGGCATTAAGATTTCCATAACAGTTTACACTGTAATTACAGCAACTCTTATCGTCCTTAACCATTACTTGAAGAACCAGTAGCTCCTTCCAATTAGGAAGCACATCCCAGGCGACCAGTGAGTGACTGAATGAACTTTTTTCCAAGAATCTCCCATCTTTGTGTTAGAAAAATTACAGTGGTAAGCAGACCACAATGTGTCCGCTGAGCTGCTGCGTAAGGAGAGGGAGGAACCCTGCAGCCGAGGAAGTGGCCGTGCTCTCCTTCATCTGAAAGGGAGAAGTCCTGGGGTGTCTTTTTGGGGAAGCCTGTTTGTCAAAAAGCCGCCTCTCTCTGAGAGTAGCACAGAGTGGCCCAAGCTGAGCACTGAGAGCTGCCGGGGCCTGCCTGGGCCTCCACCCCAATCCCCACCTCCCTGAACCCTGGGGCTCTCATCGGTGGAGCTGAGTGGGCCCAGTGCCAGGCCAGATAGCCAAGAGGGGAAGACTGGCAGGGGGGAGGCAGACAGGACGGGGAGGGGGGGTCCAGATGTGGGGGAGGGGCTGCCCAGACCTCTCCCCTCATCCTTGAAGAAGAGGTCAGGTTGTGGGGGGAAATGTGGGAATCCCAGAAACCAGAAAAGAATGGACAGCAGGAAGGAGGGACGTGCTGGCCCACCCAGGCTCAGGGACTTCGGCACAGCTGAGGTGGTCAAATACACCCTATACACAGGTGCCTGCACAAAGACACACGTATATACACGCCTAGAACGTGCACAGGAAATCCCTAGTGACACACAAATCAACGTACACACACACCCTGGAATATACAAGTCTGTGCACAGACAACTGGGCCCACCCAGGAGGGAGAGAAGACGCAGCCCTCGCCATAGGGACACCACCCCTGCGCAGACAGCCGTGGAGTCGGGGCGGCTTCACAAGCACGGACCCACGCAGATATGCGCAGGTGGATCTCAGCCCCACGGCCCTGAGGGCCGAGAGACCATCACCCACCATACACGCGGCCCTGGGCTGGCCCTCCCGCGTCACCCACCCCCGCGCCACTCACACGCTACAGCCTGTGCTGCTGCCTTCCTGCTTGGGTGTCTCTGTCCTCCCGCTTCCCAGGCACACATCCGGAAGCCAGTCTCTTGCCTCCTCAGGGCCTCTGGGACCTGTCCCATTGCCCTCTGAGCTGGGCAGGGCACTGCTCTCTGCTGAGATAAGCTGGAGGGGCCGGGCTATTTTCTGCCACAGGCAGGAAGTGAGAACCAGCGCACAGACGTGAGCAGGAGGCGAGATCGTGATCATGCCCTCGCTGCGCCCCACGTGCCCTGCCCTGGCATCCACACTCTCCAGCTCTCCAGCGATGCTGAGGGGACCTGACAAGGCAGGACCCGGCGGCTGGGGACAGGGGCCAAGGGGATGCCTCCGCTCCGTCCAGCCTCTCTGGTCTGCCACCCGCCAGGCCCTTCCCGTCACACCCCTCCCCCGAGGCACCACGTGCTGGCTCTTTCTGGCCTCCTTGGGTGCTCTCGGACCCTGACTCCCCGGGGCCGGAGGCTTGAGAAGGGCTCTCGGGTTGCCCATCCTCCCTGCCCTGCAGATCAGCTCTGGAAGGGCCCGTCCTCATTTTAGGTTCTTGCGGCCTGCTGGTGTCTCAGCCCCGAGACAGGAAATACCACTAGAGCGTGTGCTCTGAGCCCCAGCTGAGTTAGCGAAGCCTACTTCCTCTGCATCTGCATGCAGGCAGCCCTGGGAGGACGCCCCCTCTCCCCACTGGCAGGCCCCATCAGGAAGACCCCTGATGCCCAAGCTTCAGGCTCCCCATGGATCCCAGCTGCCCTGAGCCCTGCAGAAGCTGAGCTGCCTGAAGGCTTTGCGGGAAGCCCTGACCCAGAGCTCCTGCGGAGGGGCAGGTGACCCGCTTGCCGGCTTCTCCTGGGTCTGAGGGGCAGGGGTGGACGGAGGAGTGTGATGTGGGGAGAACGAGGTCCCTGGGGTCGTGGGGAGGCCGCCTTCTTCCCCCAAGAGAGCCGCCCTGGTGCAGTCCTGGGTGTCGGGGTCATGCCTTATCTTCCCCCTTCTTGGGGCCAGGCCCGCCTGCTGCTCCAGCCAAAATTCCTGCAGCCTCTCCCCCATCCTTCCCTCCTGGAGCCTGTCTCTCCCTGCACCTCCAGCATCATCCCAGCCACGTCTTCACCTCCCTGGGTGCTCTGACCTCATCTGACACTTTCTGGAAAAAGGCAGAACACCAAGTGGCCTACAGTTCCACAGCTCGTCTCCCCAGGGGTGGACGACACCACACCATCTTCACGTTTCCCTCTCCCCTGCCTTCAAAAGCTGGAAAAGCAGGAAATAAAGTCCTGGCTAAGAGAAGTCACCGAGGCAGGCCCAGCCCTCCCCCCACCCCCAGGCCGGTGCCCCCAGGTGGTGTGCGCACCTGACCTTGGCTTTTGGGTCTGGCAGGTCCTGCCTCCTCAGGGAAGCTCCTGAAGCCTGTGGGTCTCATGACCTCCCTGGAATGTAACCCGCACTGGCTTCGGCCCCAGCCTTCCTGCTGGCTCCTTCTGGGCTGTTCTCATAACCCCTGGGCACAGGAAATGGGGTATGCACTGGGGGCGGCAGAGTGGGGAGAGTGGGTGGCATCGGACTGACAGAGCTGGCTCTCGTGGCTTCTGGCGTCCGGGAGGTGAGGCTTTCGTGCCCGAGCTTGTTTCTGTCTTTCCTCCTTCCTTGCCTCGATCTCCCCTAAGGGTCACAAATTGGGCTCACCCTAAAGGAGGTGTTCCAAGCCGGGCTCAGTGGCTCAGCCTGTAATCCCGCGCCTTGGGAGACTGAGGTGAGTGGATTGCCTGAGCCGGCAGGTTCGAGACCCGCCTGGGCAACTTGGCAAGACCACATCTCTACAAGAAATCAAAAAATCAGCCGGGCGTGGTAGCGCAGGCCTGTAGTTCCAGCTACTTAGAAGGCTGAGGCGGAAGGATCGCCGGAGCCCGGCAGGTCGAGGCTGCGGTGGCCGGGAGCAGCCACTGCACTCCAGTCTGGGCGACGGAGTGAGACTCCAACGCAAAAAAAAAGGAGGTGTTCCAGAGATACGATCTGGGGGAGGGTCCCCTTCTCATCAAGGGGGCCCCACAAACACAGGCAATAGGAAGGTAGCCCCCCCGTGGTGTGATGTAAAAGTATAAAAGCCCTGTGGACCCCCAAGTATCTCCCCCCCTGCACCCACATCCGAAATTCCATGCCCTGACACCCCTCACCAGCTACAATCTGGCAGAGCCACAAGGACCACAGCCCCTGACCTC
The DNA here is from genome assembly GCA_027257055.1 of Cephalopachus bancanus. Classification (NCBI taxonomy): domain Eukaryota; kingdom Metazoa; phylum Chordata; class Mammalia; order Primates; family Tarsiidae; genus Cephalopachus; species Cephalopachus bancanus. Next base: position 134,728 of record JAPVLO010001057.1, read on the forward strand.
ATCCCCTGACAGACACCCCAAAGACCCTGTCACAGCCCACCCTGGATGGCCAGGCAGGATGACACGAAAACACATCTGTGGCCACGAGCCCATCCGTGAGTTCAGTTGGGTCAGCTCACTGTCGCCCGCAGAGGCCTGGCCCGAGGGGACCAGCGGATGCGGGAGGTGAGGTCTCACTGGGCGCGGAAAGGGTGGCGAGTCCCCAGTCTCCTCCTTGGGAGGCCCAGAGCTTAGCATGGCAGCGGGCACCTGAAGAGGGCTGGAGGACACAGCCTCTCCAAGACGCCCCAGAGGGGAGCCTCGAGCGGTGGGGGGCACCGGCGGGGGTGGGGGGCCGCCAGCCTGGCTGCCGTGTGCGGCTCCGTCCGAAAAGGTCTGTCTGCTTGAGGTAGTCGCTTTTGGCTGCTCCTATGCTCAGAGGACTTCCCCGAGGGTCTGGCGCCTCATCTCCACCCCCACCCCCTGCCCCTCACTCCCCGAGCGGTTCAGCCCCCCCGTGCCCCCCATACCTGTGCTCCCTGTGGCCTCCACGGTCTGCTCTGGGCTGGTAGGACCTGCTTCTGGGGCCGGGGAGTGGGGACACGCCCACCTCGGCAGATCTCGGCACATCCCTCCCTGCTCCCTGCACTCACCCCACCCCGCCCCACCCGGCCTCGGCCTCGCAGAGAGGAGGAAGCAGGGCCTGCCAGACTTTCGCAGACTCGCCAGAGAAGAAACCCCGGCAGCTGAGGACGCGTCACCCAGTCCCAACTCTCGCCAATGAGTAACTGCCCCCACCGCTGGCTCACGGACCCCGCAGTTTCCATGAATTCTCTCGGGCACGCCCACCCGCAAGTGCCAGATGACTAACCCACCATCCCCCCGCTGTCCTCACCGGTTCCCCCTGGGTGTCTCTCTTCCTCTCCTGGGTCTGCCAGGTGGCTGAGCCCAAGCCACTCTTGGCTCACGCCTCGCCCTGCCCAGGGCCCGCCCCCCTGCGAGGACACGGGGCTCCACAGCAGGCAGCGGGAAGGCTGGCGGTTCCTCTTTGCTCCGGGCTGACTCCCTGGGCCCCTCGTGTCTGCCGCCTCAGCTGAGCACTGGGCCGGGCATCCCGTCCATGCTCAAGGAACAGAACCAAGTTCAAGTGGGCGGCAGATGAGAAGGGGACTGTGGTGAGATGAGTTTGGGAACCATCAGGTTAAACGAGTTTCTCGATGACAGAGCTTTGCAGAGACCTTTTCGTGCTGCTGAATGGCAGGCCTTGCACTGGTCATGGACACTGGTAAAAGGGCACGTGGGGGCAGCCTCCTGTTTTTGCGTGTGCCTGCACTCTTCTATGAAAGCACATGAAAGAAAATACTGTCACTGACCACGAGCCTACAGAAGGGAAGACACTCCACAGTGTCCCCAGAATACACTCTGGGAGATTTCCGGTCACTAAGGCCAGCGCAATATTGGAGTCACACACCTCGACGTACGTGGGTCAAAACACAGCACTTCAACGTCCAGCTCATCTGGCAAATTCCTGCACCTCAAATCTGGGGTTTCCTGAGCTCTAGGCTGTGGCTCCTGGTTTCTCCCTCCTGAGAACGTGCAGCTGTGCCCTTTTCCTCAGGGCTGGTCCCTGGACACAATCTCAGGCTCTGACCTTTGCCCTACACACACACCCTGAGATCACCGGGCCGGGCCTTCAGAGGTGAAGACACGCATGCTCACGGCCCACATCCTCCCCAAGCCCTGGGCCCGGCCGTCCTCTGTCCAGCTCCCCCAGCTCCCAGGTCTGCAGCTTCCCCTGCAGACGGCTGCTTCCCTGGGCACCGCCCTGCGAGCTTCTCTCACTGCAGAGGGACCCGGGGGCCGGGGACTGATCCCCACGGGCAGCGCTGAGGATGGGGGTCGGCACGCAGACAGGCCTCCCTGGCGAAAATAAACACTTTATGTACAGACATCCCTTCAGGGGCGTGCCACGCCATTGCCGCCCTCCCTGGGGCTGCTGCTCCACCCGGGGGCAGTGGGAGGGCAGCGGAGGCCCAGAAGGGGCAGCCTGGAAGCACGTGGGCGGGGAGCTGGGGGCCGAAGCCAGGAGAGCGCAAGGGTGGGGCTGGGGCGGGGCGAGCGACCGGCTCATCCGAACTGGCCCAGGGCCAGGGTGCTGAACTCCTGGCTCCACCGCAGCACCACGTCCTCGCTTTTGCTGGAGCTCAGCACGCTGTAAGTCTCGTTCTGCAGACACCGCATGCGGGACACCTGTGTGCGGGTTCGCCGCCAGAGTCGAGAGTCGGGTCAGACTGCCACAGGAGTGGGAGGCGGGGGGCGGCAGAAGTCCCCGAGGACCAGAGCAGGCGGGCCTGGGCCCAGGGCAGCAGAGGGAGGAGCACACTCCCATGGGGGCTTTGGACGGAGAGACACCGGCGCCGCCCCTTTTCTCTCAGAAACAGGCCGCCAAGGCTCCCTGCCGCCTGCCCCTTGCCTGGGGCCTCTCTGCCCCACCCGCCTGGGGTCCCTGCTCACTCCAGGGATCCTGGCTGCACCCAAGGGCCCCACACCAAAGGGCCTGCGGTGAGGGCCCAGGGGCCAGGCGCGGGTGGGGCTCACCTTTCGGTTGCGGTTCCTCATCAGACACTGCTGGCTCTTGAAGGAACAGTAGTTGGGGTACTGGAGGTAGTCTGTGTCGCAAATCTGGGCGGGAGCCAGGGACGGGGCGGGGGGGTCAGAAGCCCCATCAGGCACCAGCCCTCCGGGGAGCACCCAAGGGCAGAGCCGGGCCTGCCCCCGGGGCGCTCCCTCCCGGAGAATCAGGCCTCTGCGACCCTGCCCGTCCCTCCCACTCTCAGTCACAGGCTGGGTTGAAGCCAGGAGCCTGTGAGTGGGAAGAGGCCGCTGAACTTGCGATCAGCTTGCTGGGAACATGGCCGAGGAGCAGGAAAGGAGAGGGCGTCATCGGGAGTCCAGACACGGGACGGGGTCCCAGTGAGCGGCCTGGCACCAGGGATCATTCCAGTGACAGCGAGGGCGGGGGTGGGTGGAGCATCTCTAGTATGTGCCAAGGGGCGCACTTCCTTCTGTGGCCCTCACCTCTGCATCTGGAAGCCAGGGGCAGCTGAGATGGCCTCTGAGACCCCTACCTGATCTCGGGGTCCAGGAAGGAGAGCTGGGCACGGGCCACTCTGCCTGGACGCTGGCACTTTTTTTTTTTGAGTTGGAGTCTCACTCCGTCGCCCAGACTGGAGGGCAGTGGCCGCTCCTGGCCACCGCAGCCTCGACCTGCCGGGCTCCGGTGATCCTTCCGCCTCAGCCTTCCGAGTAGCTGGAACTACAGGTGCGTGCTGCCACGCCCAGCTAATTTTTTGATGTATTGTAGAGACGAGGTCTTGCCAAGTTGCCCGGGCAGGTCTCAAACCCGCGGGCTCAGCAATCCACTCGCCCTCGGCTTCCCAAGGCGCGGGATTCCAGGCTGAGCCACCCAGCCAACGCTAGCACTTTGTTAAGCTGCCCTGGCTTTTTCCTTGCCTCAGCTTTCCGTGCTAGACCACAGAAGGGCCTGGATCTCAGCAAAACAGGCTGTTTCACAGGGGAGGGACCCTGGAGCCAGGGAGCCAGGCTGACCTCACCGAGCAGGGGACAGCCTGAAGAGCTGGGGAAGGGCCCACAGGCCGAGGCGGGAAAGCCCAGGCCACAGGCTAGGGCAGCACTCCATGCCCACCGAGTCTGTCATCAAAGAGACAAGAAGCCGGGCTCGGGGGCTCAGCCTGTATCCCGTGCTTTGGGAGGCCGAGGTGAGTAGATTGCCTGAGCCTGCAGGTTCGAGACCCATCTGGGCAACTTGGCGAGACCTCATCTATACAAGAAATCCAAAAAAAGTCAGCCGGGGGTGGTAGCGCGCGCCTGTAATTCTGGCTACTTGGAAGGCTGAGGCGGAAGGATCGCCGGAGCCCAGCAGGCGAGGCTGAGGGGGCCGGGAGCGGCCACTGCACTCCAGCCTGGGTGACTGAGTGAGACTCCAACTCAAAAAAAACAAAAAAGAGAGACAGAAGAACTTTGGTCCAGAGTAGAAGTGACCCGACCAGAGCCACTCAGCAAGTAACTGGCAGAGCTGGGACAGAGCCTCCCTGGCCTCCCAGACCTGGGCTTTCTCACCCCTCTGGATTCCTACTATGTGGCCATACGGGACCCTGCTCTTCTGGGGGTGGGGTGGGGGCGGTGGTTGACTGGACGAAGGCAGGAGGTGCAACGGCAGGGCCTGGGCAAACCCTGGGGGTGGCTCTGACCTTGGTGGGGAAGTCCCCATCCTGGAAGCTCAGGAACTCCGTCTGGAGCCAGCCAGAGACGCGGGTGTCCTCACAGCCCTTCGTGGCAAGCCGGGCACACCAGAAGTCCATGCGCAGCCCACCGTACAGATCCAGCCCATAAAAGTGACCCCGGTCCTCGGGCCCCACCTGCAGCACCAGAGACAGGAGAGGCGTGCACCTTCCTCCGCCCACCCCGAGCCTCCCGCCGCACCCGACCGCCCGCAGCAGCCACTGGGTACCTGGTTGCCAACCGGCAGGCTCTGGGAGGTGAGCAGGGGGCTTATAAAGGCCGTCTTGTGGGAGCTGTCGCACCGCTGCCGCTGCAGGTTGGCCTCCGAGTGGCACTGCTCCAGCTTCAGGGAGCAGAAGCCACAGAGCTTGCAGGTAGACACGTGTCGCCGCCCGAGGCTGTCGCAGACCTGGCAGGAGTGTGGCGAGAGGCTGAGGCTGACTCGGCGGCCTGGCCTGCGCCTGGCCTCCGCCCTCCAGCGTGGGCCCCACACAAGGTTCCAAAAGCTTCTCCGGTTTCTCCCCGCCGCCTCCCCAAGGGTTCCTCCCGGACTCGGCCTCGGCTCTCCATTTAGCCGCCTGCTTCCTGGAGGACCGATTCACTCCTAAGGGGACCGTCGTCTACCTGCAGGTGACACCCAAGCCTGCCGCCGCCCCCATCGCTTTCCGGAGCTCCGAGTTCTCTTGCCAAGGGCCTGCCTGACAGGCGTCTACCATCGGGTGGCCCACAGCCACCCCCACCTGAGCCCTCTCGGAGAAGAACTCCTAACCCCCCTCCGCCTCTGCCACTGGTAATGCCGCCGTTCACAGAGGCGAGGTGCTGGCCCTGGGGCCACAATGCTCTCCTCTCGTTCGGGCTCTGCGGGGGCCGACGCCCTCCCCTGCCAGATGAGGAGACCGAGGCTCAAGCCCACATGTCTGACGTACCGGCAAGCTGGGACACGGGCCCGCCCTCCCCACGCCAGCCGGTGCCCTGGGTTCGAAGCCTCTGGGCTCCGGGAGCTGTTCCTTAGCAGGGAGCTCCACCTCCCAGCTGGACCCAGCACAGCCGGAGGATGTTGCCCAGCAGGCCCGCTTCCTCGCCTCTGCGGACAGCCCCTCGGTACGCGCCGTCTCTTGTCACCTCCTCTCAGCACCCAAGGGGGAAACATCACGTCCCTGACCAAAAGTCTGGACTGATTCCCCTCCCTCCCAGCTGAAACACAAACAACCGTCATCCCAGAGTTTTGGCATGATGACCCTGACTCTCTCTGGCTCTCTCTCCTGCTTGACTGCTCCGGGTAAAACGGACTCTTTACTGCCTCTTATCCAAGCCATACGGTCCAGTAGCTCTCGCCTGACCCCTGAACTTTTTTTTGAGTCAGAGTCTCACTCTGGCACCCAGACTTCACCGGGGCCGGAGTGCAGTTGCGGGATCGCAGCTTACCACAGCCTCAGCTTCCCGCGTAGCTAGGACTATAGGCACGAACCACCATGCCCAGCTGATATATTTTTTTTTTTGGCAGAGACAGAGTCTCACTATGTGGCTCGTCTTGAACTCCTGGGCTCAAGCAATCCTTCCCACCTCGGTCTCTCAAAGTGCTGGGATCCCAGGTGTGAGCCACCACACCTGGCTACATGCTCATCCTTAGTTCTTCCTGGCATTTTACTCCTCCTTGCCTCAGGGCCTCTGCACGCACTAATCTCTCTAGCAGGAAGCTCACTGGGCCTCTTCCTCTGCCTGGCTCACTGCTTTTAACTTTGGATCTCAGTTTAAAGCATTCTCTGCTCCTCCCAAATGTGGAGAGCTGTCTTCCCATCCCATTCACCCTCAGGACTTTGTCCCCATGTGTGTTCTGGCTCTGAGCCTGTCACACTGTCCCGCAGGTTCCCTTGTCTCGCTCCCTCTAGATTCTCAAAAGACGGGGGATTGGATCTACTGAACGCCCTGCTAGCATCTCAAATACTTAGTAGAGAGTTGGTGTCCAATCAGTATTTGTTGAACAAATGGGGGGATAGGATGGTATACAAGCTTTCAATAAATGTTTGCTAAGTTGTATTCTTTAAAAACCTAAACACAAAGTGTATTTTCCTGGGATTAGACTTGTTGAGTGTTAAGGATGCATTAAGACTGAAATTGTTTTTTGTTGTTTTTTTTTTAAGTTGGAGTCTCACTCCATCACTCGGGCTGGAGGGCAGGGGCAGGGGCACGCTCCCGGCCACCGCAGCCTCGACCTGCTGGGTTCCAGCAATCCTTCCGCCTCAGCCTTCCCGGGAGCAGGAACTACAGGCTTGCACTACCACACCCGGCTAATTTTTTTGATTTACTGTAGAGACTAGGGCTCACCAAGTTGCCCGGGCTGGTCTCGAACCCACGGGCTCAGGCAATCCACTTGCCTTGGCCTCCCAAAGTGCTGGGATGACAGGCTGAGCCACTCAAACCCAGCCTGGAATCCTTTTTTGCTTTTTTTTTTTTTTTTTTTTTTTGACTCAGGCTCTCACTCTGTCACCCAGGTTCGAGAGCAGTGGCATGAACACAGCTCACTGCACCCTTAAACTCATGGGCTTAAGCAATCCTTCTGCTTCAGCCTCCCACGCAGCTGGGACTACAGGCAAGCAGCACCACACTGGGCTACTTTTTTGATTTTTTTGTAGAGACAGAGTCTTACTATGTTGCCCAGGCTTCGGGCTGGTCTTGAACTCCTGGGGTCAAGTGATCCTCCCACCTCAGCCTCCCAAAGTGCTGGGACCATGCCTGGCCAAGACTGGAATCTCTTTAGACAGTCCTGGAGTGGGGTCTATGGAAACTCTGGAAAGAAGCAAACTTGCATCTAAAGCAAAGCTAAGCAAAGCTAGGCCCTGAAGATGGCGAACTGGATCAAGAGAGGACACAAAGCCCCCCTGACAGCTCAGAGAGCTGAGGAGTCGTTCCAGGTGGGACTGGGTGTCAGGCGAGGTCTCCAGGTCTCCAGCCTTCCTCCGGGAAGGTGGGCTGGAGATGCCGCCAGAGGAGGGAGTCCCTCTGGGAGAGACTCTCCCCAGCTGTGCCTCCCACCATCCCTGCCCACACGCAGCACACTCAGCCTGGCCCAGAGGACACGCAGAGGGGGTGCTCTTTCGACAGCAGGGCGGGCATACCGACTTCCCGAAGCCAAGGATCTCTTCCTCCAAGTACTTCCAGGCCTTGGCCGTCGGGGTTATGATGCAGGAGTTCTCCACGATCGAAAAGCACATCACCAGCAAGGCCTCTGTGTGCGGCAGCCGCAGGAGGCTGCAAGGAGACCGCCCTGGCGGTGAGGGCGCAGCCGGTGGGGCGGAAGCCACACCGCCGTGCCCTCCCTCCCTCGGCCTCTGGTCTTGTGCACACGCCCTCGGCGTGCTCAGCTCGGGGCCTCCGCCTTGTGCAGAGAGCCGAGGTCCGGAAAGGAGACATGGCCTTCTCAAGGCCGCAGTGCCAGTCGGGCCGCAGGCAGGACAGACCTCAGGCCCGGGGCTCACCCAGAGGCGGCGGCGTTGGGAGCGCGGCGGGGCTCGGGGAAGGAGGGCTCCCCGCTCCCAGCCGCGCGGGGGGCGAAGCCCCCATACCTGCCCAGGTTCTGGCTTCTCCAGTAGGAGTCCTCGTTGTACACCTCGTTCATCTCGTTCTGGGCGGAGCGGATGAGCTCCTGGATGTTCTCCACCATCGCGGGCGAGGCCTCGGCCTCGCGCGCGCGGGGGGCGGCGGGAGGCAGCGCGGCAGGCAGAGGCTCCGCGCGCGCCTTGGGCCTGGAGCCTGGCGGCCAGGCGGCGGCCTCCAGGCCCCCCTCCGGCCCCGGCCCCGGCCCCGGCCCCTCCTCGCGCCTCTCCTCCTCCTGCCCCTCCTCCTGCCCCTGCTCCTGCCCCTGCTCCTGCCCCTCGTCCTGCCGGGCGCGCCTGCGCCTGCGCCTGCGCCTGCTCCTGCCGGGGCTCCGGCGTCTGCTCCTGGCCCCCCAGGGACAGGGAGGACTCCAGCAGCTCCTCCACGTTGCTGGTGAGCCGCTCGGGCCAGGGCTGGAAGGCCGGGCGCTCCGTGGCTGCGGCGGCGGCCGGGAGCGAGACGGAAAGGGGCGCTCAGGCTCCCGGCGCCCAGGCCGCAGGCTCGCACGCGCACGCTGGCGGAGGAGAGGCGGCACAGACGCCAGACCCCGAGGGCAGCGCCCCGCCGCTCTGGCAGCCCCGCCGGGGCTGCTCGGCCCCCACGCGCGCCTCCAGGCCGCCCTCTGGCCCTCTCCCTTAGGGAGGCCCCGCCAGGGCTTCTTTCTGGGCTGGAGCCGCTGGCTTAGGAAGGCCCCAGGGGACCTCCAGTGCAGGGACGTCACTGGAGCCCGGGACAGCGGACTCGGGGCCCAGGGGCCAGTAACGGCAGCCGACGCTGCCGCCGCCGTGGGCAAACAGCGTCCGAGGGCGCCCCCTTCCCACCCCCCTGCCCCCGACGCCTTGCACCCTGGGCTCTGGGGGTTGTGGGAGGAGCCAGAGGGGGCTCCCCAGCTGCTGGAGGGTCTCACCTGTGAAGCGGGGTGACACGAGGGAGGTCATCGTGGTGGAGAAGACTTCCGCCGGAACCTCTAACTCCTTGAGAGGGTTGGGTGAGAGGATGGAGACTGGCTGGGAGCAGCGGACCCTCTGCAGAGAGAGAAGGAAAGGGGAATGCCTTTCGGGAAGGGCAGACTTCTGCTGCAGCTGCCTCTCCGTCCCTGCTCCTGGGCAGGGCCACAGGGCCGTGGAAGGTGCTGGACCTGAGCAAGGGTCCGCTGGAGGGCAGAGCTCTGTCCGGGCCCCACCGCCGCTGTCACTCTTGCACGTGACCGGACTGAAGTCACAAACTGTCAGAACTAACGGAAAGGTTCATCTTGGCCGCGCCCCACCCGCCTCCCGGCTTCGCCTGTGGTCGCAGAAGGGGCCGGCTGCATCCCCATGCAACCCGGGCGAGCGGCTGGCCCGACGGCAGGGAAGGAGGATCCCAGGACGGCGCCCAACCCGCCTCGGCCCGCCCCCGCCGCGGCCCGCCCCGGGCCCTGGGCCGCCGGATCCGGCCGTGGGGCCGGGCTCACCTTGGCGTAGTAGACGTGGTTGGAGCACCGGTACTGCGAGAACTGGCAGAAGGACTCAAACCAGGACGCGTACGGGAGGTCGGAGCAGACGGCACCTGCGGGGGAGCACGCGGGCGCTCAGGGGCCTGGCGGGCAGCGGCGCCCGGCCTGGAGCGCGGAGGACCCCGCGGGGGCGGGGCGGGGCTTCTGCCCAGGCCCCGGCGAACACGCTGGGCGCCGGGTTGCCCGCGGCCCGGGGCTCACCGTCCGGCACCAGGCCGTGGTTCTCGTACTGGTCCAGCTGCACGAGGGTGGGGTTCCGGCAGCCGTGGGTGGCGCGGAGACGGCAGGTGGTCTCCGCCTTCCAGGTCGGGGTCAGCAGCGCGAAGAAGCGCTCGTACTCGCGGGGGGACAGGGGGCTGCCGGGAGTGGCGTCCACGGCCAAGTCCTGGGCCGGAGCGGGTCCCAGAGGCAGCAGCAGCACTGCGGGGCGGGCGAGCCAACAGACGGACGTGGCCCCGGCCCGCGCAGGGCAGGGCCCGGCCGCCGGGGGGGGGCGGAGGTCCGGCCCGGGGCGGGCGGGGGGACCCCGGCCGGGCAGGCCGAGGCGCCCCGCCAGGCGCGCTCGCGGGGGACCGCTCACCTTGGAGCAGCGCCGGGAGGAGGCGGGCGGCCGGCCGGCTCATGGCCCCGAAGATGCGCCGCGCTTCGCGGACCCAGCGGCCTCTAACCGGCCAGCGCCGAGGGAGCGCGGCCGCGCGGGCTGCGTCACAGAGCGGCCGGGGGCGGGGCCTCGAGACCCCCGCGGCCCGCGCCCCCTCCCCCGGCGCGAGGGGCCTCGCGCGTCCGGGCGGGCCGGCAACGGCCGCTGCCGCGTCGCGTGTGCGCGCGGCGCCCCACGCGGCGGCTCCCGAGGGGCCACCCGGGGACGCCGCGCCCGCGCGTGCAGACCGGGCGCAGGCGCTCGGGGCGGCAGCTCGCCCAGCCGGTGCCGGCGGGACCGGCGGGACGGCGGCCAGGCTCGGCCGGGCCAGACAAAGGCAAGGCCCGTCTGGGCGGGAGGGGGGCACGCGGCGGAGGGGAGGGGTCTCCGCGGGCCGCCCAGCAAGACGGAGAAACGGCCCTGCGTGCTGCCTGTCCTGTGTGCAGAGTAGACGCCGCGCTGACACCGAGTACAGGCGTGCACACGTGTAGCAAATATATCATTTATTGGCAATAAAGCGAAAGGGTCTCATGGCAAAAAGGCGCGCCATTTACAAAGCTCTGGAGCCCTGGTCGGGCCCACCCTCCGGCGGCCTCGGTCCTTCCTGAGGTGAGAACTGCGGGTCCGGCGCAGACACACTTCGGTTCCGCGTCTTGTCCTACTCGTGGCATGCCATCCTCCCCTCTTAGCCAACCCAGAGGATGCACAGAGAATGCTTAGCCAGGAGCTAGAACGGGTCTAGAATAAACACAGCAGGCCGACATGGAGAGCTTTTATTTACCTACCAAGTTCCTTTACACGTGCGTCAACGCTTTCCACCTCGCCCCCTCTCCCACTCACAAGGCCGGGATGAACTCCCTTGGCACAGAGAAGGGCTGCCCCTGCGACTCGGGCCAGGGCCCAGATGATCTGGGGTCCCCACGTGAGAAAAAGCAGAAAGAGAGCGGAGGCCCCCGCCGGGGAGGGGAAACAAGGGCGGGGCCTGCCGCCCTGCCGCCCCGGCCCTAAATACAAAGCGAGGAGCATCAAGACGACCCTCCCTCGGAGACAGCACCAGCCTCGCGTGGAGGCAAAAGGGCAGCCGGCAAGACCACGCCCCCGAGGCGAGGGCTGCAGGAGCACAGGCCGCCTCGGCGGCAGCACCCGCCCTAGCAGGGCTGGGTGGCCTCAGCACCAGGGGCGGGGGGAGGGCAGGGGAGGCGGGGCGGTACCGCGCGGCCGTCCACTTCGCCCTGAAGCCGCCCCAGCACAGGCGTCCCTCTGCCCACTAGCCCGGGGCCGGGGTGTGGAGGGAACGGGGTTGGAAGCGAGGCCCTTATCTATTTCTTCTTCCGTTCTTGGGAGCAGCGTGGGCAAAACCTGAGGAGGAGCGTGAGAGGCGGGAGGTGAGCGGAGGGAGGCTGCCCTCTGCCACGGGCACAGGGACCCTCCAGGTCCGCCAAGCCCGCACTCACCATTTCCCCCGAGGCTTGGTGGTCAGCCCCACACAGGCAAAGTGGAACCACTCGATGGAGCACTGGATGGAAGGAAGGGGCGAGAGCGGCAGCAGTCAGGAGCCGGCGGGCGGGGCGGAGGGAAGCCTGCCCGGCGTCCTGGGGAGAGCCCGAGCCGTCCCTCTGCAGGTCCGGGAGTCCCAAGGCCGCCCAGCCCCAACCACCTTCCTTCCATCCTGAAGTTCCACGCCAACGCGGCTGCCCTCTCGTGCCCACTCCCTGCACGCCCCTCAGAGCCCCATCCTGAGGCAAAAGGGTTCTCACATCAGGGTTGTCACAGCCAATCATCTCTCCATAGGAGACCTGGTGACAAAGGCAATAGGTGGGTTCGTTGGGATCCACAGGCATATCCAACACATCAGAGGGGTGGACACTGCCAAAGGTCACTGAGGGCATCCCATACTCAGGACTTCTGCATGCCAAGAGGAGAGAAAGTATCAGCGGCCGGAAGGGGCCCTGCGACCTGCTCTCGGAGCCGGAGGAGACGGGACAAAGGACTGGGCTCCTGTCTGTCCAGCAGACACCAGGATAGTGAGGAGCGACTGCTGGCCCAGACGCTATCGAAGTGGCCAAAGCAGTGCAGGGTGGGAGGAGGGCGCCAGGCGGGAGGGTGTGTCCTTGGACAAGGGGCTCCCTGAGCCACTCACGTGCGCACAAGCTTTAACTTCTTCTGGGCAGCCTTGGGGGCTTCTTCATCAGAGTTTTTCCCTTTGGAACGAGCACGAGCAGCTTTCTTCTCCTTTTGGGTCCGGCCTTCCAGGAGGAGGGGGAACGCCAGAAGGCGGGGAGGAGAAAGGGGGGTTAAGTCCTCTTTCCTCCCGGCTTACCAACCCTGGGCAGCCCACAGGTGAAGAGCCTGCTTCTTCCTCCCCTGAATCCTGGCCCTACCCCTCAGAGCCCCGCCCCCCTCCTCACTCTTTTTGCCTTTGCTGGAAGAGCTGTCATAGTCACTTGACTCAATCTGCTTCTCCTTCAGGTCAGCCTCAAAACGGGCCAGGTCTGTGTCCAGTCGCCGAATGTGCTTGTCCACCTAGGCGGAAAGGAAGGACAGGGAGAGGCGCGGGTTGGCTCCAGCAAAAGAAGACAGGCGGAGGCAGGTTCTACGCTCTCCGGGACGCAAAAGAGATCCCCACGAGGCTGCAGGAGGCGTCTGAGACCCAGGGCGAGGTAGGAGGCAGACAGGGAGCCACGACAGGGCCGTACCATCTCATAGGTCTGCATGGCAAGCTGCACCTTGTCGTCCCCAAACTCCTTGCACTTGCCATAGGCTTCCTGGATCTGCTTGAGCAGGGCCAGTTTTTCCTCGGAGCTGAGGTTGCGGGCGCTGCTCATATACTCAGTGGCCAACTTGTCAATTTCAGCCTTCAGGTCTGCAACAGAGACAGAGACTTGGTCACAGGGGCCCGAGTGGCTAGGGAGACACACCTGTTCTTCTGGCTCCTTGCACCTTGTCCACTGACCGCCATAACTTTCATACTACAATGTGTTGGACATTCATAGGCACTGCGCCATGTACTCAGGTAATGCAACATATTAACAATGTTTGTTTTTTGTTGTTTTTTTTTGAGATGGAGTCTCACTCTGTCGCCCAGACTGGAGTGCAGTGGCCGCTCCTGGCCACCGCGGCCTCGGCCTGCTGGGCTCCGGTGATCCTTCTGCCTCAGCCTTCCGAGTAGCCGGAATTACAGGCGCGCGCTACCACGACCGGCTAATTTTTTTGATTTATTGTAGAGATGAGGTCTCACCAAGTTGCCCAGGCGGGTCTCAAACCTGTGGGCTCAGGCAATCCACTCACCTCAGCCTCCCAAGGTGCGGGATTACTGGCTGAGCCACCGAGCCCGGTGACAATGTTTGCTTTATTTTATTTAATTTATTTATTTATTTATTTTTTGAGTTGGAGTCTCACTCCGTCACCCAGACTGGAGTGCAGTGGCCGCTCCCGGCCACCGCAGCCTCGACCTGCCGGGCCCCGGCGATCCTTCTGGGCCCTGGCAATCCTTCTGCCTCAGCCTTCCAAGTAGCCAGAACTACAGGCGCACGCTACCATGACCAGCCAATTTTTTTGATTTATTGTAGAGATGAGGTCTCGCCGAGTTGCCCAGGCGGGTCTCGAACCCGCGGGCTCAGGCAATCCACTCACCTCAGCCTCCCAAGGCACAGGATTACAGGCTGAGCCACCGAGACCGGCAATGTTTGCTTTAAAGGTGCCTTCAAAGTGCTGAAAACATTGCTATCAGAGTTGGAGCTTAAATGATTGAAACCCAAGGATGGCTCCTTTGCAAACTACATTTAATATGGAAGGGTTTTCCTTTTTTTTGAGTTGGGGTCTCACTGTGTTGCCCAGGCTGAAGTGCAGTGGTGCAATCACAGCTCACTGCAGTCTTGACCTTCTGGGATCAGGAGTCCTTTTGCCTCAGCCTTCTGAGTCACTGGGACTATAGGCACGTGCCACCACACCCAGTTAGTTTTTTTCATTTTTTGTAGAGATGAGGTCTCCCTAAGTTGCCTTGGTTGGAGGAGTGTGTGTGTGTGTGTGTATGGGTTTTTTTTTAGTAGAAGTCTCACTTTGTTGCCCAGGCTGGAGTGCAGTGACATGCTTACGGCTATCACAGCCTTGACCTGCTGGGCTCAGGTGATCCTTCTGACTCAGCTTTCCAGTTAGCTGAAACCACAGGTGCATGCCATCACACCCAGCTAATTTTTTGATTTAGTGTAGAGACAAGATCTCACCCAGTCGCCAAAGCTGGTTTCAAACCCCTGGACTCAGGTAACCCTCTTGCCTCTTCCCCCAAAGTGCTGGGGTTACAGGTGTGGGCCACTGCACCCAGCTCTGGATTATATTTTTACTGATGTCTGAAGATGCTTCTTTTAAGGGTTTGCTGTTTCTTGACTATGAATCTTGTCTCAAAAGCCTCATTTTTTCTTGTCTCAAAAACACTCCACAGCAGCTCTGACTGCTGCAAACCAGGCTGGGTCATCTGCTGCCTTCCAAGTATGCACATCTATATGGTACCATTTTTTTTTAAGTTTTATTTATTTATTTTTTTAGGGACAAAGCCTTCCTACATTTGTTGCCCAGGCTGGCCTCAACCTCCTGGCATCAAGTGATCCTCCTGCCTCAGCCTCCTAAGTAGCTGGGTATAGAATATAATTTAACCAGCCGGGCTCAGTGGCTCAGCCTGTAATCCCGCGCTTTGGGAGGCTGAGGTTAGTGGATTTGCCTAAGCCTGCAGGTTCAAGACCCGCCTGGGCAACCTGACGAGACCTCATCTCTACAATTAATCAAAAATTAGCTGGGCGTGGTAGCACACGCCTGTAGTTCTGGCTACTCTGAAGGCTAAGGTGGAAGGATCGCCGGAGCCCAGCAGGTCGAGGCTGTGGTGGCCGGGAGCGGCCACTGCACTCCAGTCTGGGTAACAGAGTGAGACTCCAACTCAAAAAAAAAAGAATATAATTTGACCCTTTGCACTCAGATGTCCCCTCTCAGGAGGAATTGTACATACAACAAACCACCCAGATGTCCCCTCTCAGGGGACATAAAGAGATTGCTGGAGGCAGGGCTTGGTGGCTCAGCCTATAATCCCAGCACTTTGGGAGGCCGAGGTGATAGGATTGCCTGAGCCTGCGGGTTCGAGATCAGCCTGGCGAGACCTTGTCTCTATAATCAATCAAAAATGAGCCGGGCATGGTAGTGTGTGCCTGTAGTTTCAGCTACTTGGAAGGCTGAGGTGGAAGGAATGCTGGAGCCCAGCAGGTCAGCACTGGGGTGGCCGTGGACGATGCCTGCACTCCAGCCTGGACAATGGAGTAAGACTTCAACTCAAAAAAAAAAAAAAGATTGCTGGTGTTTGTACTGGACAAATATGCCAGTGCAAATTTTTCAAAATTGTTTGTTTCCTTGAAGTTTTCCATTCAAATTGCACAAAAATGCAAATAAAGAGATGGAATATATACTGAGATACATGTTAAAAATCAGCAGGTGTCACATAGAAAAATAATATGTGAAATGCTTTCACAGCAGTGCACAGATTGGACAATAAATTACATATTACTAATGTGGGTGGAAGAAAACAAAATTGCATTGTCTGTTCAAAAGAAAAACACCAGGTGGAAGACGTCAAACAAATTACTATTACACAACATGTATCAATGAACCTGCAATGCATGTTGGTGACCGTTTCACGTTACCACACGTTAGAAAAATGTAAGATATAAAATTTTGATTTTTTGCCATAAATAAGTTCCTCAATGTCCAAAATTCCATTATAAACTATCATTACTATAAAATAATTGGTTCCAATGCAACACTATTTATTTATTTATTTATTTATTTGAGTTGGATTCTCACTCTGCCCAGGCCGGAGTGCAGTGGTATGCTCATGGCCGCAGCGGCCTCGACCTGTTGGGCTTAAACAATCCTTCTGCCTCAACTTTCCAAGTAGCTGGAGTTACAGGCGCATGCCACCATGCCCAGCTAGTTTTTGTGATTTGCTGTAGAAACAAAGTCTCACCAAGTTGCCTAGGCTGCTCTCGAACCCCCAGGCTCAAGCAGTGCTCTCGCCTTGGTCTCCCAAAGTGCTGGGATTACAGACTGAGCCATTGCGTCTAGCCAATGCTACACTATTTAATATGAAGTATTTCATTTTTCACTATTCCATAAGAAAGTATGGTCATAGCCAAGCGTGGTGACATGCGTCTGTGGTTCCAGCTACTTGGAAGGCTCAGGTGGAAGTATCAACCTAGCCCAGGAGGTCCAGGCTGCTCACCTTACTGCCCACCGACTTTGCTCTTCATTTGCAACTGGCTTATACGTCCCATCACTTTTTTTCCCATCCATTTATCTCAGACATTGTGCCAAACATTTTAAAATTAGAAAAATGGTGATGTCCCAAGACAATGAGGCTGCAGATGTCTACTGCCTAATATTTGGTAGGGCTCATAAAAACATCAGTGGAAAGAGTTAAGGCCGGGCTCGGTGGCTCAGCCTGTAATCCCAGCACTTTGGGAGGCTGAGGCGAGTGGACTGCCTGAGCCAATGGGTTAGAGACCCACCCGGGCAACTTGGCGAGAGCTTGTCTCTACAATAAATCAAAAATGAGCTAGGCATGGTAGCGCGCACCTGTAATTCCAGCTACTTGGAAGGCTGAAGTGGAAGGATCACCAGAGCCCAGCAGGTCGAGGCTGCGGTGCCACTGCACTCCAGTCTGGACAACAGATTGAGAGTCCAACTCAAAAAAAAAAAGAAAGAGTCAAAAGTTTGACTCTGGCCAGGCTTGGTGGCTCAACCTGTCATCCCAGTACTTTGGGAGGCCGAGGCAAGTGGATTGTCTGAGCCTGCAGGTTCAAGACCAGCCCAGGCAACCTGGCGAGACCTCGTCTCTACAATAAATAAATTTTAAAAAGTAGTCGGGCCTGGTAGCATGGGCCTGTAGTTCCAGCTATTTGGAGGAGAAAAAAAAAAAAATCTAACAGTGCAGCAACCAACTGATAATGGAGGATCTGCAAACACCATGTTTATGTTTCATTTCATTTCATTCTAGGTCCTTGGAAGAAGGAATAGTATACAGTATATAGTATATAGTTCCATGATCTCCAACTGATCTTTCTGTACATGAAACTCAAGAGTCAGAACTGTATTTCAAAGAAAGCAAGCGGGTTCTTGTAACTGACAGGCCGGTCATGGAGACCCAGTCCAGAATTTTAGATGACATTCACCTTTTCACAAGCAAACCTAAGAATCGCTGATGATAGCTGGGCTTGGTGACTCAGCCTGTAATCCTGCACCTTTGGGAGTCTGAGGTGAGTGGACTGCCTGAGCCCGCAGGTTCGAGGCCCGCCTGGGCAACTTGGCAAGACCCTGTCTGTACAATAAATAAAAAATCAGCCGGGCGTGGTAGTGCGCGCCTGTAATTCCGGTCACTCGGAAGGCTGAGGGGGAAGGATCGCCAGAGCCCAGCAGGTTGAGGCTGCGGTGGCCGGGAATGGCCACTGCACTTCAGTCTGGGAGACAGAGTGAGACTCCAACTCAAAAAAAAAAAGTCACTGATGATGCAGCTTCACGTATCCCAGTGCCAGCCTGTTCCAGCCTCAAGCATGGCTGCGCAGGTGGGAAGATAAGCCCTCTGTTTCCGTCCGTGGGTGTGGGGGGAGCTCCACAGACACCTTCATCTTGCAGCACAGCCTCCTTTAGCTCCACGGGAATGCCCCATGCAGCCAAAGGTGCTCAATGTTCAAGGCTGGAGATGAGGCCTAGTGCTTCTGCAGGCTTGAAAAATTCAGTGTACAGATCCTGATATAGACGGCTGCTTTTCTTCCTTCCTTTTTTCTCTTTTTAAGAACTTATACAGAGCCAGGCTCGGTGGCTCAGCTTGTAATCCCGCGCCTTTGGGAGGCTGAAGTGAGTAGATTGCCTGAGCCTGCGGGTTCGAGACCCGCCTGGGCAGCGAGACCTCATCTCTACAATAAATCAAAAAATCAGCCGGGCATGGTAGCACATGCCTGTAATTCCGGCTACTCAGAAGGCTGAGGCGGAAGGATCGCCGGAGCCCAGGAGGTGAGGCTGCGGTGGCTGGAAGTGGCCACTGCACTCCAGTCTGGGCGACCGAGTGAGACTCCAACTCAAAAAAAAACAAAAAAAAGAAATTATACAGCAAAACTCCCATCTACCAACACAAGTTGCAGTCTAAAGTCACACTGTGAATTTTGTGATAGAAACATTAGCAATGCAGTACAAAAATAGTCCTAGAGTCAACTCTGGTTTCTTAAATTCTTCTTGAGGAGGGTATAAAGAATAAGTTGGTGAGACTTTGTCTCTACAATAAATCAAAAAATTAATAGGATGTGGTGGCGCACACCTATGGTTCCAGCTACTTGGAAGGCAAAGGCAGAAGGATTGCCTGAGCCCAGCAGGTCAAGGTCAAGGCTGTGGTAGGCTTGCCAGCCTGGGCAAGAGTGAGACTCCTGACTTAAAAAAAAAAAAAACACAGCATCTTTGAAGTCCTAAGGTATTGTCTCAATACTCCATTTGTTATGGAAAAATTGATACAGAAATAAAGATCATTATCCTCTTTTAAGAGTTGAAAGAGAGAGAAGAAAAAAAAAAAGACAGAGAAGCCATCGTTCTCCAGATCATACCAGATGATATGGTAACACCAAGCAGAAAAATACATGATTATACACATTTGCTACACACCAGAGCTCCTTACTCTGTACATACCCTCTGTTCTTTGGTCCAGGTCCCTCATGAGCTGAAAGTTTCTCTGTAATTCAAAGGGGAGATTTTCAATACCTGGGGGAAGGAGAGAAACAGAATCACTGGACTGTGCACAAGTCTTATAGCTCCTCCTAAAGTGCCATTCAGGTTTCCCTCCTTTGAAACTCCGAATTTACCTGTGACAGGATTCACTGTTCCTTCTCCAAGAGGCCATGCCTACCTTCCTCTCTGTGCACTAACTTTTCCATCTCTGCACAACTCCCTTCCCCTCCTCCTCTTCAGTGACCACCCTTTACAATCAGCCCTTACCTTTCCTTCATTTTTGTTTTTTTTTTTGAGTTGGAGTCACTCTGTCGCCCAGACCAGAGTGCAGCGGCCGCTCCCGGCCACCGCAGCCTCGACCCGCTGGGCTCCGGCGATCCTTCCGCCTCAGCCTTCCGAGTAGCCGGAACTACAGGCATGTGCTACCACGCCCGGCTGATGTTTTGATTTATTGTAGAGATGAGGTCTCGCTGCCCAGGCGGGTCTCGAACCCGCGGGCTCAGGCCATCCACTCGCCTCAGCCTCCCCAAGGCGCGGGATGACGGGCTGAGCCGCCGAGCCCGGCTGTCCTTCATTTTCAATCTCTGTCTCCGAGTTCCTTGCTCTCAACTCAGAAATGCTCTCTTGGTTTCTAAGTTTCACTCACCACACGCACACACTTTCAATCTACTCTCAATATAGTAGCCAGGATGTTCTTTTTTTCTTTTGTTTTTTTTTGAGTCAGAGTCTCCCTCTGTCACCCAGACTGGAGTGCAGTGGCCGCTCCCGGCCACCTCAGCCTCGACCTGCCGGGCTCCGGCGATCCTTCCGCCTCAGCCCTCCGAATAGCTGGAACTACAGGTGCGCGCTACCACACCCAGCTAATTTTTTATTTATTGTAGAAATGAGGTCTGGCCAAGTTGCCCAGGCGGGTCCCGAACCCGCGGGCTCAGGCGATCCACTCACCTCAGCCTCCCCAAGCGAGAGATTACAGGCTGAGCCACGGAGCCCAGCTTAGAATGTTCTTTTAAAAATGCAAACCCAGCCGGGCTCGGTGGCTCAGCCTGTAATCCCGTGCCTTTGGAAGGCTGAGGAGATGGATTGCCTGAGCCGGCGGGTTCGAGACCCGCCTGGGCAGCGAGACGTCATCTCTACAATTAAAGCAAAAAATCAGCCAGGCGTGGTAGCGCATGCCTGTAATTCTAGCTACTTGGAAGGCTGAGGTGGAAGGATCGCCGGAGCCCAGCAGGTCGCGGCTGCGGTGGCCAGGAGCGGCCACTGCACTCCAGTCTGGGCGACATAGTGAGACTCCAACTCAAAAAAATAAAAATAAAAATAAAATAAAAATGCAAACCCAGCCGGGCTCGGTGGTTCAGCCTGTAATCTCACGCCTTTGGGAGGCTGAGGTGAGTGGATTGCCTGAGCCCGCGGGTTCAAGACCCGCCTGGGCAGCAAGACCTCATCTCTACAATCAATCAAAAAATCAGCCGGGCGTGGTAGCGCGCGCCTGTAGTTCCGGCTACTTGGAAGGCTGAGGCTGAAGGATCACCGGAGCCCAGCAGGTCGAGGCTGCGGTGGCTGGGAGCGGCCACTGCACTCCAGTCTGGGCGACAGAGTGAGACTCCAACTCAAGAAAAAAATGCAAACCCGGTCAAGTCACTCTCCTACTCGCAAACTTCCCGTAACTTCTCACTGCTCTTAGAACATTTTGTGCTTTTTGGCCCTGGCTTACCTCACACTGGCCTTAACTCATACCAGTCTTCCTTTGTGGTTTCTCTGCTCTAATCTCTGTGCCTCAAACTGGCCAGCCACTTAGGTTTCCACGTGCTGTTCTCTCTGCCTGGAGAGCACCGCTTGGTTTTCCTCGTCCCACCCCAGCCATACTTCTCGGTCTACTCAACTTCCGCTGGTTCTTCAAAGTTTAAATTAAGCCCGATTTTCCCAGACTCTGAGAAGCACCCTGGATATATGCCAAGGCATTTTATCTAGCCTTTAAAGCCCCTACCCAACTGTGACTAAATAACTGTGTAATTAGTTATTTGGTATCTATCTCCCCATCTCCTCCAGGAGGGCTGAAGCATGTCTGTCTTGTTTTCCCCTATTTCCCTAGTGTTTAGAATTATGATTTACACATAAAAGGCACTCAATAAATATTGGAATAAATGCATGCATATTTGTCTCCCTAATACAAGAAAAATCTCTCCCCCAGATTCCACCTCAAAAATGTTAAATGCCTTTACTTCTTCAATCTGCCTCAAGTGTTCTCCAAGTTCACCGAGATTCCTTTAAGTTACCAATGACTTACCAAGTTAAATTATGTTATTAGACTTATCCCCGAAAAATAACTCTGCAGCAGTGGCACCACTTTCTCCCCTTTGAGTAACTTTCTTTCTCTGAGGATTCCAAATCTCCTCATACACATTCTGGTAATTGCAACATTGATGTTTTCTTAGCCTGTCCCTTAAATGTTCATGTTTTCTTGAGATGACACTTTAGTCGCCTCAGTTTCTCACTGTACTTGTCTTCCCTGGATGATTTCATTCACTGTCAGGGAATCACCATTGCTATGCCTAAGTCTAAATGGAATTCAACGTTGCGATTACGCCTGAGTTTCCTATTTTGTTGCTGGCATACTGTCTGCCTTACTTTCCAGGCAGGAAGAAGCCCCTTAGCGTCTTCCTTCTCTTGCAACCATTGAGTCAGTTCTGTCTTACTTGACTCCTAAATATTTCTGTCACTCCCTAAGATCAGGTTCTCATCTGCACCCTGGACTGTTAAAGCCAACTGACCTCTGTTGCTATCATATTCCAATTTTTCACATCAGTTGTTTTCCTTTATAATAATCACACTCTACTTTAAAACGTGCACTTCTTAGCATGGCTTAAAAGGCCCCATCCAACCTAGACCCAGCTGCCTTCTTGTCTCACGTTCCAGTCTCTCCCTTAGACTCATTTATAACAAGCAGTCTAACCTCACTTTTCCTTGTCCTTGCCAAAAACCCATCACAGTACCCTTGCCGATGCTTTCAAGCTGGAATTCCCTTTTTTTTCCCTGGCAAATAAACAACCTTCAAGACTCTACTCAAACATCACCTCCTCTCTAACGCTTCACCTACCTCTCCAGGTAATTAGCCCCTCTTTCTCTTCCAGTGTTATCAGCAGTCCTTTTATGTTTCATACTTTTTTATTTGCAGAAGCCGTTTCCCACTAGATTGTGAGCTTCCTGAGGGCAAGGGATGTGTCTTACTCATTTTTAAATATATTCCCATTGCCTGCCATTATGTCTGACTCATTGCAAGACCTCAATAAAGAGCTGTTGAATGAATGACTCCCGACCCTAAGACAAATTAAGCGCCCAGGGCGGTAGGCTTCGTGAAGGGATGGGTTACACAAATGGCATAAACATAACACCAGATTTTCATTTTCTGGGAAATGGATCTTCATTCCACGAAAGAAACCATTTCAGTTAATCATCTGACAGTGGCTACCTGCCACCCCGACCTGCACCCCCAACCCCCGAGAAACCACTGCTAAGGAAGAACTGAGGGGCTGCTCGAAACGGCAATGGGCGACATGAATTCTGAACGACTTTGGGAAAAGAAGTCTACTCTGAGGTTGGAGAGCCTGAAGAGGGGGGCAGCAATAATCGACCCGGCTGTGCACACAAGCCCTTCAAGACACATCCCTCATCCCCACCGCGCAGCCCCCCTCGTCTACACCCAACAACGAGGCCTCGCTCCTGCTGCCCCGCCCCCTCTTTCTTCACACCCTCCAATATTTCCTCCCACGGAACCCCTTCACAACTGTGACCGTCTCGTCACCGGGACTTCGGGGCCACAGATCCTCTCAGCCCCCCACCAAGCTACGGCCCGTGACCCCCTCCTCCAGCTGCTCTTACTGTCCAGATAATGTTCCAAATACATCCCCGCAGCCATCTTGGAGCAAAACAAAGCAACTTCCGGTCAGCCCCGGAAGCGACTGTAGCGCCCCCGGAGCTGAAGCTACCTTTGGGGTGAAGCCCTTCCGCCCTTCAAAGAAGAACTTCCGCCCCTAGTGAGTGACCGCCGGGACACATCCGCCCGACGTTGCAACGTCCCCTTTGGCGCACCACGACCGCCCGCGGCGAGGCGATTGCAGCCCGCTTCCGCCCTCAGAGCCCCGAGACGGGAGCGAGGCGGCGTGACGTCACTGGAGGGCGCCATTTTGCTTCTTCCGCAAACTTTTTCCCTCCAAAACGGGAACGTGTGGTGGCGCGGGCACGGACGGCGCTCTCGGGGGTCGTGTTCCGCAGACACCCCTTTCGGGCCGCCGCGGCGTGCGGTTTGCTTTCTCCGCCGCGGAGTACGAAGCTGGTGACTCCAGCAGGCCCGCCCGGGCAGGCCCTTCGCCAGCGCGGCCGGCGGCTCCGGGCAGCCAGGGGAGCGTCGGGCCTGAGACCGCGCCCGCGCCCTGGCGAGTTCCCCCGGACGCCCCCTTCCCGGCGTGTTTCCCGCCTCGCGGGAGGCTCGCCGTCTTGAGCCTTCTGCTCCTAAGTGCCAAGAGCGACTCGCGAGAAAGCCCTGGCCCTGCTCGCCTCGTGTGGGGCTCCCGCCCGCGCGCGAGCGCGCTTCCCCCGCGCCATCCCACGCCGCTCCGGGCCTCGCGCTCCTGTCCCCGCGCGGGAGGTCGCCCGTCGCGCCCCCTTTGGGGACCGTCGCCCCCTCGGCGGTGCCGCCGTGGCCTCCGCGCCTTCCGCCCGCGGGGAAGGCGAGGGGTCGGGCACGCGGGCCGGCGCCGCGCGCGGGACCCCGGCCCGGCCGCAGATGGCGGCGTGGGCGAGAGCGCGGTGCGGAGACGGTTGTCGCCCCGAGTGCCGCGTCACACGGCGGGTTCTCTCTTTGCGGCATCAGGCTGGAGGGCGGTGGCATGAGCACGGCTCACCGCAGCCTCGACCTCCCGGGCTCAGGCGACCCTCCTGCCTCAGCCCCCCAGTCGCTGGGACTACAGGAGCACGCCACCGTGATCGGCTTTTTTTTTGGTAGAAACGAGGACTGGCTATGTTGCCGTAGGCTCCTGCCTCTGCCCCCGAAGAGCTGGGTTTGCAGGCTTGAGCCACTCTGCCCAGCCTCATGGCAGGTTTTAAACATGAGACAGACTGTCAGCTTCATGGTTTCGGTCAAGCACGTGAAGGTGAAACCCCAGGTTTACTAGCATGCAAATGGCCTTCACCCTAAGCACGTGAAGGTGAAACCCCAGGTTTACTAGCATGCAAATGGCCTTCACCCTCCTTACGTGAGTCATGCCCTTGGGTGAGTAATTTGATCTCTGTGCCCATTTTTTTTCAAACAACGAAAGTAATAGTAACCACCTCGTAGGCTTGTTGCAACGAGTGCGAGTGTGTCCACAAAAGAGTCGATTCTGATTCTGACACTGGGGCTGTCCAGGCCTTTTCAAGAGTTGGCAGGAATGGGCCAAAAGCAGCAGTAAATATCCAGGAAGCTGATAAACCCTGGCCTATTTGGCCACATATGACACGTATCACACTACATATTGAGACACAATCTCAGGTGCCCACGCACGACACCCAGCCCCCATTTTTTATTTTGAAGTCAGAGCCTCATTCCGTTGCCCAGGCTGGAGTGCAGTGGCACTCACGGCCACCCCAGCCTCGAATCGCTGGGCTCGGGCCATCCTTCTGCTTCAGCCTTCCAAGTGGCTGGAGCCACAGGCATGCGCCACCACGCCCAGCTAAGCCTGGCCCTAAATTTGAGTGGGCATTGCTTCACTCACACCCAATCGGGAAACGAGCCGTTGGCCAGCAGTCCCAGAAAACTTCCAGTTCTCAGATGTGGGAGCCACGTCGCAACCCTTTCAGTGCTTAAAGCAGGGTTTTGAATCCTCAAAAAGGTATCTCAGAAGTCGTCTAGTCCAGTCGCTTCATTAACAGTTGAAGAAGCATCCTGGCTAACACTGGTTGATGGACAGAGCCACAGCTAAAGTGCAGGTTCCTAAGCACATCTCACTCCTCAGGACCATAGTCAGCCTGCATCATCAGACAACCTGCACCCACTGGCTAGTTACGATGGCCACCACTGAAGACCTCTGGTTTTAGGTGCCACAAGATAACGGACGTATGTATACACACACGGCCAACTGCAATTAGAGTCCGTGCACCAAGCAAGGCTTAGGCAGGAGTACAGGTCCTTCCAAGAGGCCAGACTTTTCCCCCATTGGGAGCTTAGCTGTTTTGTTAACATAGACAGAAACCTTGCCCTCCCATAGCTGGCAATGCAAACCTCACGACAGAATGTGCACGTAGAAATCATCACAAACCAGGCCTGCGCTTGAGATTCCAAACCTGCACCTTCTGGGGACTCACACATGGCGCTTCATCACACAAGCACGTGCTCATCACACACACACACACACACACACACACACACACGGCGCTTCATCACACAAGCACGTGCTCATCACACACACACACACACACACACACACACACACACCACCCCCTGGTGCAAATCCTCAGCACTGTCCTTGGACGTCTCCCCAAACAGCTTTTCCCATGCTCATTCACATCAGCAGTTCCACTGCCTCTGATCCTTTTACATGAATTTATTTCTATACAATGTTCTAAAAACACCCCTTGGTTTGTACATAAGTTTTTTTTCTTCATTTTTAAATTGCTTTATAACAACTTGTTTCCTGATATTTTTAAAATTTCCTTTTCTCTGAAATCTGTACGATTAAAAAAAAAAGATGAAATCAAAATGCTGTGGCCAGAGGACAGGGTGGAGGAGGAAAAAAAGAAAAATAAAACAACCAAAACATCAAATATGAAAATTCTCAGAGATAATGCATTTATAAACACAGAAATGGTTACAACAAAGATGGCCGTGATGAGTGGGTATATATATATTTATATATATATATTTATATATAAATCCGTGTCCGGCATCTGACCGTGGCACCTAGGGAGCTAAGTCCAGTCCTTGTGTTTGCCCTGAACTCTCCATTCTCTGCAGCACCCCTTCTTTTGGGGCTTCCTGGAGAACACAAAGCTCCCACAGCTCCGGGGGGCTGGGCTGGGGAGACCAAGACGATAGGGCCTAGGCTGGCAACGGAGGAGAGGCTCCGAGGAAATCAGTGAAACCGTAACCCACTTTTAAGCCACACGTGACCACATGGGTATCTCTGGCCCCTTGGGGACCACATCTCAGCCCTTGCCCCCTCACAAACGAAAGGTCTAATCCCTACTCAAATCTCCTTCTACCAGCAGTTGCCAGGAAGTGAAGTGAGACCACATAGGGGAAGAAAATGGCTCTTAAGGGCTGGGGCTTGTGAGAAACCTCTGTTCTTCTGCAGGCAAGAACAGAACAGGAGGCTGGTTGCATTTGGGGCTCCCTTTTCTGCTGTCTGGGAGGGCCAGCCTCTAGTCTTCTATCGGTCCAAACTTGGAGGACGAGGAGGGTAAGGACAGGGTTAAGTGCCCACACCGAACCAGTTTCTGTGAGGTCATAGCACATCCTTCCCTTGAGCACCAACCCCCAGTCTTGAAAGCTCTGCTTGGGAGGGGAGGCTGCTGTGTGACACCGCCAGCTCAGCGTTCCTTTGCCGATCAGGAGGGCTGCTGTTCCTTTGGGAGAGGCATTGAGAGTAAGGATGCTATCTCGAGAAGGAAAGCCGTGCCTGAGGCCCAGGAGGCGGAGCCAAGGCCTGTCGAGGAGGAAGAGGACTTTTCCCACCAAGCGGAGTCGGAGAAAGAAGGGACCAGAGCTTCTTGCTCCTCGCCCCGGTGGGTGGCAGCACGGATCTCTAAGAGCTGGCCAGGTGCTCCACCTGGATGGTGCTGGTGGTGACCGTGAGGCAGATGTCCTTGTGATGCTCCGCCGTCTTGTAGGGCGTCAGGTCAAAGGAACACTGGGGTGGAGGGTTAGCGTTGCTGTCCCCGCCACCCCCACCCTGGGGGGCTGCCCCGGGAGACTGGAAGTGTGGCGGAGGCGGCGGCGGCGGCGGCTGCTGCTGCTGCTGTGGCTGCTGCGAGGCCTGGGAGGCCTGGGCCTGCGCCTGGGCCTGGGCCTGGGCCTGGGCCTGCGCCTGGGCCTGGGCCACTGCTGCTGCCGCCGCGGCTGCCTGCACTTGTTGCTGGAGATCAGGAGGGTTGTGTTTGCGCATATGCTTCATCAGGTATGTTTCCTGAGGGAGATGGTAAAAAGAAGTTGAGGGAAGGAAAAAGGTGACTGTAGCTAGCACCCTGGGCTCTTCCTCTGCTGTCAGCAGAGCAATGTCTCTCCAGACATGTTCTAGGGCCAGGAGTGGGCAGAGCGCGAGTAGCACTTCTGGTGCTTGTTACTGGTAGAAAGGAGGGGGGACCTCGAGAAATCACTGCGAACGTTCAACTGGCAAAGTAATAAAGAGGTGCCCCACTCCTCATGGACCTCTGAATGAGACAACTTTACAATCTTTTTCTGGAGTCCAGTGGAAAACGCCTAACTGAAATCCTGTTCCCCTCACATTTCAAGTGGATTTTGCTTCACGTTTAAGTAAAAGGAAGAATTACTGTTTATCAATCTCTGTAGGCTTGGGGACCAGGCATGCCCTAAATTCCTCAGCTATGGGTCTATTAATTTCTGAATCTTGACTGTTCTGCTAAGTGGTGGCTGGAAGGGCAGAGAACTTTCTACAATGGCTCTTTAGCTAGAGGGTGGGGGCAAAGTGGACCACAGCCAGTGGGACTATCGGGAAGGAAAGAGAACCGAACACTCACCGATGTGTATGCGCGACTGCAGATGGTGCAGGTGTACACCTTGGCATGCTTCACCGTGTGCGTAGACAGGTGCACCTCGAGTGAGGCTGCATCTGTGTACGCCCGATGACAGTTGTGGCACTTGAAGGGTTTATCTTTGTTGTGTTGCCGTCTGTGGGACTGAGAAAGTTGGGAGAAACCAAGATGAGGACACTGTACCCTTTCGCCTGCCCCTTTGTTCTTTTTTTTTTTTGAACTGGAGTCTCACTCTGTCGCCCAGACTGGAGTGCAGGGGCCGCTCCCGGCCACCGCAGCCTCGACCTGCTGGGCTCCGGCCATCCTTCCGCCTCAGCTTTCCAGGTGGCCGGAACTACAGGCGCGCTACCACGCCCAGCTCATTTTTTCTTGATTTGTTGTGGAGATGAGGTCTCGCCAAGTGGCCCAGGCGGGTCTCGAACCCGCGGGCTCAGGCCATCCGCTCACCTCGGCCTCCCAAGGCGCGGGATTACAGGCTGAGCCACCGAGCCCGGCTACCCCTTGGTCCTTTACGGCAAGCCCTGGGCCGGGGGCCGAGCTGCGCAGCTTCTCTTTCCATCTGAGCACAGTGGAAATTGCTTCGGATGGAACTTCACACACTAGAGACTAAGAGAAGAGCACACCTCACACCAGGAAGCAGCACATACCAGGACCCTAGAGGTAAGGATGACGGCATATGCCTGGTCTCACTAGTCCTGTGGCTCTTTTTTTTTTTTAATTAGAGTCTCAGTCTCTCACCCAGACTTGAGTGCAGTGGCATGCTCCCAGCCACTGCAGCCTCGACCTGCTGGGTTCCAGCGATCCTTCCGCCTCGGCCTTCTAAGTAGCTGGAACTACAGGCATGCGCTACCACGCCCAGCTCTTTTTTTATTTATTGCACAGACGAGGTCTTGCCAAGTTCCCTGGGTGGGTCTCGAACCCGTAGGCTCAGGCAATCCACTCGCCTTGGCCTCCCAAAGTGCTGGGATTACAGACCGAGCCACCGAGCCGGGAGGCGGTTCTTCAAGTGATGCAGGGAAACTAGGGAACACTAAGACTTTTTTGGGGGAGCCCACCAAGTTCAAACTCTTCAAAAGACAGCATTTGCCTTTGTCTCTCATTCTCTCTCATGATTGTACCTAGATTACATGACCTAAGATAAAGCAATAGACTGGATGCAGCAGATATGAGACTCTAACTTGTGTTAAGTCAGACATTAAAGCTAGACACCTGCAGGCTAGACACAGTGGCTCACACCTGTAATCCCAGCACTTTAGGAGGCCAAGGCACAAGGGCTGCCTGAGCCCAGGGGTTTGATACCAGCCTGGGCAACTTCATGAGACCTGATCTCTACAATAAACTTTTTAAAATTAGTTGGATGTGGTGGTGTATGCCTGTAGTTCCACCTACTTGTAAGAACTGCTGGGTGACCATTAGCATGCCACTGCACTCCCACTTTGGCAACAGAGTGAGACTTCAACTCAAAACAAAACAAAACAAAACAAACAAAACAAAAAAACCAGGCGTAGTGGCTCACGCCTATAATCCCAGCATTTTGGGAGGTTGAGGTGAGAGGACTGCCTGAGTTCAGGTTCCCAGACCATCTTGGACACCTTGGCGAGACCTCGTCTCTACAATAAATCAAAAAATTGCTGGGCTCAGTGAATCAGCCTGTAATCCCGCACCTTGGGAGGCTGAGGTGAGTGGATTGCCTGAGCCCGCAGGTTCGAGACCCGCCTGGGCAACCTGGTGAGAACTCATCTCTACAATGAATCAAAAAATTAGCCAGGCGTGGTAGCGCGTGCCTGTAGCTCCAGCTACTTGGAAGGCTGAGGTGGAAGGATCGCGGGAGCCCAGCAGGTCGAGGCTGCGGGGGATGGGAGCGGCCACCGCACTCCAGTCTGGGTGATAGAGTGAGACTCCAACCCAAAAAAATTAAAAAAAAAAAAGGCTGGGCTCGGTGGCTCAGCCTGTAATTTGCGTCTTTGGGAGGCTGAGGTGAGTGGATTGCCTGAGCCCGCGGGTTCGAGACCCGCCTGGGCAGCGAGACCTCATCTCTACAATAAGTGAAAAAAACTAGCCGGGCGTGGTAGCACATGCGTGTAATTCCAGCTACTTGGAAGGCTGAGGCGGAAGGATCACCGGAGCCCAGCAGGTCGAGGCTGCGGTGGCCGGCAGTGGCCACTGCACTCCAGTCTGGGCGACAGAGTGAGACTCCAACTCAAAAAAAAAAAAAAAAAAAAAAAAACTAGCAGGGCATGGTAGCGTGCGCCTGTAGTTCCGGCTACTTGGAAGGCTGAGGCGGAAGGATCGCCGGAGCCCAGCAGGTCGAGGCTGCAGTGGCCGGGAGCAGCCACTGCACTCTAGTCTGGGTGACAGAGTGAGACTCCAACTCAAAAAAAAAAGGTTAAAAATCAATCAATCAATCAAAAAATTAGCCAGGTGTTGTGGTGCATGCCTGTGGTTCCAGCTACTTAGAAGGCTGAGGCAGAAGGATTTCCTGAACCCGGCAGGTCGAGACTGTGGTGGTCATGAGCGTGCCACAGCACTTCAGCCTGGGTGACAGAGTGAGACTCCTACTCAAAAAAAAAAGACAACTGCAAAAATGTCCTAGAATGCCATTCTTCCTGGTTTTTTTCAGAGCATTCTGGAATATGTTACTTACGTCAATATGCAATGGGTTTATTAACGTTCTTTCTAAATGGATTACAAAATATTTTTAAGTTTCTCAGTTTCGCAACACCCAATTATTCTCCAAGTTCCTCAGTTTCACAATATCCATGCAGACAGATATTCCCCACAGAAACAAAAGCTCTTTAGGTGCCATGATAATTTTTAGAAACACAAAGGGGGTCCCATAAAAGTTTGAGAACTACTGTGCTAGTCAATGGCACACCGACCCAAAGTTTCAGACTTCAGGTCTTGTGTGGAGGTGGAACATTTACCTGCAGATTGGAGAGCTGTGTGAAGGCTTTCTCACAGCCTGGGTGTGCACATTTGTACGGCCTATCACCGGTGTGGATTCTGCACAGGGTGGGAACAGAAGACAGAAAAAGGACGTCAGCAGGACCGCACAGGGACAGACTCCTTCAGAAACTCTCTAGACCAGTCCTGTCCTCCTGAGGAAGCCGCCGGAGGGCCTCCCGGAGGCGCCCGCCCTGGTTCCTCTGACACGGATCACGCTGGGGTGTCTTCGTTCTGGTCACTGCCTGCACGGCACAGCTCAGGCTGAGCTACCTCTCTGCGGGGGGAAGAGAGCACTGAGGCTTCAGCACCCGAGAGACAGGCAGCCCACAGTGTGGCATGCAAGTCGGCTCCTGCAGTAACTGTCCGCATGAACATTCAGAAACACAAGGTCAACACAACAACAAGGAAAAAGGAAAGCACAGCACTTCTTCCTGCCTCACCTACAGCCAGAATCCATCCCCTCAGCCTTGAGAGTCACTTCCAGAATAAGTCAGGGCCCCAAAGAAAAGCAGAGTTAAAAGGACTGCAGAGGGCAGCAGCGCCAGTACCGGAAACTCGCAGGGGCTTTTCCCAGTCCAGCCCCAGCAGCAGGAAACGACTACTTTACACCGGTTTGACCTCCCTCCCGACGCTACCGAGCCCTCTGCTAAGGCAAGCCAAGGACTTGTGGGTACGGTGATGCCTGCTCCTCATCAGCGGCGTCAGAGCCATCTCGACGACCAGGAGCTTTGTGGGACCTCTGGAATAAAACTTCGACATCAAGGGCCATTCCGCTTCTGTGCAGAAAGTCTGCCGCCTCTTCTCAAGGCAAGATATCTGATCATTGTCAAGGTGGGATCATCACTCCACGAGCAGTTGGGTGGGATGGCCTACGGTCTGAGTTTGGACTCCAGTTCAATTTGAGAAACCACTGAAGGAGACCATCACTCTTCTAGCTGGCAAGTTCACTTCCTCCCAGTCACTCCATCTCCTGGAAAAATACTGGACGTCCTTATGAAGCCTGAGCTTCTCCATTCTCCATGTGCCGGTTCTCTGTGAACATCAGTACTTGTTTTGTTTTATTCTCTACTCTTGGCATCCCTTGGAACCTTGCTTGTTGCTGCAGGTGTCAGCAGGCTGGTGTCCAGCTGATGTCTGATTATATCTCCTGTTCACAGTTGGTGCCCTAGGGGCTAAAGGCACGGTCTTCTCCAAGCAAATGCCTCTGCTGTGGCACCAAGCAGAAAGTCTTGCAAGATGTGTGCACAAGTATCTTCAAGGAGCAAAGCGAGACACAGGAAGGCCGTCTCTGCTCCAAGGGGCAGGGGAGTACCACCGTCACTGTCTCCCAGACGCAGCTCTTGCCCCAGAAGGGCTCTCTCTTAGTGTCCACTTGTATGTCCACTGTGGCTCTTGGTCTTCTTTCTCCCGGTGCCAGCTGTGCTCTCCTCCAGCCAGGCGCCTCCTCCGGCCACGTCTCTCCCCCGCCCCCCGCATGCGGGTTGTTGTGTGTGTCCGGGCGGGGGTGGGGAGGGCATGCCAGCGGGGCGGGGTCAGTAGCCCGCCAGTCTCCCTTACCGTGTGTGCTGCTGGAGGTGGGAGAGCTGGCGGAAGGCCTTCTGGCAGTAGGAGCAGTTGTAGGGCTTGGCCCCCGAGTGGATACGGAGGTGCTGGGCCAGGTAGGAGGTGTTGGCGAAGGTCTTGGAGCAGTGCGGGCACTTGTGGGGCTTGACGGTCTCCGTGTGCATCTTGGAATGGATCCTGCCGGAGAGGAGAGGAGGGGGGGAGGAGGAAGCAGTTCGACACCGGGGCGCCGCTCTCTGCCGGGTGAAATGATGTTGCTTGACGGATGCGCGCACCCCTCCTCCCTCCTCCCCAACATGCTCCAGCCTGGAGAGGCTGATGAAGAGGAAACCCAGGTCTAGGCTGCTGTTGATCTCAAGTCGGTGGCTAGAATGGCAGTGAGATGATGAAGAGCTGCCAACCCATGGCTCCTGGGACCTGAAAGCAGTCAGTGTCGTCAACCCTCCGCTCTCTCCTAAAGTGACGCACTCACCACAGAGACCCTGCTTCCAAACAGTAATCTGAACAAAGACCAGTACCGCCTGTTCCCCATGGACCTGAAGTTGAATGCACACCTTGGCTCTGAACGGAAGCATATAGCATAAGCAGGGCCTGCTCTGCAGAAGATTTCCAAACAAAGACACAGAGAGAAACCACATACACTGTTCCAGACTTTGGACTGGAGACCACAATCGTCAAGGCCCCCCACACAGCGAGGCTACAGCATTCATTTCCCAACTGAAACAGGAGAGTCGAGGCTACCGAGGGCAATGGTGAGAGGGAAGAAAGCACACATGTGGAGAGAGGAGTCGGTGCAGGCTGTAGCCTTGGGGTTCACGGCCAGGCAGTGGGTAAACTGAGAGCAGCCTTACCGGGTGTGCTGCTGGAGGTGGGAGAGCTGGCGGAAGGATTTCTCACAGAAGTTACAACTGTAGGGCTTGGCCCCCGAGTGGATCCGGATGTGCTGGGCCAGGTAAGAGCTGTTGGCGAAGGTCTTGGAGCAGTGCGGGCACTTGTGGGGCTTGGTCTCGGTGTGTGACTTAGAGTGGATCTGCATCTCCGACTTTGAGTAGAACGTCAGGGAGCACATCCGGCACCTGGGCCAAGCGAGGGCAGCGGTTAGAACCCTTCCCACCATGAAGGCGTGGCTGAACCCTCCCCTTCTGAGAGAAGCCCACCTATCTCATCTCTCCTGTTCCAACTCGAGAGCAGGAGCTCTGGCTTGTTCATCTTTATGGCCTAAGCTTCTATCACAGCGCCCAGCACATCATACACATTCAATACATGTTTGCTGAATGCCTAGACTCCCTAGTTGTTCAAAACCAGTTCAACCAGGTAAGGCAGAAAAGTACAGGCTCTGGGTGGATGTGGATTTCAGTGGGCCAGGAATACCAGTTAACTTCTGTTTTCCTTCTGCCTATACTTGATTTCAAACTTTTACAGTCCATTCCTCGGTATTCCTCAAGTCCCCCCAGATGACAGTAAGGAACAACTAACCGGGAGTGTCTCCTCACAACAATTTTCTTTCCACAGATTTCCTCTTACTTTCTTTTTGGCAGTGATGCCTACAGGGATGGGGGGAGGGCAGCACCAGAATTGCTTGGAGGGGGTTTTCCAAGCTGTGTCTGTCTGGCTGTACCCTCCAGCTGATGCTCCGCCCATCACCCCCACAACAGCCCCTTGGCAATCAAGTGAAACCACTTTCACAATGAGCCAAGGTGGCTGCTAGGAACGGGTGGTATCCCTCAAGTGTTCAGCAGAAAAAGACCCACGAAACACCTGTCTTCCGTGCGAACCCTTTCCTCCATCCTAGCGCGTGGAGCCAGTGCCAACACTGGGCTGATGTCAAAGGCATCTGAACATACTTTCACTCGTCACCTGAGCTGGCAACCCTTCCCACTCTGATGCTGTCCAACAGTATCAAAGGAAACCTCAACTCTACAGACTTCACCAGGTAAAAGCTGTCTACAGGTGAAACGAAATCAGCCATTTCCGCCAACAACTCATTCGTCAGCAGCTCAGTGTGCAAGGTGACCTAGTAGAAAGGGCCACGCCAGGTAACTCTGGCCAGTCCCTCTTCTGTGGGCTACCCCTGACTTATCGTTACAGAGGGGCTTGGGTGGTGTGAGGGGACAAGTTCTGCACTTTTTCATCGCAGGCGAATTTTTTAAATAACTGAGATCAAGACTAAAAGGAAATCTGACTACCAGTTTATTGCTCCCTGGCTGTATCTGAGATGCCCAATCACCGCATGAGAGGAAAGGATCGTCTGCTTATAGTATCATCTAAAGGACACAGCCCATGGGAGGCTGGACATCTGGGCTCCACTCACAGTTCAGTTATGGGTTTGTTTCTTAATCTAGACCTCAACTTTCTGGTCTATAAAATGGAGAGAAAAAAGCTTGCCCCAAGGAGCACCAGCAAACACCCAGAACAGTCAGAGGTAAGCCAAGTGTTCTCTAGTTATAAAACTGCATTAATGGCTAGAGCATCAGTGCTGATGCATGAGCTTGTACTAATCCACATTTCACTAAGACTGAGGCTGGAAGCTGGACACACTGCCACTCGGAGGGCCACTCAACTCAGGCTGCAAACTCACTTCCTTGGATGCTAAGATTGCTCAGACAGGTAGAATAACACATTCACTTTAACTCAAACAAAACCTCATTTGTTTGTATGTGCAGGCATTCAACCCACAGTTCTGCCCGCAACACGAAAGTTAACTATAAAAAAGCAAGTAACCCCTTCATCAAAGTTTCCAAAACTCGGCTCGCTTCTCATGGACAGGCAATGGAATGAGCAGGCTCAGAAGACACCAGGTCGAGCCACAATAACCCTGGCGGCCGCAGCTGCCATTTGCTGCCCTGCTGACGGTGCAAGGCACTGGCTCAGCACCTCGGCCACACGGGGTCCACCCCTCAGGACAACCTAGCAGTCTCATCCCTGTTTTACAGAGAGGAACACCAAGACTCAGAAACGAAATAACTTGATGATGCTGACCTACTTTAAGAGTCTTGGCACAAGCCGGGCTCGGTGGCTCAGCCTGTCATCCTGCGCCTTTGGGAGACTGAGGTGAGTGGATTGCCTGAGCCCGCGGGTTCGAGACCCGCCTGGGCAGTGAGACCTCATCTCTACAATAAATCAAAAAATCAGCCAGGCCTGGTAGCGCATGCCTGTAATTCCGGCTACTTGGAAGGCTAAGGCAGAAGGATCACTGGAGCCGGGCAGGTGGAGGCTGCGGTGGCCGGGAGCGGCCACTGCACTCCAGTCTGGGCGACAGAGTGAGACTCCAACTCAAAAAAAAAAAAAAGAGTCTTGGCACAAGAGGTATTCAAGCAGAGGCTGGAATCGCCTGCCAGGTGATGGGACTGACCTGGGTGACCACTAAAGTCCTCCCACACCAAAAACGCTGTGAAGCCAAGTAAGAGTAAAAGTCCTCTAAAGCAAGTTGTTGGGTGGTTGGAAAATATCTAATTTCAGAGAGCTGTGGCAGTGGGTACTTAGTAAGGAAAGAAAAGCCAGCCCCACACCACTGGGTGCGTTACTCCAGGGGCACCGCTCACCTCCAACCTGAGAGAACGGTTCCCCCGGGAGGAATGCGATGCAGTGGCCTGGCCCGGGTTGCAATGACTACTTTGAAGGACCGCCGTGCTTTTCCCCTAAATGCTCAAAACAACTTCGAGCACTCTGACTTTCCCTCAAAACACTTCCACAAGGCGGATAAGGCTGCGGCTGGTTTTCCGATTTAGCAGACAAGAACGAAGAGTCAGAGTGACCACGCCCCCGTGCTCCATCACACACTCCCGACCACTGGAATGGGCACCCTTGGTCCACACGTGCATTAAACAGGGACTCCCTGCGCTCAGAAAGATTCCTCTGAGGTTTCAGAGTGCTGAATCTCCGGAGAAATGCTGGTTCCTTAGGATACAGTAAGTCATCCTTAAGTTTCAGGGGTCTCTTTAGGCACCTGGCACGGGGTCTTTCGAGAACCCAAAAACACTGAGGTGCGGCAAGTCTGTTCTGCTACCTTCCAACCGTATATTCCCATTTCTTTGGACAGACACAGCTTGGGAAGTCCACAGACAGCCTTGATGTGGTTCCAGGAAAGAAGCTTGGCAGCACGAGAGGGCCCTGATCCCCGAGAGGGCCCCCCAGTGTCCAAGGGCCCCCCACTACTTCTCCAACGACTAGTTCTGCAGAGACGTTTCTCCATGTCACAATGATCTCACTTAAAGCAAACACATAAAAAGCCAGGCATCTATAAAATACATTTAAGAGGGGTTTTCACTTTATGAAATGATATATAAAAGAATGTTTTCAAATAAATCAGACTTGCCAGGTACCTTTATAATGTAACATGATGTAAACATTTTCCAGGAACACTTTTACTGTATAAAGTGGGGCACACCTATAATAATAAAGCTGCAATGAACCTGATTATCAGCTGGGATTCTGCCGTGCTCAACGCTTTCTGAATAGCAATATGCCCTCATTTTCATTTATAAAGAGAGTTCTTAAATATTCTGTAGTTGTGGCTACCCTCCCCAGTAGAACTGCACAGCACAAATAAAAATAAGTCCTAAACGATGACTACTTCTTCTCTTTCTTCCCAAGTTCCCAACATTTCAAATCGCATCGGACACACGCTCCCACAAATGGGAGGCATCAACAAAACTCTCCCCATTTTGCAGATGAGGAAACTGAGGCCCGGAGAGGGGAAAGGACTTGCCCAGGGTCACACAGCAAGTTCGTGGTGGAGCCGGGAACTGAATCCATGAGCCCAAGGCTCTGTCCATCTCCTGTGCCGCAGTTCCCTTCGCTCCTAAAATGGGAACAACATTGCCCATCTCGGTACACTAGGGACAGACCCCGTCTCCCAGCCATGCACATCTGCCCCTGTCTGCGTCCAAGCTGTGATGACGGTTATCCCACTCTGTACGCTGGGACCAAACTTCCCAAGCCCACTAGGGAACTGGACAGCTCTCAAGGGGGTTAAAAGGGGCTCAACTTTCAAAGGGTGGGGAGTTTATTTGCATAATTATCTTTGTATAGTAACACATGCAAATATGCATACAATGCTTTTCCGCAGTGGGCAACCTAGAGGAAGTGGAGGATCAATAGGACTTTCACGAATTGGAAAGTGAGCAATCGGTCACCCTATAAGCAAACACTCCACAGGGGGAGGTAACCTATTCCTCCCACCTTCTTAAGTAGGCCCCTCCCACCATCCCAACCATGCAGGGCCAGGCAGGCTCAGGGCTCAAATATGCCCAAGAACTGGAGGATGGCACACAGGTTAGGCGAGGTGCCTACCAGAAAGGTTTCCTGAAAAAATTGGAATGGAAAACGTAGAAAGCAAAAGGAGCGGCGGGCGGTCTCAAAACCAGTCTAAAGTCTTAGTACAGAGAGAAACTACTGTCACTCAAAAACGAGTAAATGCTGATGACCCCCAAAGCCGGGGTGAGGTGGGTCTGCACCCTGCGGAGAGGCACCGGAGGATACAGCTGCTCTGCCCCCTGCCCACGACAGGACACCTGACATGCAAGCAGCTCAGAGGTGGGAAGCTGTCAGAGCGCAGCACCTGCCTGGGCAGGACGCAGGGTGGGAGGCCGAGACAGCAATCCTTCCCCTCCGGCCCCGGCTCTGCCTCTTACCTGTAGGTCTTGCCATCTTTCTGATGGTCGTCGTCATCCTCAGGGGAGAGGACGTAGGGGTCACTCATCTCAGGCAGCCCAGATTCCAGCATCCGCTTCTTCTTCCGGCCCCGGGGTGGCTTGGGAGGCGCCACACTGCCACCTCCGCCACCACCTCCACCTCCTTCCTCTGTTAGGGTGGATGCCACCTTCTTGGCGAGGTCAGGGACCACCTGCAGGGCTTGTGAGCCCGGGGGAAGAGCTGAGACAATCATGGGAGCCGAAATGGGGAAGGTCTGAGCAGACGAGGCTGTGGTCACGAGAGAGCCTGAGGGGGACGTGATGACCAGACCCGGACCTAGGACCGGGAGAAAAGGAAGATGGGGTCAGGTTGCTCAGCCCTCCCTCGCTCTAACCCTGCTTCGCCCATTCCCCCGATCGTTGTCTCATCAACCCCTCACCGCCACCCCCAGCCCAGAGTACACAGGACACCCCACACCCTGTAGAAAAGCGGTGGTCTCCTAGCCCCTGTCCCCACCCCCCTGGTAGCAGTGAGATTTACCCCTTGATTGACTCCCTTCTCTTCTCCACCTCTGAGAACAGGAGACTCCTTGATTCAGAGAAGGAAAGAATGTCACCTCCTCAAAGGCGGGGACCGCATCTTCTACTTCTTTGTATCCCCCACCATGCCTAGCACATTGCTAGGCACACAGTAGGCACTTAATGAAAACTGGATTGAGCAATCAAACACACGTCCCACTCCCCGAGTCCTTGGAGCCCTCCAGCCTGGGGCACCGATCATGAAGACCAACGCCTCAGATGGAGAGGAGCAGGGTGGCTCACCCGCAGTCATCAGGCCTGTAGACGGCACAGGGACCACCGTGATGTTCTGGGTGACGGACGCCTGGCTGTGTGGGGCCAGCTGATCGGACTTGGACTCGGTGTCCATGCTGATGCCCGAGGGCAGGGACACGGAGGCAGGCACTGTCAGCAAGGTGGGGTAGTGAGGTGGAGCCAGCCCACAGCCCTTCTCTGGCAGCAGCTGATCCTTCATTTTGTTGATGAACATCGTGTTCTCAAGCTAGAAGAAAAGGGAGGGAAGGGGAGCGCCCTCTTCAGACAGAGCCTGACCCTGGACGCTGCCCCTTGGAGGCAAGGCTGAGGCCTGAAAGTCTTGGCGCTTCAGAGACGAGCCGAGACGGAAACACCAGTGATGCTCAGGGAGGGGCCCAGCGAGACGGCAGGTGGCGCATCCTGCTGCAGCTTCCACAGGAACCGCATTTACTCCCCAGGGCTAAAGGCAGCGCCGGGGGGGGCAGAGCAGCCCACGTACCTGTCCTGAGACTGTGGGGATCGAAGGCCAGAAGTACGGGTTAGAGTTGAAGTGAGACTCTTCCATTCTACCTGAGAAGGAATGAGGGCCACGTCATGCTCAGGAATAAGACTGAAAAGCTCAGCAGTGGAGAGGGAGAGCTCAGGGCTCCTGGTTTCCTCCCCAGCACCTGACTGCAAGGCTGGAAACTGGCAGTGGAGACCTCAGCGTCCAGCCTCGTGGTCCCTCGGTCAGAGCACTCAGCACGGCCTCCCTTCCAACAGAGGTATCCTATGTAGCGCCTGGGGAAAATGGATGCCTGCCAATTCACCCACAGAATGCTCTCCACGCCCCAGAGAAAAAGAACTGGCATAATTCTCCTTTAGAGACAAAAAGGGAAGCTAAGGTCATGAGAGGGGAAAGGATGTGCCCAAGGTCACACAAAGCTAATCACAGACTGGTTAGAAAACAGCCAGGTAACCCATCACCATTCCTTCTTTTCCTTATCCTTCAAATTCATCTTCCTTGAAGTAAAAATTTCAAGCGTTCCAATCAACATATCTAAGTTCTATGCAGCTTGAAAAGGTTCTAGGTCAGAACACAAAATGCCTAATTAAAAAATGAAATGGGGCTGGGTGCAGTGGCTCATGCCTATAATCCCAGCACTTTGGGAGGCTGAAGTAAAGGACTGCCTAAGCCCACGGGTTCAAGACCAGCCTGGGCAACTTGGCGAGACCTCATCTCTACAAGAAATAAAACAAATTAGCAGGTATGGTGGCGCATGCCTGTAGTTCCAGCTACTTGGAAGGCTGAGGCGGAAGGATCGCCTGAGCCCAGCAGTCAAGGCGGTGGTGGCCAGGAG
Organism: Cephalopachus bancanus; assembly: GCA_027257055.1. Lineage (NCBI taxonomy): Eukaryota > Metazoa > Chordata > Mammalia > Primates > Tarsiidae > Cephalopachus > Cephalopachus bancanus. Next base: position 174,523 of record JAPVLO010001057.1, read on the forward strand.
TGTATCACTGCCTTCCAGCCAGCCTGGGCAACAGAGTGAGACTCCAACTGAAAAAAAAAAAAAGAAAAAAGAAAAAGGGTTCAGGAGTCAGCAGTGGTACCTCAGCTCTCCAAAGGTATTCGGAACAGGAACAGTGGTGGGCCAGGACACACATATGGTACTAGACACCTGCTTCATATTTCTCAAATACTGTGCCTCTAAGAGAGTCAATTCTTCTCCGTATGTGAATGAAAGTTAAGCTTAAAACTTTGTGAGTGAGAAAGAAGAAAGGTAACCCTAGAATCCCGCTGCCAAGTCGTAGATGGGGACAGAATCCAGGCATCCCACCACTGACTTTCACAATCTGATCACATCTCCTAGCAGGGTTTAATGGGCGGTATGCTGGTCAAGAATAGCTTCCTAAAATCTTGGCCCAGGAAAGATCTAGCCCAAAAGAAAGCAAGTAAGGAGAGTATGTGAGACTGACGGAACGGGGAAATGAGGAACAGCAGGAAATAAACATTATTACCATGCTGTTACCTGGAACCAAGAGCAAGCAAGGTTCGGGTGGGGAAGACAGACCAGGACTTCCAGCCAAGTGAGACCCACTGAGGATATGCTGGAGGCAGATGCCAGAGACATTAAGAGCTCAAGAGCAGACTGGCATAGTTCAAGTAGCAACTCAAAAAACTAGGAAAGCCCTTAGACAAAGGAGTTGGAACTGTAAATCACTCTAAATTTAACTGCTCCTTATCTTTTTCTAGGAGGCTCATCACGTTTTTTGTTCTACTAAATAGCACTCTCAATGTTCACAAAATTGCTAAAAGGAAGAAATGAAACTCAGCCTACTTTCGCTGAAAAAGCATCAAGAGTGGCCAGGCATGGTGGCACACACTTGTAATCCAGCACTTCGGGAAGCCGAGGTGGGAGGACTGCTTGAGCCCAGGAGTTCAAGATCAGTCTGGGCAACATAGCGAGAGTCCATCTCTACAAAAAAATCAAAAGTGAGCCAGACACGGCAGTGCACACCTGTAGCCCCAGCTATTTGGGACACTAAGGCAAAAGGATCACCTGAGCCCAAGAGGCTGAGGATGCTGTGAGCTGTGATTGTGTCACTGCACTCCAGTCTGGGAGACAGAATGAGACCCTGACTAAAAAAAAAAAAAAAAAAAAAAAAAAAAACCAAGAGTGGAATGCATCAAACCTGTGACTACAACAGTTTCACAAAGATAAGAATCAATAGTAAATGACCAAGGATCAGGTACAGACAAGTCCTCTTCCCTGAGTTAGAAAATACAGTAAAACAAATTGGTCTCTGACACAGGTGCTACCTTGGGCCTTCCACCCCTAGCTTCATGAAGGGGTCTCAGGTCCTCAGGAAACAGAATTAAGAATCAACTGGCCAGGCGCCGTGGCTCTGCCTATGATCCCAGCACTTTGAGACATCGAGGTAAGAAGATTGCCTGAGCCTGGGGGTTCGAGACCAGCCCAGGCAACTTGGTGAGACCTCATTTCTACAATAAATCACAAAAACTAGCCGGGCATGGTGGTGTGTGTCTGTAGTTCCGGCTCCCTGGAAGGCTGAGGCGGAAGAATTGCCTAAGCCCAGCAAGTCGATCACAATTTAAGGGGACCCAATTTGGCAAGTTTTTTGGGAGGCCATGATCACATCTTCATCTGTATCTTACCACAGTCCCTAACACAGGATTCATCGCACAAGAAGCAATTACATATTTAATTAATTGAACAACAGAGTACTCTGCACATGTAGATTTTGAAAACAATGCTAGGAGCTCAAACTTTAACCCACAACCCATGTCTGTCTCATCTTCTAGCTGAGAAAAATGAAACAAAAGAGATGAGTGGTGGTGGATGCTGGAAATGAAGTTAGAAAATTAGGCTGGAGAGTAAAAGGAAGGTCTAATACATAATTTCTTCCTAAAGAATCAAGGAAGTAGATGCATTATACATGTGAAAATGTTGGAGGGAGGAACTGAGAGCCTGAAAATCAGAATGTCCTCATATAGGACTCCTGTGAACAAGCTCCCTTTCCCCCCCAAAGAGAGATCATATCCACTCATACTGCCCTACAGGTAGGCCAGGTAAAGCAGAGTTTCTGAGGGTTAAGAAATTCTTTTTTTTTGAGTCAAGAGTTTCACAAGGTCGCCCAGGATGCAGGGCAGAGGCATGATCACAGCTTGGCCTCCTGGGCTCAAGTGATCCTCCTGCCTCAGCTTCCCAGTAGCTGGGACTACAGGCGTGTGCCACCAAGTCCAGCTAATTTTTTTTAATTTTGTAGGACGAGGTCTCGTTTTGTGGCCCAGGTCAGTCTCAAACTCTAGGGCTCGAGCGATCTTTCCTCGGTCTCCCAAAGTGCTAGGATTACAGGCGTGAGCCACCTACCCCTAAAAATTCTTTTTTTTCAGTTGGAGTCTCACTCCATCGCCCCGGCTGGAGTACAGTGGCACGCTCATGCTCACCCCAGCCTCAACCTGCTGAGCTCGGGCGAGCCTTCCGCCTCAGCCTTCCAAACAGCCAGAACTACAGGCGTGTACTACCACAACCGGACAATTTTTTAAAATTTATTGTAGAGACAAGATCTAGTCACGTTTCCAGGGCTGGTGTCGAACCCACGGGCTCAGACAATCCACTCGCTTCGGTCTCCCAGAGTGCTGGGATTACAGGCTGAACAACCGAGCCCGGCCTACCCCTGTAAATTCCAACAAAGAGGGCATATACAATAACGTGGTGGACAACATCACCACCACCATCATTACCATCATCAAGTGCTTACTGTTTTACCGTGTTCAAGGTAGAATTCTAAGCACATGACAACTCTCACATCACTTAATCCCCAAACAAACAATTCTATGAGGTAGGTACTGTAACCCCATTTTCAAATTAAGATATTGGAGACAGAGTCCAACAGGAGCAGAGCAGAAGTCTGAACCCAGGAACCAAAGAGCAAGTTAAGGAAAGGGGTTCGGCAAAACCATATTAACTGAAGAACACACTCTCTGATGTTGTGGCTGGATCCAGGAATTAAAACTGGGGATGTTTCCCGGAGTAAACGACACCTTTTTCAGGTAGTTCTCAATACGCATTCGCAAGAGTAAAGTTTCTGGTAACAGCAAAATAACATGCAGTTCAAAGCCTTATTTTCTGTCCTCATCCTATGCATTCTCACCTGGCTACCAAGATAACTGATTTTAGGACGACGGAGCCTGAAGAAAGGCCAGACTTTCCCGTGGAAAATAACTCAAAGGCCCTCCACTTCCCTGGACACCTAGTCTCTCACGCTGCGTTGGCTCTAAAGAGAAGCTGCAGTCCCAGGACACGACAAGACGTGTCCACGGACTTCTGACCAAGAGGTCAGCCCCAAAGCAGGACACATGGGGGGCACTGCTCATCCAGCTATGTGCAATCTTCACCTGCCAAACGACACACGAGAAATGCTATGCCGCTGATCTGCAGAGGAGGCTGCCTTAAACCTCTGCACCCCTGAAACGAGCCGGCTGAAGAGCCAAGAATAAAGTCCATTGCTAGAAAAGAATGTAAAGGGTGCCCCCTGGAGTTGTGAAACAGGGTGCTCTGGTGCCGGATCATTCAAATACCTGTTTACTGTCCACTTCACCACTTACTCTGTCTTTCATGGTGGAATTTCACCAAACCGCCCCAACATCCAAGCAGGCACCCATCACTATTCTTACAAACCAAAGAACATAAATATTATGGGGGAAACTCATCTATACACAGTGCCAGTTTTTTACGGTTACGCCGATACATCTAAGCAAGCAAACAAAAGAACCAGTTTACCCTACGCTGGGAAGGAAGAAGACGACTTCTGTTATAGCCCCAAAGAGCAGGAAAGAAGAAAAAGCATAACAGGCACAAAGAATGCCGGATTGAAAATCTGAGTTCTACTTTCAACTTTACTCCTGCACCAAGCCTCAACTATTCTGTTAATAAGAAAGGAGGTTTACTATAGTAAAGGTGGACAGTTTCCTCCAAGAGGTTTAAGGAACTATGTATTCCCTCTCCAACCTCAAAGAAGTCTAGAAGCACTGAGGAGATAAAGGAGAGAGACACTACAAAACCCCCAGCGGGACTTGAACTCTTGCACCAGAGATGTCTCCACCTGACCACATCCTTCCATAATCCTACCAGCCATCCAGGGATAGAAGTGTCATGGCCTCCAGCATGTGGTTTTAGCAGATATGGTGAAGACCACCACCTCATTCCCAGAACTTACCTATTTGTTTTTGTTTTTCAAGTAAAGCACAATTTTCTTTTCCCATGAAAACAGCATTCCCTGAACACAAACTACCTTTAGAAAGTCAGGAAATGCGCATGCCCATCAAGTTCAGTGGCTGGAGAATGGACCTAGGAAACAAAGGCTTGTGGATTCTAATTCTAGGTCCTACATCATCCTGCACAGCACCCGCTTTTTATGGTTATGCCGACATAGTCGGGCAAGCAAGCAAAAGAACCCGTTTACCCTACAATGGGCAGGAAGAAGACGACGTCTATTAGAGCCCCAAAGAGCAACTCATCGCCTTCCTTCCCAGTGTAGGGTAAACGGGTTTTTTTGCTTGCTTGCTTAACTATATTGGCATAACCATAAAAAACGGGCACTGTGCGGATGACTCTGAATAATTAACTGCTCTGCTGTGTTCTACGGGGGTGGAGGATGGAAGAGGATGAACTCTTTACAAATAAGTACTTAAGGCACACAGCGATGAGAGGGAAGCGGTCCTAAGAAGAATAAAACGCTTCAAGTGCTCCTGAAAGGAAGAGAGTTAGAGAAATACTTCCACACGAGGAGGACTGTTAGTGACAATTAGGGAGAACTACATAAAGACCCCATAATTACAAAGGAGCTACCCAAAAGTAATGAATCTATAACCTCCAGTTTAGTAATCATCTACAAGAAGCATCAACAAGAAAAAGATGCAAAAAGTGGTCAATTTGGAGACAACTACAGAAACAACTGAGACACTGTTGAGAGAAACAGTTTCAAAATGCATAACTGCAGAATGTCTGCATTAGCAGAGGACTTGAAGAAACACAAAGAACCATTTTTTTTCTCAGTAAGAAAACATAATCTCTCTTAGGTTCTGCAGACATTCAAGATGGGTCATCCCAGTGGGATTCGGGGCCGAACTCTTATACAAAATAACTCAGACCAGGTTGACCGCTCATCACACCACACAAACCACCACCACCACCACCACGCAGCCAGCAACCTGGGCTGGGAGCTTCTGCCCTGGCACCACCAGACCATTGTACCCTGTGTCCTGCGGGAGGGACAGCATTGTGGCTCTCCCTGCCCTGCCTGTTCCAATGATGGATCTGGGAAATGCGAGGCAAAAAAAAAAAAAAGAATTAAGTAAGGCTGAAGAAGAGATATAGACGTAATATTTATTTATTTATTTATTTATTTTTGAGTTGGAGTCTCACTCTGTCGCCCAGACTGGAGTGCAGTGGCCGCTCCCAGCCACTGCAACCTCAACCTGCTGAGCTCCCGCGATCCTTCCGCCTCAGCCTTTCAAGTAGCTGGAACTACAGGTGTGCGCTACCATGCCTGGCTCATTTTGATTTATCGTAGAGATGAGGTCTCACCAAGTTGCCCAGGTGTGTCTCGAACCCACGGGCTCAGGCAATCCACTCACCTCAGCCTCCCAAAGGTGCGGGATTACAGGCTGAGCCACCGAGCCCGGCTTAGACTTAATATATAATCATCAACTTGGCTCAGAAGGCTCTGGTGAACTTATTTTATAAACCAGCCTGGAATTGGTCCTTAAAAGATACTTCTAGGATCATAAGCTCTAAACTCACACTTTTTGGTCCGTACACTGTCATCTTCAGACTACCTAGCACTCTATCACCTTCCAGCCACATGTGCTGAACTCTTCCAGACCTACCTCTGGAGTCTACTCTGACCCATCTTATTCCAAACTACCTACGAAGCAGTTTTTTCCTAAAATCTTCACCCTGACATAACAAATTCAAATAACCCCAGGAAGCATTTACTCAATACTCAACAGATCCACTTCAAACACTCTACAGGAAAACTCAGTGTAGGAGCCCCACTCTAAGCTCTGCTTGTTCCAAATGCAGGAAAAGAACTATATTGGAAATTAGGGCCTGTGTGTCCCCAAAACAGAATAAGTTTCTCCTTTGGACACAGGGCACCCCATTCATCTGCTTCACTTGAGCATTCACGTTTCATTCTGCTGAGCACTAGAGGGAAGGGAAGGTGACGGGGAAAATGCCAACTTTTCATACAAAAACTTCCTGGGTACCTTCAAGAAATAATAGGGAAAGGCCGGTTTTTCTCCCACAGCGAACACTCATCTTGCAATCGCTACTACTTGACTTATGCCATCACACTGTCCAAAATCACCCCCGTCTGAGCGTGATCCCTGCTCCCACATACCCAAAAAGCCACTGTCCCGAAACCGTCTTACCCGCTCTCTCTCTTCCTCCAGACGTCTTACTCCTTCTCCTTTCCAGGGCTCCTGAACTTTCTGTAAACAAATCGTCCGCGTTACAGGGGCCGGGGAGGCAGCCGCCAGAGCTCTGCGGAGACCCTCGGGAGTCCTGTGACTGTCAGCAGTCAGTCCGGAAGGCAGGCGGACCCCGACCACCAATCCAAAGGCGCAAGGACGTCACAACAGGCGACTAGTGCCACCTTCTATGTGGACACATGGAAGACAAATCCCGCTCCCAGAAACTAAGACGAACTCTACCCAGCGCTGGGTCCCACTCCCGGGCCGACACCGGTCCTTCGGGGTCCCCGGCCACAGGCGGCCAGAGGACAGAGGCGCCGGGGCTCTGCCCCAGGACGGCTCCAGAAGGCCAGGCTGAGGCTGGGGGGATGCACGAGCCCGGGGTCAGGCACGGCGCCAGTGCGGGCCCAGCCACTTCCTCGAGCCTCCCCCGCCCCTCGGAGGACTTCGCCCCTGCCTGCCAAGGCCTGGTGCCCAGAAGTGCCTCCTGCAGCCTGCACGGTGGTCTACCCGCTGGAGACCCCAGCTGCGCCCCAAAGCCTCCGCTCCCCCGAGACAGCCCCCGGGAGCCCGCTCCGGACGTCGCCCCCACTCCTCCCTCAAGACCCCTCCTCGGGGCGCCCCTTCCTCCCCTCCTGGGAGCTGAGCCCCACCGCCCACCAGACGGGCACCCGCCCCCTAAGCCCCCCCATTCCTCCCCATCGCCCGCTCCGCCGCAGCCACTTCCGGTTCCGGGACGGACACACGCAGCCACACCGCGGACCCCCTCCCCGCCCCCCAAAGGGCAGGGGAGGGGGAGGAGCAGGAGCCCGGCGCGCGCCGGCCGCCGCGGCGCGAGACTCACCCGGCGGCGACGGCTGCGGCGGCGCCAGAGCCGGAGCCAGCGCGCGCGAGGGGCGGCGTTCGCCGGGAGGGAGGGCCGGGACGACGCGGGGAGAGCGCGAGGCGGGCGCGCGGCACGCACTCGGGCGCCAGACGGGCCCGCACTCGCACGCGCGGAAGGCGCGCGAGACACCCGCAGGGCGGGGGCGCCGGCAGCCGGGGCCCCCCCGCCCAACACTCACCCGGAAGTGGTGCCGCTGCTCGTGCTCCCGGGAGCCCCGAGTCCCCCACGCCCCCTCCCTCCCTCCCTCCCCCACCAGGCTCGGAGAATGGCTCTGCGGAGGGAAGGCGGGAGCGCCGGAAACGAGAAGCGGGGGAGGGAGGGAAATAGCAAAGTAGGGGGGCGGCGATGGAGACGGGGGAGCGCAAAGGCCGAGTCACTTCCGGGAGTGGCTCGGGCGCTTCCGGCGCTGCTCGCGCTCCGGGATATTCAGGGCGGAAGTTGCGACAAGTAGGGGCGGAAGTAGCTTCCGTCCGGAGACGCGCCGCGCTCCGCGGATGCGACGCCGTAGCGAAAATGAAGACGGCTTCGGCTGAGGGCAAAAAACTGGTCAGGGAAAAGTGCGGCTTCCGGGAGGGGCTTGGGGGAAGCGGGAGGGTGGAAGCGCGACGGGGTCATGAATTATGCATCAAGACACGAGGGAGGTGCGGGTTCTTAGAACCGGGTCTCGGTTCCCTTTGCTCTGGGTGCGAGAGGCTGCTGTAGGACGTCGCCGGTGTTCCTTCTTGCACCACCAAGGGTGTCTCGACGCTCTGGAGATGCAGGAGGGAACGACGTGTCCGTGGTCTCCCGAGGTCTCTGCCGAGGCCCAGAGAGTGACAGTCTTTTCTCGCCACCAGAATGCGACGCTTCCTCCTCTCCGACCCCACCTTGCACTCTGGTCTTTTCTCGTTGCCCTCGTCCGCATCTCTGCCCCCTTGCCCTGCTTTAGTCTTCGACGCAGCACTCATCGTCACCCGTTACGTCGTTGACCATCCACCCTTTCCTACCAAAACTTCGGCTCCGCGGAGGCAAGGACTTTGAGTCGTTCGCTGCCTCGTCCTCGGGTTCGGGCACTTCGGCAGCGGCCGGTAAACGTGTGTTGCATAAAGGAGCTACATACAGTTCGGAGGAACACCGGTAGGAAGGAAGTCTTCGGGAGGCCGTCCCTGACTGTGCCACTCTCAAAGGGTCCTTCCTCTGGATTCCCACAGCATTCGTCTGTACCTTTTATTGCTACTTTAACGGTTTCGTATACGTGATTCCCCAGCAAGACAGCCAGCTTAGGGAGGAAACTGCTCACCTTGCTTTGCTGAGCACATAGTAGGTGCTAAGTAAGTATGTGTCGTTTGAGTCAACGCATGTTGTCACAAGCCTGCACCCTGATCTGGTCAGAATCTCTCTGGGCTCAGCTCTGTTCTGGCTAGAGTGGTATTGTGGTCCCTCCCGTTAACAATGAGAACTCCTTACTGAAAAAGCAAATTAACCTTAGCACGTAATTATAATGCCTGTTTTACAGGTAAAGAAGAAAGACTGAAGGTGTAAGTGATTTTTCCCCCCAAGGTCACAGCAAGGAAGTAGCAAAGGACATCCTTAAGCATTTAAATAAGTGGTGTATACCTTTACCATTGTAGTCCGTATTACATTTTTGGGCTCAGCACTATGTTGACTGAGTAGCAGCAGTTGGAGGGTTAGGGTTTCTGGGGCTCCAGTGTGACCAGACCTATTGCTGTGTGGATTAGAGAGCACTCATTCAGGAAACCTTGGTCTGGGTACTTGCATAATCAACGTTTGTGTACCTAATCCTGAATTGTACCCCACATCTTCATAATAAAAAATAAATAAATCTTGATTTGCGGGACGAGTATTGAAAAGTGGGAGCAAAATAGCAGTAATCCCTGCAAGCCTTGGTCCTCCTGTTCTTTTCTTTCCTAGTTACATCCACGGGCCACTTCCTAGGCCTCAGTGTCTCCAACTGACAGCCCTGTCCCTGCCCGTGCTCTAAGAAGCAAGTCTTAAGTGCTTTGAGCTCCTTGGAGAAAGCTCTGGAGCAGTAAATGTGGGGCGTAGCGGGAGGAGGGCTGTTAATTTTAGCCTGGGGTTCTCCAGCTGGCACACAGTTTCCATCCTGAATCACTTCCACACCCTGAGCACTGCCTGGGAGATCCCTCCTCCTGGGGGCTTCCCCATTCCCTGGTTTGGTCTGAGCCACAATGGCAAGCATTGCAGAAAAATACTAAGAGAAGCCTGGCTGAGTCATCTGATGTGCCGTACAGAAGGGGAAGAGAGGGGCGATGAGCGCCGTTGGATCCAGCGGTGCCCGTCACGTGTGGCCTCCAAGGACCTAACACGTCCCAAAAGGGAAGCTTGCCGTTGTTTCTGTTCTTGGTTAGTGACTCTGCTGCAGCCTCCAAGGACCTCCCAGAGCCCCAGGTCTCTGCTGCCACTAAAGGAGAGAGAATAGGGAGGGCCTGTTCCTGGGGGCCTTGGGACTCGGCGTGGTTCGCATGACAGTGTGATATGGTTTGGGATCAGTCCCCTGGTCTCCTTCCTCTGTCTTTCCCTGCCACCTGACTTTCCACGGGGGAAAGAGGGCACTTCGGGAGAGGGAACCGGTAAGCATTTCCTGTCTTGCTGGTGCATTTTAATTTATTTAAATTAGAGGAACAGCGGTCAATCAGGCAGCAATTAATTCCCTCTTCATTAGGGGCCATCACGTGTGCCTTCTGCATCTGGATGAGACACAGGTCATACTGTCCCTCTGAAGGTGAGAGCCGGGATGCCCTCCAGTGCCCCTCCTGTGTCCGTGATTCACTTCTGTCCTCCTCCCCAGCCCCCCACCCCACCAGGACTGGATTCCTGCGGGGAAAGGAAAGTTAACACAGCTTCCTCTCCCGCCCTCCAGGGGTCTCCCTCACCGTCCCTTGCACCCGATGCCTGCCGGGAGCCCTTCATGCCCCACGGGGTTAAACCCTCTTTGGAAGCTTGTCTGCCTCACACCTCTGCTTTGAGCAGTCTGTCCTTTTCGGAGGGAGTCTGACGCCCGAGTGCACACCCTGCTCTAGTCCTGGGAAGTGCGTGTGGACTCCGCCCCCTCCCCTCAGTTCACAGGAAACCTCATACCTGCGGCACACATCTGCCAACGCACAGACCGGCCTGATCCTAGGCTCAAAGATAAGCCCACGGCGGCACATGCAGCCCAGGGCCATGCAGCCCAGGGCGCGCTGACTGCCCTCCCGCATACTACACCATCTCCTGTCCTCCCTGGGGCACCCCCATTCCAGGGAGCTAGTGGGGTGCAGATTCGAGGGGGGGAGATGGGACCCAGGTGGTTACCGTGGCAACAAAGCCTAGCGACAGCTTAGAGGCTGATGTGTGGGCTTTCCCAGGGCTGTTCCAAGAGCCAAACCTAGAACTGGGGACTCGGAGGTGACTGATCCCAGCTAGGCAGCCTGCCTTCCCTCCCCCAGACACAGACTTTGAGTCCGCCCCCACACCCTCCCGCGGAGCCTCTCTTGAGGGCAGAGCGTCGAAAGCTAATGGCTTAACCACAGGGCTTCTAAAGCGGCACAGCTTTTGGGGGGCAGCTGGGGGTGGGGGCCGGTCGGGAGCAGGGCTGAAAATAGACCACGCAGGGCAGACTGTCTTGTGGCTCCTCTCATCTCTTCTCCATTGCTCCCACTTTTCTCTTCTCCTTGGTCCCTTCACCCTCCGTCTTGTCAGCTCTCTTCCTCCCTGCCGCTCCACTGCCTGTCCTCTGGAATCTTCCCTCTCCTTCTGCCTTTCTCCGCCCCTCTTGCCCCCCCCCAAAGAACAGTGAGCTGCGGTTCCGCTTCATTACACCACCGCAGCCCCTTCCTTCTCCCATCCTCCCAAGCAAACCCTGGTCGGCCGCAGCTTCGGGTCAGAGCAGACCACGTGACACCAGGTCGGGGTGCCCGCCCCCCGCCGCCCTTCTTCACCTCCTCCCGGCTGCCCATGCTTCTCCTCCCTCCAGGGGCCACAAGGTAGAACCGGGGGACTCCAGTATCTTGCAAAGGCTTTATTGGAAAATTCTGAAACTTACATCCCACAATAATTCAAGATTATCACCACAAGAAGAAGAAAGAGATAATACAAAAATATATATCACAGCATAGGAGCCGGGGAAGGAGGAAGGCGGAAAAACCAGTGAGAAGTGGGGGAGAGCCTGAGGAGGGAAAGCGGGAGAGAGAGGAGGGGGCGTGGGGAGCCTGGAAGGCAAGGGGTGGATCTGGAGGCAGAGCGCCTGATGGCCTTGAGCCAGCCGGCTCTGTCCCTGGCAGCCTAGGCGGAGGGAGGGAGGCCCGAGGGGAAGCTGGGAAGTGGAGGACCGGCTCGGGGCTCTGAAATCCAGAGGGCGACACACACACCGCCAGGGCAGACCGGACGAAAGGGACTTCTTCGAAGGGAAGGTCGGCGGCGCTCCGCAGGGCTCCTTTCTTACGCAGTGCAGCAGGCAACTTCTCAAGCCCCACCTCTCACACAAGACTGGGGCAGTGGGTGGGGGAGGAGCTGAGGGCCCCGTGACCCCCACTCCCACAGGGGAGCCCTCAGGGTGATACCAGCGCCCCTGGGGTGGGATGGCAGAGACGGAGAAACACACGACGCGGCATGGGATGGAAGGGGCCGTGACGGCCGGGGGCACGAGGGGCACCAGCTCGCCTCCCACCTACCTCTGGGGCAGCATGCAGGGGCCTCGGACGCCGGGGCAGGATGCCTGGGGGGCAGTGAGCACGCCACACAGCAGCCCCACACCGGCCAGGGCACGCACGTGACCCGGAGGGGCGAGCTGAGCATGGGCCGTGGCCGGAGAGGGCAGATGAGAGACAAGAGGGAGAGGGGGACCTCGGCCAGCAGAGGCGCGGACGCGAGGTGCAGAGGACCAGTCGCACGGGGCATGAGCACGTGCGCTGCTGAGGGTGCAGTGAGTGTGCAAGGCTTCCATGTGAGTGTGCGAGGGGGAGGGGACCTGAAACCCCGAGTGTGTGAGGCCCCCCGCCTGCAGGAGGGCAGCAGGTGGGACCACCCGTGGGCCACTGAGTGTTCCAGACGGCGTGCAAGGGCCGGAGCCAGCAGCCCCCGTGGCCCGGGCTGCCCACAGCAGCCCGCCCTCAGTGGGATGAGGGCCGCGCTGGCCCCTCGGCCTCCTGCGTGGCTGCACCCCAACCCTGGGGGCATCACAGGTTCACCAGGGGAATCCTGGGAGGAAGAGGGAAAGGGCACAGTCAGGAACCAGTGGGCAGGCTGAGGTGGAGGGAAGTCCGAGACAGGGGAGGGGGTGAGGAGGGCAGGGTTGTCTTAGACCAGGGGGCAGGAGAAACGCAAGGGCAGAGCTGGCGTTCGAGCAGCAGCGAACAGGGCCCGGGACCTGGACCTGAGAGAGCGCAGGGCGGGGGACGGGAGCAGGCTGGGACGGAGAGGCTGTGGACGGCCAGGCCCGCCTCCTCGCCACCCACCAGGGACCCCCACCCCACCCAGCTGCGGAGGCCGAAGCCATCGTCCCCCCCGCCCCCACCCCACTGCCCCAGCCTCACCGGTTCAACTGGAAGGCTGGAGCCCCCTTGGGCTGGGGCATCCCGGGCCGGGGTCCCCCTCGGGGCTCCTCATGGTCAGGGGTGGGGGCAGGCGAGTCCCCGAAGGCCCCCAGCACAGTGACTCCGGCCGGGGACAGGTCCGTCAGCGGCTGCTGGCTCTCCTCTTGCCTCAGGGCGCCCTGCTGCCCCGAGGGCCTGCGCCGCTTCTGGCTGCGGTCCCAGCTGGGGCCCGGGAGAGAGGTTCTCTCACACACTCCAGCACCCATCCGGGACCTGCACGGCGGGTGCCCCCTGCCTGCCCCGGGCACCTCTGACAGCCCACAGCGGAGGAACTGGCCCTCGCGGTCCTCTACAGGAAGTCTCTCGGGACCGTGCCCAGAAAGCGACTTCCTTCGCCCGCCGGGGATTCCAGAGTCTCAACCACCCTCTGGATCCATCCAGATCCACAGTTAGCGCCCCCTCCCACCAACACACAGAGTCCTCCCACACCGCCCCTCCCCCACGCACATCCCGAAGAACCATTCTCTCCTCAGAGGCACCTGGCAGGGTCACTAGTTCAGAGTCAGCCAATGACCTGGACTACCCAAGTCTAAGGATGCTCCCAAAGAGGGCGAAAGGCTGAGTGATCTGTTATTCAGCATGTGCAAAGACAGCGCCAGATTTCCTCCCTCCCACCAGGTAGCGCTAAGACGGGACTCTGCGGGCCAGGCTCGGTGGCTCAGCCTGTCATCCCAGCACTTTGGGAGGCCGAGGCGAGTGGATGGCCTGAGTCCACAGGTTCAAGACCTGCCCAGGCAACTTGGCAAGACCTCGTCTCTACAATAAAATACAAAAAATAGCCAGGCGTGGTAGTGTGCATCTGTAGTTCCAGCTACTCAGAAGGCTGAGGTGGAAGGATCGCCGCAGCCCAGCAGGTCAAGGCTGGGGTGGCCATGAGCGTGTGTGACACTGCACTCCGGCCTGGGCGAGGGAGTGAGACTCCAAATCAAAAAAAAAAAAAGAAGGGGTTCTGCAGACAGGGTAAGTTTCTCATTTGGAGGCAGCGAGGACGAGGGATGCCCACTAAAGACCCCAGTGCACACAACAAAGCCCTCCTCCCTTCCCTGCCATGATCCTTGCATTTCCCTGGGAGAACTCTTCCCTGGTTTCCCACCGTCTTCCCACACCCAGATCCTTACTGCCTTTCCCAAGGTCTTAGAAATTCAGTTAAGGTCTAGGAAATGCGCCCACCATTTCCTGCCACCCCCATTCCCCCAACAAAACTGCTTCCCGCCCGCCCTCCTGGCTTCCAGGCATCCGGCCTCTGCGTGCCAGCGCCCTCTCCCCCAGCTTACCAGAACTTGAAGATGATGCCAGTGGCCACAAGAACGATGATGATGGAGATGGTGATTGTGACGTAGAGCTGCGGGTCCACACCTGCTTGGGGCGAGAGGCAGTCTCAGGGAGGCCCCAGGGTGCAGGAGCCAGGAAGTGCGGGCCGGGCCGGGCCGGAGCAGTGCTGCCGTGTGGACCCGAAAGCCCAGCTCGCTCGCTCCTCTGTCCCTGTGTCCTTACCACCAGCTGTCCCGAGGCTTCAGCTCTTTTCCTCCGTTTTCCCAAGGGTTCGTCATCAAATCCCACGTGTACATGTGATGAGGGCAAGCCCCCGAGATCACAAAGAACCTGTCTCTCTGCGTAGAAACCACAGGGCGGGCCAGGTATAGTAGCTCACGTCTGTAATCCCAGACTTTGGGAGGCCCAGGCGAGAGGATTGCTCGAGCCCAGGAGCTCGAGACCAGCCTGGGGAACATAGCAAGACCCTGCTCTTTGAAAAAAAAAATTAAAAATTCCCCGGGCGTGATGCTGTGCCCCTGTAAGTCACAGCCACTCGGGAGGCTGAAGCAGTAAGACCGCCTGAGCCCAGGAGGTCAAGGCTGCGGTGAGCGGTGATAACAGTGCCATTGCACTTCGGCGGGGCCAACAGAGTGAGACTCGGAAAAGAAAAGGGAAGAAAACAACCAGAGTGGAGACATCCGAGTCGCTGCCCAGTCCCAACCCCTAAACCACAGGCCCGTCCCTCCTTCAGCACTCCCTGAGCCAAGGCGTCACCCGGGCAGACCCTCATCCATGATGCTCCTCCCCTGGCAGACTCCCACTCTGTTTTCGAGGTCCAGCTCAAGTGGCAGCTCTCTGAAGGAGTCCTGATCCCCAGGCAGGAGTCTCTCCCTCTCTGCCTAAAACATCCGTACGTGCCTCTCTGAGAGCATCTATTACGCTGGCTCCTCCCCGAGGGCTTGCGCTCTGTCCTCTCTCGCGGACCTGAACTCCTTGAGGGCTGGGACAGAATCTCCATCTCCGCGTCCCGCGCCAGCACGGCGCCTGACCCACGTGTTGAAGGAGCCGACAGACAAGGCCTCTGCCTCCGCCCTCGGCCCGCCTCCGGCCTCTCCCACTCACCTTCCCCGCGGCCCCCGAACAGGAACGGCCGCAGGGTGGCAGGTGCTTCTCCAAGAACCAGCCCGTCCCCATCGCCCCGCATGGAGTCTGAGTTGGGGCGCGGGGTGGCGAGCCCGCGGGGCGCTGCGAAGCCATAGTCCAGGAATCCCGGGTTGGCGGAGTTGGGGTCCCCGCCGTCCTCTCGCGACACGGTGGGGCCCCACACGATAGCCCAGGGGTACTGGGACGAGGGCGGCCCCTCCTCAAAGCCCGACGGGGTGGCGGGCGGCGCGGTGCCCGGCGGGACCTGCCGCCGCGATCTCGGGCCGCGCGGGGATCCGCTGGGCGGGGGCGCGCGCTCCCACACGCACACGTGCCGGGGGGGCCGAGGGGCCGCCGCGGGCGCACGGGGGGCGGGCGGGGGCCGGCGGGGTCCGCGGGGAGGGGGAGGAGGAGCCCTGCGCGGGCGGCGGGAGGGGCAGCAGCAGCAGCGGCCAGAGAGGGAGGAGGCGGGACAGCAGCAGCGCGGGCCTGCGGGAGGGAGAGGCGGACAGAGGCGGTGAGCGGCGGGCGGCGGCCGGCGGCCTCGGCCAGCGGGCGGCTCGAGCGACCCCCGGCCGCCTCCCTCCGGGCGGCCCTGCGGGCGGCCTCGCCTCCCCGCCGCGCAGGGGCCGCTCTGGGACAGAAGCCTGGGACCGGCCTCGGAAGGAGAGGGCCAGGGCCGCAGGGCGGTGGTCTCCAAGCTCCCTCTGCCGGGCCGAACTCACCACATCCTGGCCTCCATGTCCGAGGTCTTCCTCAGCTGTGACCCAGACTTCCAGCCCTTACTGGGGAAAGAAGGGCCGGCGTCAGACCCAGCCGGCCCCTGCCTCCCTCTGGCTCACGCGTCCGGCGGCTCGGCCGTCCCCCCGCCCGGCTTCTTCGCGCCCGCGGGGAGGGGGTCGCACGGCGGCTCCCCAGCCAGCCCTCGCCGTCTCCAGCTTCCCGGGCCGCAGCCTCCCCGCCCGGGGTCTCCGCCAGCTTCTCTGGCTTCCTTCCTCCTCACTTCCTCTGCCCACAGCTCGCGGCTTTCCTCGGCCTCAAGTGAGAGCCAGGAACCCAGTGGCTCCGGGAGCACCTACGGCTAGGGAGGGCGCCCGAGGGTGGGGCAGGGAGGGAGAGTCAACCCGCGCGGCTGGCGTGTGCAGGGGACCCTCCCGGCCCCGCTGGCTGCTCGTAGCCATGCCTCCAACTGCCCCAGAAGCGCATCTTCAGAAGAAAGGGAGGAAAGGGCAGAGGGGGCGGGAGAAAAACTACAGAACAGAATTTCTGCCCCTAGTATTTAATCATCCAAGCGCAGAGGTGCCCGCTGGAGGGAGGTGGAGTCGGGAAGAAGCCACCCCCTCACATGGCGCTCTCTGGGGCAGAGAATCCTGGGAGATCGGGTAGCTGGTTTTGAAAGAGGACGGAGCCGAGGCCGGTGGGTCCAGGCTCCCTGAGGGATGAGGATAAGGCGTGCCATGTCCCCGGACTCTGGGTCTAAATCTGCACATGGTATACTCCCAGGGAGTAACAGGGGACCGAGATGGGGCGTCCGGGAAGTGACCGCGGGAAGGGATGGGAAGGCGAGGGGCTGCCCAGGGAAGGCTGGTTCAGAGGAGGGAGGTGCTGGCCTGGAGCGCTGGGCCAGGCAGAGCGGGCAGTCCTGGCAGAGAGGGAAGAGAGGAGAACAGAGGGAGGCACAGAGGCCGGAACTGTGGAGGACGCTGAAGGGAGGACGGGGCAAGAGAAAAGGCCAAGGAGCCGACACAGAGGGCGGAGAGGTCACAGGTGCGTGGGGGGCGGAGAGGCAGCCGGAGAAGGAAAGAGGGGCCCAGGCAGGACGTCGGGGAAGTGGAGAGCTGGAGTGGAGGGAAGGAAAAGGGGGAAGAGCGGGGCGGGAAGACGGGCGATGAGAAGGCAAAATGAGAGGAGCAGGCTGGACACAGAACGGCAGCCGGAGAGATGGAGGGTTGCAAGGGACCTGCAGACGGGGAAAGAGACGGCGGCCGGCGCGAAGAGAGGGCGGGAGGGGGACGGGGCGTTCGAGCGAAGCAGCGAGGCGGAGAAAGGCTCCCAGGGACACCCGTGGCCGGCGGCCTTCAGCGCTCACCCCCGGCCCGCACCGCTCCTCACCCGCGTCAACTCCACCCCCGGGCCCGCACCACGGCCGCCCCCTCCAGGAAGCCCGCAGGCCCCCGGCCGCCGCGCCACCTCCGCCCCCTGCCGCTCCTCACCGACCTGTTGTGCGCAGGAGACGCTGGGGGTGGGGCGCGAGCCCGGGGGCGGTGGGGGACCGGGCCCGGCCGCGGCGGGGCCCTCCCTCCTGGCCCGCAGGCCGGCTCGCGGGCCGGGCCGGGCCGGGCGGCGAGTGGGGGCCGCGAGGAGCGGGGGGGCGACGAGGGGCCGCGGGGGGGGGCCGCGAGCGGGGGGCCGGGGCCGGGGACGCGCGGAGCCCGCCGAGCCGCCGGCGGGACGAGACGGCGCGGGCCCCGCGGCCGGCGGCGCGGGGCAGGACGGAGCCGGGGCCGGCGAGCCCCGGGGGGCAGCGCCGGCGGCCGCAGGCCTCCGCCTGGGCGAGGGGCGCGGGGGGCCAGGGCGCTCCGCGCGGGGGTGCGGGGATCCCCGTCGCTCACCTGCATGCCGGGCGCGGCGGCACCACCGCTGCGGGCGCTGGGGGCTGCGCGGGGCTGGGGGCTGCGGGGGCCGGCGGGCCCCGGGACATGATCGGGAGGGCTGGCAGGCGGCCGCGCGCCGGGGCTGGTGGGGGCGGGCGCCCGGGGCTCGGGGCGGCGGCGGCGGCGGGAGATGCTCGGCTCGGCTCGGCTCGGCCGCGCTCGACGGGGCTCGGCCGGGCTCGGCTCGCGGGGCTCGGCGGGGCTCGGCTCGGCTCTTCTCGGTGCGGCTCGGCGGGGCTCGGCTCGGCTCTTCTCGGTGGGGCTCGGCGGGACTCGGCCGGGCTCGGCTCGGCGTGGCTCGGCTCGGCTTTTCTCGGCGGGGCTCGGCCGGGCTCGGATCGGCGAGGCTCGGCGGGGTTCGGCTCGACGGGGCTCGGCCGGGCTCGGCTCGGCGGGGCTCGGCGGGGCTCGGCGGGGCTCGGCGGGGCTGCGAGCCCTTGGTCTCCGCTCTCCTTTCCAGCCGCCCCGCCAGGCCGGCCTTAACCCTCCCGCTGCTGCGCTGCGGGAACGCCCCGCCCCCTTCCAGGTGGCAGGTTGGAGACCAGCGGAGCCGAGCGGGGCGGGCAAACGGCCGTCCGAGTCCCTGGTTCCTGTGGCAAGCGTCCTCGCCCCTTTCGCCCCAAGAGTCACCCAGTGTCCTGCGTCCCCGGCCCTGCTTTGCCCCCCTGCGGGCAGCGGCCTGAATCAGGGCCCGGGACGAGGAGTTGGGGAAGCAGTGGTAGAAAAGACCCGGCAGCACGTTTGATTACCCCACGGTTAGCTCCCGATGCCACTCCGGCATCCTCATAGGATGCATTCTTTCCGAAGAAACCCAGAGCTCTTACTAAGTGGATCGTGTCACAGTTCCTGGGCTTTTCCAGCACTCCGAATAGCCCAGCTCCGTTCTGTGACTTACAAGGTCCCGTGTGCCCTAGCCCTTATTCAGCCGCGGATTTCCTCTCCTAAGGCGTTCTGTGTCTGTAACCACAGCGGATCTGAGCTGTGTTCCTAGAAGGAGCCAAGTTCAGTCTGCACCAGGGCCTTCGCACTTGCTGTTCCCTCTGCCGGGAATGCTTTTCTCCGGCTTTTCACGATGACTCCCTCTCTTCATCCCAGTCTCACTTAGCTGCAATGCCTTCTTCAATCTCCCTGTCAAAAGTAGCCTCCCAGCCGGGCTCGGTGGCTCAGCCTGTAATTCCAGCACTTTGGGAGGCCGAGGTGAGTGGATTGCCTGAGCCCGCGGGTTCGAGACTCACCTGGGCAACTTGGCGAGACCTCATCTCTGCAATAAGTCAAAAATTAGCCGGGCGTGGTAGCGCGCGCCTGGAGTTCCAGCTCCTTGGAAGGCTGGGGCGGAAGGATCGCCGGAGCCCGGCAGGTCGAGGCTGCGGTGGCCGGGAGCGGCCACTGCGCTCCAGTCTGGGCCACAGAGTGAGACTCCAACTCAAACAACAACAAAAAAAGTAGCCTCCCCTGCCCCTGCTCCCCCCACCCCCCACCCCATTCCTCTCTATCTCATTGCCCTGTTCTTCCTTGTTGCGGTTCTGGGACTCCACACTGCTGGTTTCCCTCCAGCCTCACTGGCTGTTCTTTCTTGGCCTTCCTCTCTAACCTCTAAATGTTGGAGCCACCTAGGGCTTAGTCCTTGGCCCGCCTTTCTTTCCACATTCTCCTTCCAGTGATCTCATCCAGTCCCAGGGTTTAAATACTATGTAAATGTCAGTGAGTCCTAAATTTATATCCGGAGCGCCAGACTCATTTATCCAACAGCCTGCTTGACATCTCCACTTGGGTGTCTAATAGCCATGCAAAGCTAACATGACTAAAATAGATGTCTTCAGTTCCTCCACCCCCAGTCCATTTTTCTCCCAGTGTTCCCCATCCTGGGACATGATGACTCCTCTCTTTCCTTTTTTTTTTTTTTTTTTTGAGTTGAAGTCTCACTCTGTCGCCAAGGCTGGAGGGCAGTGGCCGCTCCCGGCCACCGCAGCCTCGACCTGCTGGGCTCCGGCGATCCTTCCGCCTCAGCCTTCCAAGTAGCTGGAACTCCAGGCGCGCGCTACCACACCCGGCTAATTTTTTGATTTATTGTAGGGAGGAGGTCTCACCAAGTTGTCCAGGCGGGTCTCGAACCCACGGGCTCAGGCAATCCGCTCACCTCAGCCTCCCAAGGTGCAGGATTACAGGCTGAGCCACCGAGCCCGGCTTAATTTTTTGATTTATTGTGGAGATGAGGTCTCGCCAAGTTGCCCAGGTGGGTCTCGAACCCACGGGCTCAGGCAATCCACTCACCTCAGCCTCCCAAGGTGCGGGATTACAGGCTGAGTCACCGAGCCCGGCTCCTTTTTTTTTTTTTTTTTGGATCAGGGTCTTGCTGTGTCACCCAGACTGGAGTGCAGTGGCACAATCAGCTCAACGCAGCCTCGACCCCCTGCTCTCCCACCTCAGCCTCCCGAATAGCTGGAGCTATAAGCGTGTGTTACCACGCTCAGCTAATTTTTAAAAATTTTGTAGAGATGAGGTTTCACTATGTTGCTCAGGCTGGTCTCGAACCCCGGGGCTTAAGCGATCCTCCAGCCTCAGCCTCCCAGAGGGCATTGAGATGACAGGCATGAGCCACGGTGCCCAACTGACAACTCCTCGTTGCTCAGGATAACAACCCAGGAAATAGCCGGGCTTGGTGGCTCAGCCTGTAATCCCACGCCTTGGTAGGCTGAGGTGAGTGGATTGCCTGAGCCCGCGGGTTCGAGACACGCCTGGTCAACTTGGCGAGACCTCATCTCTACAATCAATCAAAAAATCAGCCGGGCATGGTAGCGCGCGCCTGTAGTTCCAGCTACTCGGAAGGCTGAGGCGGAAGGATCGCCGGAGCCCAGCAGGTCGAGGCTGCGGTGGCCGGGAGGGGCCACTGCACTCCAGTCTGGGTGACAGAGTGAGACTCCAACTCAAAGAAAAAAAGAACCCAGGAAATAGCCAGGCTCGGTGACTCAGCCTGTAATCCCGCACCTTGGAAGGCTGAGGTGAGTGGATTGCCTGAGCCTGAGGGTTCAAGACCCGCCTGGGCAACTTGGTGAGACCTAATCTCTATAATAAATAAAAAAATCAGCTGGGCGTGGTAGCGCATGCCTGTAATTCCGGCTACTCGGAAAGCTGAGGCGGAAGGATCGCCGGAGCCCAGCCACTGCACTCTGGTCTGGGCGACAGAGTGAGACTCCGACTCAAAAAAAAAAAAGAAAAAGGAACCCAGGAAACATCCCCCCACACCTTTTTTCACTGATTCCATTCCAGCATCTAATTCATCGGGAAGTCCTGTAGGGGCCCGCGTCCAAAATGCATCCTGAATCTGAATACTCTCCATCTCTTTTTCTCCAGTCCTGGTCTCAACCACCATCTCCCCACCGGGAATACCGCAGCAGCTTCCCAGCTGGTCCCTTTCCCCTTGCCCTTCAGAAACGCGGCTTCACAATACCCGTGATCTTGTAGAAATCTCGGTCATATCATTCCCTTCCATGCTTGAAATGTCCGAGTGGCTTTTCATCGTACTGGGGATAAATCTGAACTGGTAAGGAGAGGCCCACCAAGTTGTCCTCCCCTCCATACACAATGCTCCTGCCAGATCGAACTTCTTGCTGTTCTAGAACATCAGAAATCCTTCTCCCAGCATCTCTGCGCTTTCGAGTCCGCCTTCCTGAAATGTTTTGCCACACGTCTCCCCATTTCGCTTGACTGGCTCCCTCATCTCTGTCCAAAGTCATGGCTGTGTCTCACTGTCTTTCCAACCCACCACGTTCTGAGATGATCTTCTCTTTGTTTCCTGTGTATCGTCTGCTCCCTCCTGCCCCTACATGCCTCAGCAAAGATCTCACTTGTCTCATTCACCCTGGATCCCGACTCCTGCCCCAGTGCCTTGGCACCTGGCACATGCTCAAGCGCCACTTCGTGAACTTCTCTTGCACCCTTGCCACTCTGACCTGTTCTCTTTCCTCTGCAGTCCTCCTGCCTGTCCTCTATATCTGCCTCCCTGCCTGTCTCTGTCCCCTGCCGCTGCCGGTTGCCTCTGGTTCGCCCCCTGCCGCGTGGCTAGCCATCACCGGCCTGGTGCTCCTGCCTTCCAGAAGGAACGAAGCCTGCTGTCCCGACCGGCCTCTGCAGCGGCTGCCTCATGCCTGCCTGTCCCTGAAGGCCCTTCAGTCGCGGTCAGAACAGTCGCAAGAGAACCATCGCGGCGTCTCCCACTGGCAGAGGAGAGACAGGGCATGTGAACCGGGCCACCGGCCAGGTGAGGCAAGGCCGCAACTCATGCGACCTCCTGGGCCCGTGAACCCCAGGGCGGCCTGAGAATGAGCGCCGAGTGGACGCGTGTGACTGGCGTAGGTCGCATGTGTCAAGTGAATGTTCATGCTCAGTGCAAGGCCCTTTGGCCCTGAGGACTTGAGGTCATGACCGCTTCTTTCTATTATTCTTCATTTACTCACAGTTTCGACAAATATTTTTGAATACCTGCTGCCTTCTGGGTCCTGTGCCACGGCTGGGGACACGGTGGACGGCAAAAACGACACCATTGCTGTCTCGGAGGAGCTTACAACCTAGTAAGGGAAGCAGTGAAATACAGAGTGAGAAATGTGTCTACAGACAGATTTGAGAATCGTCCCACACTCTGCAGTCTCTATAAATTCTCACCAGCTCCTGGCTCTGCTTGTATCTTTTTTTTAGACTAGAAAATATAGTTTATTTAGAAAGCAAATTAGAGAAAGAAAGAGGAGATTCACCTCCCCAGGGTAGGGAAGGGGGCCAAAGCCAAGCAACATGGTGACGGCCATAGCTCAAAGAGCACATGGCCACACCAGAGTCTAGTAGGGCATTGGCCTCTGCTTGTACCTTTATCATTCTCTCTTGCTCATTAGGGCTCTCAGTATTTTTTTTTTTGAGTTGGAGTCTCACTCTGTCGCCCAGACTGGAGTGCAGTGGCTGCTCCCGTCCACCGCAGCCTCGACCTGCTGGGCTCCGGCAATCCTTCCGCCTCAGCCTTCCGAGTAGCTGGAACTACAGGCGCGTGCTACCATGCCCGGCTAATTTTTTGATTTTATTGTAGAGATGAGGTATCACCCTGCCCAGGCGGGTCACGAACCCACGGGCTCAGGCAATCCACTCACGTCAGCCTCCCAAAGGCGCGGGATTACAGGCTGAGCCACCGAGCCCGGCTAGTATTTTTTTTAAAACAAAGTTTATTAGAGAAAGAAGAGAGAAAAGAAAAACTTTTTTTTTTTTTGAGCTGGTGTTTCACTCTGTCACTCAGGCTAGAGGGCGGCAGCAAGATCATGGCTCACTCAGCACAGCTTTGACCTTCTGGGCTCAGGTGATCCGCCAACCTCAGCCTCTCAAGTAACTGGGCCTACAGGCTCATGCCACCATGCCCATTTTTATTTTTTGTAGAAATGAGGACTCACTATGTTACCCAGGCTAGTCTCGAACTCCTGACCTCAAGCACTTCTCCTGTCTTGGCCTCCCAAAGGGCTGCAATTACAGACATGAGCCACCACACGTGGCTGGGTTTCTAGTCATAGGGTAAATATCTGTTTTCTGCTCTCAGATATTCAGTGTCCTTCTGAACTCTCCTCTTTCTCAGCTGATGATTGTGCTTGCTGCTTTCTGAGAAAACGAAGCCAGCAGGGTAAAGCTTCCCCCACTCCCCTCAGCATGCCCCAGTCCCACTGCTCCTCCTACGGGGGAACCCGGGCTGTGTCATCCACTGGCCATCGCTCCAGCCAGCGTCCCTCCCATTCCTGCAGCCTCACTCTCCTGTCTGCCTGATCATGGCCAGCAGCACGGAGCACACTCTAACTTCTCCCAGTTTAAGACCAGTCCTCTTCAGCTGGGGGTGCACCTCCAGCCTCTGCCCTTTTCTGCCTCCCGTTTACAGAAAAGCGTCCCCAGCACATGGTCGGTCTCCACTCCCCGTCTCCTTGACTTCTCCCATTCCTTCTCTTTTACTTTTATCAAATTAATCTGTTAGTGTTTGCAGTTTACTATTTTTTTTTTGAGTTGGCGTCTCACTCTGTCGCCCAGACTGGAGTGCAGCGGCCGCTCCCGGCCACCGCAGCCTCGACCTGCTGGGCTCCGGGGATCCTTCCGCCTCAGCCTTCCGAGTAGCCGGAATTACAGGCGCGCTACCACGCCCGGCTAATTTTTTGATTTATTGTAGAGATGAGGTCTCGTTGCCCAGGCGGGTCTCGAACCCGCGGACTCAGGCAATCCACTCACCTAGCCTCCCAAAGGCACGGAATTATGGGCTGAGCCACCAAGCCCGGCTTATTGTCCCAATTTTTTAAAATATTTTGTTGCGCTGGGCACGGCTCACGCCTGTAATCTCAACACTTTGGGAGACAGAGGCGAAAGAATTGTCTGAGACCAGGGGTTCGAGACCAGCCCAGGGAACTTGGTGAGACCTTGTCTCTACAGTAAATTTAAAAATTAACCAGGTATGGTGGCACGTGCCTGTGGTTCCAACTACTTGGAAGGCGACAGAGTGAGACTCCTACTCAAAAAAAATTTTTTTTTCTGTTGCTTTCTAAATATTGTTATCTTACAGATGAATATAAGCTTGAATGATAAGCTGTTTAGTCTTACTTATTCGTCAAGTTCTACAAAATGGTACTGCTTGATACATAACCTTCTGGCATGCTTTCATGTGCTTTGTCACCCACAATTCCAGGGTTTATCTGTGTTGTTGGATGAAGCTGGAGTTCACAAATGTTCAGTGGAACATAATGTGCCACAAATTATAGATCATAATTTGTCTATACTCCTGTGGATAGATTCATGAATAGTTTCCTTTGTTTGTTTTGCTGTTTTATTTTATTTTATTTTTTGAGTTGGAGTCTCACTCTGTTGCCCAGACTGGAGTGCAGTGGCCGCTCCCGGCCACCTCAGCCTCGACCTGCTGGGCTCCGGCCATCCTTCCGCCTCAGCCTTCCAAGTAACCTGAATTACAAACATGCACTACCATGCCCGGCTGATTTCTTGATTTATTGTAGAGATGAGGTCTCGCTGCCCAGGCAGGTCTCGAACCCGCGGCCTCAGGCAATCCAACCTGTGGGCTCAGGCAATCTACTCACCTCAGCGTCCCAAAGGCACGGGATTACAGGCTGAGCCACCGAGCCCGGCTGTTTTGCTGTTTTAAACATTGTTGCCATGAACATTGTCATAGTAGTCTCCTGGTACATGCAAGAGTTTCTCTAGGGCCTGGGTCTCCAACCCCTGGGCCACAGACCAGTACTGGTGGATGCCCTGTCAGGAAGTGGGCCGCAAAGCAGGAGGTGAGTGGTGGGCAAGCAAGGAAGCTTCACCTGCATTCACAGCCTCTCCCCATCCCTGGCATCACCACCCGAGCTCTGCCTCCTGTCAGACCAGCAGCAGCATTAGATTCTCCTCCAGCGAACCTTATTGAGAACCGGGCAGGAGAGGGATCCAGGTCACATGCGCCTTATGAGAATGTAACGCCCGATGACCTGAGGCAGGGCCGAGGCAGTGATGCCAGCGCTTGGGAGCGACTGCAAACACAGATGCACATGAGCAGGAGGGCTTGACTGCCCAGAGACCATCATCAACCAATTGCTTGCAGACTCATCTCAACACTCTGTCAGAGGCCAGGTGCGATGGCTCATGCCTTAATCCCTGCACTTTGGGAGGCTGAGGATAGAGGATTTGCCTGAGCCCACAGGTTCAATATCAGTCTGGGCAACATGGCCAGACCTCATCTCTACAATACTTTTTTTTTTTTTCTTGAGTTTGAGTCTCACTCTGTCGCCCAGACTGGAATGCAGTGGCTGCTTCCGGCCACTGCAGCTTCGACTTGCTGGACTGCGGGGATCCTTCCACCTCAGCCTTCCAAGTAGCTGGAACTACAGGCGCGCGCTGCCACGCCTGGCTAATTTTTTATTTATTGTAGAGATGAGGTCTTGCCAAGTTGCCCAGGCGGGTCTCGAACCCACGGACTCAGGCAATCCACTCATCTCAGCCTCCCAAAGCGCGGGATTACAGGCTGAGCCACCGAGCCCGGCTAAATTTTTTTTTAAAAAAGCAGCCAGGCATGGCGGTGCATGCCTCTAATTCCAGTACTTGGAAGGCTGAGGCAGAAAGATCACCTGAGCCCAGCAGGTCGGGGCTGCAGTAGTCATGAGTGTGCCACTGCACTCCAGCCTGGGTGACAGAGTGAGGCGGTGGCTCAAGAAAAAAAAAAGACTGGGCGTGGTACCTCAAGCCTGTAATCCCAGCACTTCGGAAGGCCGAGGTGAGAGCATTGCCTGAGCCCACGAGTTGGGTAGCTTGGTGAGACCTCATCTCTATAATAAATCAAAAAATAAGCCGGGCATGGTAACATGCGCCTGTAGTTCCAGCTACTTAGAAGGCTGAGGTGGAATGATCACCTAAACCCAGCAGATTGAAGCTGCGGTGGCTGTGAGCGTGCCACTGCCCTCCGACGTAGATGACAGAGTGAGACTCCGACTCAAAAAAAAACCCTCTGTCAGTGATTGGCAAGGGAGCGGATGGACTTCAGTTGTCCAGCTGCACCTGGTGGTAGGCTTTAAGTCGGAATCCAACTCTTATTTTAGTCTGCGCATGGCCTGCCCATTATTTTATTGGCCACATCTGTCTGTGCCTCTTTTTTTTTGAGTTGGAGTCTCACTCTGTCACCCAGACTGGAGTGTAGTGGCCGCTCCCGGCCACCGCAGCCTCACCTGCTGAGCTCTAGTGATCCTTCCGCCTCAGCCTTCCGAGTAGCCGGAATTACAGGCATGCGCTACCATGCCCAGCTGATGTTTTGATTTATTGTAGAGATGAGGTCTCGCTGCCCAGGCGGGTCTCGAACCCGCGGGCTCAGGCAATCCACTCACCTCAGCCTCCCAAAGACGCGGGATGACAGGCTGAGCCACCGAGCCCGGCTATTTTATTTATTTTCAAATATTTTTATTTTAAAATTGTGGGGTACAGTTAAGGGTTAGGTATACAAATATGCATCATTCAGGCACCCTTGTGGATAAGGGGTGTCTCCCCCGTCCCTATTTTATTTTTTTGAGTTTCACTCTGTCACCCAGGCTGGAGTGCAGGGCATGATCACGTCTCACTGCAACCTCGACCTCCCAGGCACAGGTGATCCTCCCACCTCAGCCTACTGAATAGCTGGGACTACAGGCGCACGTCACCATTCCTGGCTAATGTTTTGATTTTTTTGTAGAGACGAGGTCTCACTATGTTGCCCATACTGGTCTTTACTCAAGTGATCCTTCCACCTCGGCCTTCCAAAGGGCTGAGATTCCAGGCGTGAGGCTTTGCACCTGGCCTGATTTTTCTTTTTTCTTTTTTTTTTGAGTGGGAGTCTCACTCTGTTGCCCAGGCTGGAGGGCAGTGGCACGCTCCCGGCCACCACAGCCTCCACCTGCTGGGCTCTGGCGATCCTTCCGCCTCAGCCCTCCAAGTAGCTGGAACTACAGGCGCGCGCTACCACACCTGGCTAATTTTTTGATTTATCGTAGAGATGAGGTCTCGCCAAGTTGCCCAGGTGGGTCTCGAACCCACGGACTCAGGCAACCCACTCACCTCAGCCTCCCAAGGTGCGGGATTACAGGCTGAACCACCGAGCCCAGTTCCGATTTTTCTTTTTTTTTGAGTCAGGGTCTCACTCTGTCACCCAGGCTGGAGTGCAGTGGCACAATCACAGTTCACCACAGCCTCGACCTCCTGGACTCAGGCAGTAATCTACCCTCAGTCTCCTGAGTAGCTGGGACTACAGGGGCACACCACCACAGCTGGCTAATTTTTATGGTAGAGATGAAGTCTTGCTATGTTGCAGTCTTCCTGCCTCAGCCTCCCAAAGTGCTGGGCTCACAGGCATGAGCTGTGCCCGGCCCTTTGCTTGATAGTTTCCCCCATATGTGTATACATTTTTTTTTTTCTTGAGTTGGAGTCTCACTCTGTCGCCCAGACTGGAGTGCAGTGGCCGCTCCCGGCCACCACAGCCTCGATCCGCTGGGCTCCGGCGATCCTTCCGCCTCAGCCTTCCAAGTAGCCGGAATTACAGGCGTGCGCTTCCACGCCTGGCTGATTTTTTTATTTATTGTAGAGATGAGGTCTCGCTGCCTAGGCGAGTCTCGAACCCACGGGCTCAGGCAATCCACTCACCTCAGCCTCCCCAAGGCGCGGGATTACAGGCTGAGCCACCGAGCCCGGCTAATTCTGGTTTTTAGGGGGGTCTTCTCTCGTAGTTTCTTTGGTCTGCTTTCGAAGATCTAGTCTATGTAATAATATGTAATTGTGATTCATATTGGAGTGGAATTGCTTCCACTTTACCAGTTCCTACTAAAGTCTCCTTCCAAAGTGGTTTAACTCCACGTCTTCTCACTAGCTGTGTGGTGGACTTTCTTTGATTTTTGTCCCAATCAACAACTGGTATTTTCAGTTGTATTTCATTATGGCCTTAATTTGCAAAGTTCTGCTTACGAATGAGATTGAACATGCCTTTCATATGCTTGCTGACTTTGTGAATTTCCTTTTTTGTGGAGTGTTAATTCAAATCTCTAGTTCACATTTATAATTTTTATTGTAATTTTGTTTTTGTTTCCTTGTTGATGTGCAGGTGTTCTTTATACATCCTGGACACATGCCTTGTCAGTTATATATGTTACAAATACTTTCTTACTTTCTGTGGCTTGTCTTTTAACGAACAGCTGTCAGATTTTTCAGTCTTTCCCTTTTTTTGAGTTGAAGTATCACTCTGTCGCCCAGACTGGAGTGCAGTGGCACACTCAAGGCCACCCCAGCATCAATTTGCTGGGCTCCGGTGATCCTTCTCCCTCAGCCTTCCAAGTAGCCAGAACTACAGGTGTGCGCTACCATACCTGACTAATTTTTTATTTATTGTAGAGACGGAGACTCACCAAGTTGCCCGGGCTGGTCCTGAACGTGTGGACTCAGGCAATCCACTTGCCTCGGCCACCCAAAGTGCTGGGATGACAGGCTGAGCCACTGAGCCCAGCCTATTTTTCTTATATCCAGTTGTCATAACACCATTGAAATGTGTGTCTGTCTCTCCTGTTCATAAGTACAAACTCTATGATAAGTCAGGTGTCAGCCAGGCATGGTGGCTCATGCCTATAATCCCAGCTTTTCGGGAGGCTGAGGCAGGAGGAAGGCTGGAGCCCTGGAGTTCGAAACCAGCCTGGGCAACATAGCAAGACTCTGTGTCTCCAAAAATAAAAAATCAATTGTCTATGTATGGGTGAATTTTTTCTGGCCTCTAAATTATATTCCAGTGCTCAATTTTACTATGTTTGTGCCAGTAGTATGCTATCTTAATTCTAATGGCTTTGTAATAATCATGGCCTGGTAAATAGTAAAGCAAGGCTTTCCACCTTGTTCATCTTTTTTTTTTTTTTTTAAGTCGGAGTCTTACTCTGTCGCCCAGGCTGGAGCGCAGTGACACGCTCACGGCCACCGCAGCCTTGACCTGCTGGGCTCAGGCGATCCTTCTGCCCCAGCTTTCCAAGCAGCCTTCCCAGGAATTACAGACACATGCCACCACACCTGGCTAGTTTTTGTGATTTATTGTAGAGACAAGGTCTCGCCAAGTTGCCCGGGCGGGTCTCAAACCCGCGGGCTCAGGCAATCCACTCGCCTCGGCCTCCCAAAGTGCTAGGATTACAGGCTTGAGCCACTGTGCCCAGCCCAAAAAGATTTTAAAATAATAAATGGATTTTGATTTCATCACTTTTTTCTGCATTTGCTGAGATAATTGCATGATTTATTATTATTATTATTATTATTTTGAGTTGGAGCCTTACTTAGTCGCCCAGGCTGGAGTGCAGTGGTACACTCACAAACATCCCAGCATCAAACTGCTGGGTTCTGGCAACCTTCTGCCTCAGCCTTCCAAGTAACCAAAACTACAGGCACATGCTACCATGCCTGGCCAATTTTTGATTTATTGTAGAGACGATGTCTCGCCAAGTTGTCCAGCTGGTCTTGAACCCATGGCCTCAGGCAATCCACTCGCCTCGACCTCCAAAGTGCTGAGATTACAGGCTGAGCCACTAAGCCCGGCCTGATTTATTATTTTAATCTCTTACTATGATGAATAAAAGGAATGTTTTTTTTTTTTGAGTTGGAGTCTCACTCTGTCACCCAGACTGGAGTGCAGTGGCCGCTCCCAGCCACTGAAGCCTCAACCTGCTGGGCTCTGGCGATCCTTCCGCCTCAGCCTTCCACGTAGCTGGAATTACAGGCATGCGCTACCATGCCTGGCTAATTTTTGATTTTTGATTGTAGAGATGAGGGCTTGCCAAGTTGCCCAGGTGGGTCTCGAACCTGCGGGCTCAGGCAATTCACTTACCTCAGCCTCCCAAAGCGCTGGGATTACAGGCTGAGCCACCGAGCCCAGCTCTTGTATTTTCTTCTTTTTTTTTTTTTATTTGAAGTCTCATTCTGTCGCCCAGACTGGAGTGCAGTGGCACGCTCCCGGCCACTGCAGCCTCGACCCGCTGGGCCCTGGCGATCCTTCCGCTCAGCTTTCCAAGTAGCTGGAACTACAGGCACGTGCTACCATGCCCGGCTAATTTTTTGATTTATTGTAGAGATGAGGTCCTGCCAAATTGCCCAGGCAGGTCTCGAACCCGCGGGCTCAGGCAATCCCCTCACCTTGGCATCCCAAAGCGCAGGATGACAGGCTGAGCCCCCGAGCCCGGCCTAGGAATGTATTTTCTAATATTAAGCTGCCCTTAAATTACTGGAGTAAATTCAAATTAGTCTTGATGTATTATGGCTTTGTAATTATGTTCTGGTGTCTTGATGGAATATCTTTTTTGTGCGTTGCTGGATTTGGTTCTCTAATTGATTTGTTGTTGTTGTTGTCGTTTTTGAGTTGGCATCTCACTGTGTTGCCCCGGCTGGAGTGCAGTGGCATAATCACTGCTCACTGTAACATCCTGGGCTCAGGTGATCCTTCCTCCCCAGCCTCCCTAGTAGCTGGGACTCCAGGGGCTTGCCACCACACTTGGATAATTTTTTTTTTTTTGTAGAGACAGGGACTCATTATGTTGCCCAGACTAGTCTCCTGGGCTCAAGCAATCCTCCTGCTTTGGCCTCCCAGACTGCTGGAATTCAAGGCGTGAGCTACCACACCCGGGCTGGGTTTGCTAATGTTTTATTAAAGATTTTCATATCTCGGCCAGGTGTGGTGGCTCATGACTGTAATCCCAGTACTTTGGGAGGCCAAGGCAAGAGGATTGCCTGAGCCCAGGAGTTTAAGGCCAGGCTGGGCAACTTGGCAAAACCTGGTCTCTACACACACAAAAAAACTGGCCAGGCTCAGTGGCTCAGCCTGTAATCTCAGCAATTTGGGAGGCTGAGGCAAGTGGATTGCCTGGGCCTGTGGGTTCGAGACCTACCCGGGCAACTTGGCGAGACCTCGTCTCTACAATAAATCAAAAACTAGCCGGGCTCGGTGGCTCAGCCTGTAATCCCGCGCCTTTGGGAGGCTGAGGTGAGTGGACTGCCTGAGCCTGCGGGTTCGAGACCCGCCTGGGCAGCGAGACTTCATCTCTACAATAAATAAAAAAATCAGCTGGGCGTGGTAGCGCATGCCTGTAATTCCGGCTACTCGGAAGGCTGAGGCGGAAGGATCACCAGAGCCCAGCGGGTCGAGGCTGCGGTGGCTGGGAGCAGCCACTGCACTCCAGTCTAGGCGACAGAGTGAGACTCCAACTCAAAAAAATAATTAAAAACAAACAAACAAACAATAAATCAAAAACTAGCCGGGCATGGTAGCACACGCCTGTAGTTCTGGCTGCTTGGAGGGCTGAGGTGAAAGGATCTCCAGAGCCCGGCAGGTTGAGTCTGTGGTGGCCAGGAGCAGCATGCCCCTGCACTCCAGTCTGGGTGACAGAGTGAGACTCCAACTCAAAAAAAAAAAAAAGAAAGAAAGTATTGTGCTACTTGCCCTTATGTAGTCATTCTTGACTCTTTTCCTCTCACGCTTTGTACCTAATCAATTTACAAATTCTGTTCATTCTACCCTTAAGTTAAATTCAAAATCCAGCTATTTCTGACATGCACTGCTACCACCTGGGTCCAAGTTGCCACCATCCTGATGCTGGGTGGTATAGGGTACAGTTGCCTCTGAGTTCTTGACTTTGCCACAGAAAGGAATTTCAGAGTGAGTCCAAAGTAAAGTTTTTTTGGTTTTGTTTTGTTTTTTTGAGTTAGAGTCTCACTCGGTGCCCAGACTGGAGTGCAGTGGCTGCTCCCAGCCACCCCAGCCTTGCCTGCTGGGCTCCGGCGATCCTTCCGCCTCAGCCTTCCGAGTAGCTGGAATTACAGGCGTGTACTACCACACCCGGCTGATTTTTTGATTTATTGTAGAGATGAAGTCTCACCGCCCAGGCGGGTCTCGAACCTGCGGGCTCAGGCAATCTACTCAACTCAGCCTCCCAAAGGCGCGGGATTACAGGCTGAGCCACTGAGCCCGGCTTCAACCTTTTAAATGATGAAAGTTATTGCCTAACTAAACTTGGGTTTTTTTTTTTTTTTTAATACAATGCCTGTGTTTTTGGTAATTCCCCAGTATTTCTGTGATTTGTCATACCGGTAGTTCCAAGTTCCAGCCTTGCAAGGTGGTCAGGCCTGATAAGTGGGGTTAACTGGGTGACGATCATGTACTGATAAGAAAGATGTCTGAACCGAGCTCGGTGGCTCAGCCTGTAATCCCGCGCCTTTGGGAGGCTGAGGTGAGTGGATTGCCAGAGCCCGTGGGTTCGAGACCCGCCTGGGCAGCGAGACCTCATCTCTACAATAAATCCAAAAAATCAGCCGGGCGTGGTAGTGCATGCCTGTAATTCCAGCTACTCGGAAGGCTGAGGCGGAAGGATCGCTGGAGCCCAGCAGGCAAGGCTGCGGTGGCCAGGAGCGGCCACTGCACTCCAGTCTGGGCGACCGAGTGAGATTCCAACTCAAAAAAAAAAGAAGAAAGAAAGATGTCTGGACGCTTAAATTAGACCTGCCTGAAAGAAGCTCATCTGTCGATGCCTGAGCTGTCCCAGCTACCCTGCCTCAGTCTCACCTGCATCATCGCAGTAGCCTTCTGTCGGGTCTCATTGCCTCTGCCCGTGAACCATCTTCCTTTAGACGCGTGGGTCAGGCATGCCCTCCCCTGCTCAGTGTCCGCCGGCCGTCCACCTCACTCAGAGCAAGAGCCCAAGGCCTTGCGATAGCCCACAAGGCCTGCCGTCTTCTGCTTCCCTGCTTGCACCCTGACCCCACCCCGTCCTGCTCTTGCCCGGCTCACGCTGCCCTGTCCACAGAGGTTCCTTGCTGCCCCTCGAATCCATCAAGCGCGTCTCCATCACAGGCTCCTCGTAGGGACAGTTTGCTCTGCCAGGAACATTCTCCCCACAGAAATGCACATACCTCGCTTCCCTGTCACCTTGTCAGAGTGGCTCTTCTTAGCACCAGATGTAAAACCACAGATATCTCCTGCATTCCCCTCCCCCTTACCTTGTTTCTGTTTCTCTTTATCACCTTGTGACTGTTTGTGTAGTTATGCCCTGGGCTCCACCACAAACGTAAATACCCAGAGGGCAAGGATTTTGTCTGTATCCCCAGGAGCTGGAACAACCTGGCAGTAAGAGGTGCTCAGCTCCATAGATGCCTCTTGAATCAGCTAAGAAGATTTTATGTGTCTGAGTCCTTGGATATCAGTCAGCTTTTCCAGCTTTGTTTCAGCGCATCTTGTTTCCCGTCGCTAGTGTCACAAACATGGCAGGTCGAGGGTTTTGCTTAGGTTTACTTAGCTCCCAACCTCTCGGAGACCTTTATTTTTCTTCCCATTTCCCCTTCTTCTCTTCACATGGCTGCTTTCTCCTCTTCTCTTTTTTTTTTTTTTTTTTTTGAGTTGGCGTCTCACTCCGTCGCCCAGACTGGAGGGCAGTGGCCGCTCCCGGCCACCGCAGCCTCGACCTGCCCGGGGTCCCGGGGATCCTTCCGCCTCAGCCTTCCGAGTAGCTGGGAACGACAGGCGCGCGCTACCACGCCCAGCTCATTTTGATTTATTGTAGAGATGAGGTCTTGCCAACTTGCCCAGGCGGGTCTCGAACCCACGGGCTCAGGCAACCCTCTCACCTCAGCCTCCCAAAGGCGCGGGGTGACAGGCTGAGCCACCAAGCCCGGCCTACTTCTGGCTTTTCCTTTCTCCTCTTTCTCAACAGTGTTGGAATCAGACAAACTTACATTTGGATCTCGTTCCTCCACTTACACCAGTGCCCTTCAAAAAACCATTTCACTTCTGTGATTTTCACAAGTTAACTGAGCTTATTAATATGCACCTCAGGCTGGCCACGGTGCTCAAGCCTATAATCCCAGCACTTTGGGTGGCCGAGATGAGAGGATTGCCTGAGTCCATGGATTCGAGACTAGTATTCTGGGCAACTTGGTGAGACCTGTCTTACAATGTATCAA
>JAPVLO010001058.1:0-209451 GCA_027257055.1 Cephalopachus bancanus
GAGCTTCTGGAATCTTTATCCTGTTCTGTTGGTCTTTATATTGTTTACCCATGCTAGGCTGTTTTGATTATTGTAGCTTGATAATAAGGTTTAAAGTCTGGGAGTGCGATACCTAGGGTTTTTTTTTTTTTTCCCCTGAGAATTGTTTTGGCTATTCTTGATCATTTATGTTTCCATATAATTTCCCTGTACTGTAATTTCCAGGTCTGAGAAGAAAGCTGCTGGTAATTTAATGGGTTCGTGTTAAATCTGTAGATTGCCTTGGGTAGAATGGACATCATAACCATCTTGATTCTTCCAATCCATGGGCAGGGGATTATTTTCTTTTGTTTGCGTCTTCTTGGATTTCTTTGAGCAGTGTTCATAGTTATCATTGTAAAGGTCTTTCACATCTCTGGTTAGGAGGATGCCAATGTGTTTCATTTTGTTTGTGGCTATTGTGAATGGATTGTGCTTTTCAATTTGGATTTGTTTGTTTATTGTTGGTATATAGGAATGTGACTGTCTTTTGCACATTTATATTATGCACTGAGACTTTTGCCAAAGTCCTTTATCAGTGCAAAGGGGTTTTTTGATGGATTCTCTTGGATTTTTGAGGTATAGAATCATGTCATCTGTAAATAGGGCTAACTTGATTTCCTCTTTTCCTATTTGGATATCAGTGATCTCCTTCTCTTGTCTGATTGCTCTAGTGAGGATTTCCAAACTATATTGAACAGGTAGGGTGAGAGTGGGCATCCTTGTCTTGTTCCAGTTTTCAGGGTAAATGGTTCCAATTTCTGTCTGTTTAGCAGTATGTTGGCTGTGGGTTTCTCATAGGTGGCTCTTTTTATTTTGAGGTATGTTTCATCTATGCCTAGATGTTTTTTATCAAGAAGTGGTGCTGGATTTTATAAAAGCTTTTTCTGCATCTAATGATATAATCATGAAGATTTTGTATTTACATCTGTTGATGTATTTAATTACATTTATGGTCTTGCAGATGTTGAACCAGCCCTGCATCCCAGGGATGAAGCCTACTTGGTCATGGTGGATGACTTTTGAGATGTGTTGTTGGATCCGGTTTTCTAGAATCTTGTTGAGAATTTTAATATCTGTATTCATCAAGGATACTGGCCTGTAGTTCTCTTCCTGGTTGATCTTTACCTGATTTGGGTATCGATGTGATTTTAGCTTCATAAAAAGATTTGGAGAGAGATCCATCTTTCTTGATTGCCTGGAATACTTTCAGTAGGATTGGAATCAGCTCCTCCCTTTTATGGTTTATAAAGTTCTGCTGGAAAACCATCTGGTCTAGGGTCTTTTTTTGTAGGCTGTTTACTTATGACATAGTAGATTTCTGGTTTTTATTGATCTATTTAGGGTCCTAATTTCTTCTTGTTTCATCCTGAGAAGATTGTGTGATGTCAGAAAGTTCTCCATTTCCTTTGGATTTTCAAGTTTGTTTCCATACACATGTACAGAGTAATCTCTGATAACTTTTGTATTTCTTTAGAGTCAGTTGTGACTTAATCTTTTGTATTTCTGGTTGGTTTTTTTGGGCTTTTTATCTATTTTTCTTGGTCTGTCTAGCTAGGGGTCCATCAATTTTGTTTATCCATTCAAAGAACTATTTTTTAAAAAATTTGGGGTTTATTTTGTTGATCTGGATTCTTCTGCTGAAGTTATGCTTTGGTGGTCTTACTTTTCTAGCTTCCTTAGATGTCTTGTTGGGCTGTTCACTTTTGATATTTCCATTTTCTTCATGTGTGTTCATAGAGATATGAATTCCTCTCTTAGTACTGCTTTAATGGCATTCCAGAGATTTTGGAAAGATGTTTCTTCATTTTCATTTGTTTCCAGGTATCTTTTGATCTCTGTTTTGATTTCTGTGTTGACCCAGGAGTTGCATGGGATTATGTTGTTTAGTGTCCATGTCTTTGTGGATTTGGGAGAATTTTGTTGGTGTTGATATTTATTTTTATTTTACTGTGGTCTCAAGGTTCATGGCAGCATTTCAATCTTATGAAATTTGTTTATGCTTGACTTATGGCCAAGTATGTGGTCAATCTTAGAGTATATTCAATGTCCTGATGAGTAGAATGTATATTCTGTGATTGCTGGTGGAGTGTAGGTATCAATTAAATTCATTTGGTCAAGCATCATGATTACGTTCTGGATCTCCTTGTTGAGTTTTTGTCTTAATGATCTGTCTAGGGTTGTGAGTGGGGGTTTTTTAAATCTGCATCTATGATAGTGTTAGAGTCAATATCTTTTTTAAAATTTATCTAGAAACTGCTTTATGAAAGTTGGTGTTCCTATGTTGGGTGCATTTATATTTCAGATAGATAATTCTTGTTGATGGATTGAACCATTTATCATTATATAGTGACTTTCCATATCTTTTTAAATTTTTGATAACTTAAAGGGAATTTTGTTTGATATTAAGGTCTCAACTCCTGCTTTCTTTTGTGTTCTCTTTGCCTGAAAATTTGTTCTCCATCCTCTTACTTTGAGTCTATTAGTGTTCTTCCTGGTGAGATGAGTCTCTTGTAGACAACATATTGTTGCATCATGCTGTTTTATCAGATTTGCCCTTCTGTGTGTTTTCAGTGGTGCATTTAGTTCATTCACATTAGGGCTTGTTATTGAGATGAGAGAATTTATAACTGTCTGAGATTCTTATACAGTTTGTTATTATTGCTGCTGTTTGTTTATTTGTTTGTTGTCTTTCTTTTGATTTTTGGGCTGATTTATGTGTGTTTTCCATATTTTTCCTGCATTTTTGGGAAGAGTGTTTTCATTCTTTTTTGTTTTTTCTTTCTTCTGTGTTTAATACTTTCTTAAGTGTTTCTTGTAGAGCTGGTCTGGAGGTGGTGAAAACTCTTAGAGATTGAATGTCTGGGAAAGATTATAATTCTCCATCGCCAATGAAACTTAGCTGGGTAGGTAATTCTTCATTGAAATTGTTTATCTTTGAGAATTTGGAAGATTGCACTCCAATCTCTTCTACCTGAAGTGTTTCTGTAGATAAATCTGCTGCTCTTCTAATTGATCTTACACTGTAGGTAGTCTCACCTGTCTCTCTTGCTGCCTTTAGGATTTTTTCTTTTTTTAGCTACTTTGTGTAGGCAAATTACTCTGTGTCTAGGAGTTGATCTTCTCATTTGTTGTCTTGCAG
Organism: Cephalopachus bancanus; assembly: GCA_027257055.1. Classification (NCBI taxonomy): domain Eukaryota; kingdom Metazoa; phylum Chordata; class Mammalia; order Primates; family Tarsiidae; genus Cephalopachus; species Cephalopachus bancanus. Next base: position 3,161 of record JAPVLO010001058.1, read on the forward strand.
GGTTCTGAGTCTCTTGTGTTTGAATGGTTGTGTCACTGATGAGATGAGGGAAGTTATCTTGGATAATTTCATGGAATGTTTGTTCCAGGGTGGTCTCTATCTCTCTATCTGTCTCAGGGATTCCAATTAATCTTAGGCTTGGCCTCTTGATATAATCGCTCATCTCTTGGAGGTTTTGTTCTTTCTTTTAAATCTTGTTTTATGTTTTTAATGGTTTTCATCAGTTCCTTATTTTGGTCCTCAAGCTCAGAGATTCTTTCTTCTGCTTGTTTAATTCTGCTTTCCATGCATATCAGTTTGTTATTTATTTCATTCACTATATTCTTTATTGCAGTGATTTAAGTTATCAATTCCTTCATTCTTTCCTCTTATTTCCTTTCATTTCTGTTTATTCACTCTATTAAATAGCTTGATATCTGGATTTGTGTTTTGAGACCAGTCATTTTGGGGGCTCTTCGTTGCTTGTGTTTTGAAGTCTGTATTCTCACTGGTTGACCACCCAGGGTCTGTGTGAGACCCATATTCTTCCTTTGTTTTCTCCTCATTTGTGTAGGTTTCCCCCCCCTTTTTTTACCTCTTCTTCAATTCTGTTGTTCAGTGATGTGGTAGTAGCTTTTACTTCTGTTTGCTCAATCTCTTATTCTTCCTTATGTAGATCCTCTGTCTTTGCTCAATTCTAAAGCTGGACTGGGAGGCCATGCTTTTTGCAGTTTTGAGATTTAAGTGAGGGAGGAGCTGTGATTCAAAAGCTATCTGCAGATCTCAGTATCTGCTGATAGGTGTGTGGGTCACTAGAACCCACTTCCCACCGCCTTACAATCTGTCCATAGTGGGGTTATATGTTTGCCTCCTGAAAGTTAAATGATGTAAGGAAAAAGAAAAGAATAAAAAAAGGAAGAGGGAAGATGAAAGAAAAATGAAGAGAGAGAGTAAGAAGGAAAACAGACAGATATACCAATTAATGAATAAACAGAGAAGCAAAAACAGGAAAAAACCCAAAAAATACATACAGTTCCACAAACAATCAAACCCAATTCCCCTGTTGATGTACTCTCCCTCAAAAATACGAATACACAAATAGAAAATCTAAAAAAAATTAAAATAACAGAAACATAGCAATATGAAAATGTAAACAAAAACAGAAAGAGAAAACAAAACGAAACCAAAACCAAAACAGAACGATAACAAAAAAAAACAAAAAACAAAACTTGCCTTGTGACTGTTTCTGTAACTCCAAGTTCCTTTTTGGGTGCCTTTCTGCATTAAGGAGTAGCTCTGGTTTTTTTCCTTTTCCCTCCACTCTCAGCACTCTCAGTGTGATAGGGTTACTGTTAGCATGTCAGATGCTCCATGGGCTACTGTAGAGGAAGCGTGGATCAGGTCTGGACTCACCTGACTTGCTGCTGCTTCTGTCAAGCCTCCAACTCAGATCTGATGTGTCTGTGCATATTCCAGTGGGAGTGAAGGGGATTTTTCTCTCCAAGTCCAATGAGGAGATAAACTCTAGGTCCCAGGTTGGAGGCTGGGTGGAGTTAAGTGGGGCAATGCAGGTCTCTGCCTGGTTTTGGGACAGAGAAAATGGCATCAGTTGGTGTCTCCTTACTGGAGACTCCATTCCAGATTTTCATGACCTGCTTTCTCCATGGTTCCTTGGGCTTGTGTTACTCTGCTGTCACAGTGATGATGTGTGCCAGGTAGTAGTGGTGAGGAACAGCTGTTTTGCTCTGCCTCCTCTCAGGAGAGCCCAGAGAACAGCAGACAATCCTGCATGACAGGGGCTCCAATCTCAGGGCAGTGGCGGGGGCGGGTTGCAGTCACCTCCAGAGGAGAGCCCTGGGTACATGAATCTGAGTCTCTCCTCAGATTGACTTTTACTTACCCACTGGCTCACAAACACTCATGTAGAGAGTCTTTATGGGTACTTGCTTTTGCAGAGACTCTCATAGTGTGACCTCTCATGCCGTCACCCTACAAAGTTTTTAAAGACATTGGGGTACAATTCATGATTAGGTATACAAGTTGACATTGTACAGGTAAAGTTTGGGCCTCCCTTTGGTCCCTACTTTGCCTGATTTGAGATCAGGTGCACTTATGATGTTGTGTTCCCACTCCTCCACACTCCAGCTGTATCCTGGCACTGCCAATTCCTTTCTCATAGTATTATTATAAATGTTCAGGGTCCACTTATGAGTGAGAACATGTGGTGCCTTGTTCTTTTTTTCTGTAATAGATCACTGAGTATTATTGACTCTCAAACAATCCAAGTTGCTGTGAAGTCCATAAGTTTGTCCTTTGTGGCTGTGTAATATTCCACCACATTTTTTGTCCAGTCCAGTTTCAATGGGCAGCACAGTTGGTTTCGTGTTTTGGCTATTGTGAATAGTGCTGCCACAAACATGCATGTGCAGGTATCTTTTTCGTACAATGCTTTGAATTCCTCCAGGTATATTCCCAGTAGGGGGAATTGCTGAGTCACACGGAAGGTCAATTTCTAGTTCTTTTAAAAATAGCTACACTGTTTTCCATAGAGGTTGAACTAGTTTGCATTCCCATCAGCAGTGTAGAAGCATTCCCCTTTCTCCACATCCTTGCTAGCATCTGTTGTTGTTTGTTTTATTAATGATGATCATTCTTTCTGGGGTTAGGTAGCATATCAATGTGGTTTTGATTTGCATTTGCTGAAGATTAGTGAGGTTGAGCATTGTTTCACGTGTCTGCTGGCTGCTCGTATGTCTTCTTCATGTCTTTTGCCTACTTTTTATTCTTATTTTTAAAAAATTTTAAAATTATTTTTATTTTGCCCACTTTTTAATGAGGCTGTTTTATTCCTTTCAGCATGTTTGATTTCCTTGTAGATCCTGGATGTTAGACCTTTGTTAGATAAATAGTTGACAAATATTTTCCTGTTCTGTGGGCAGTCTCCTCACTCTCTTGATGGTTTCTTTTGCTTTGCAGAAACTTGTCAGTTCGATCTATCGTATCTTTTATGGCATGTACACCCGGGGTTTTGATCAGGAATAGGTTGCCTACACTGATTTTTGTAAGGATTTCTCCTGCATTTTTCAAGATTCTTATAGTTTGAGGTGTTCTATTTAGATCTTTGACCCATTTAGAGTTGACTTTTATGTATGGTGACAGGTAAGGGCCCTGTTTTAATCTTCTGCATGTGGTCAGCCAGTTTTTCCAGCACCATTTACTGAATAGGTTTACATCTCCACATTGGTTGGTGGTGGAGGCTTTCTTGAAGATGAGCTGGTTAAGAATTGAGCTTTTGCTTCTGAATTTCTATCCTATTCCATTGGTCCGTATGCCTGTTCTTGTACCAATATCAGGCTGTTTTGATTTTTGTAGACTTATTGTAAAGTTTGAAGTTTGAAAGTATGATATCTCCCACTTTGTTTCTTTTGCTAGGGATTGTTTTGGCTATTCATGATCATTTATGTTTCCATATGAATTTCTGTATTGTCAGTTCCAGGTCTGAGAAGAATGCTGCTGGTAATTTAATGGGTATCACATTGAATCTGTAGGTTGCCTTTGGTAGGATGGACATCATAACAATGTTGATTAATCTTATCCATGAGCATGGAATATTTTTCCATTTGCGTATGTCTTCTTGGATTTTGTTGAGTAGTGTTTTGTAGTTTTCATTATAAAGGTCTTTCATCTCTCTGGTTAGGAAGATGCCGAGGTATTTTATTTTTGTGTGTGACTTTTGTGAATGAGATTGTGCTTTTTATTTAGTTCTCTACCTGTTTGTTTTTGGTATATAAAAATGTTACTGTCTTTTACACATTTATTCTGTACCCCAAAACTTTGCCAAAGGTTTTTATAAGTGTAAGGAGGTTTTTGAGAGATTCTCTTGGATGTTCAAGGTATAGGATCATATCATTAGGAAAGAGGGATAACTTAACTTCTCCTTTTCCTATTTGGAAAACCTCAGATTTCCTTCTGTTGCCTCATTGCTCTAGCTAGAACTTCCAATACAATGTTGAACAAGAGGGGTGAAAGCGGGCAGCCTTATCTTGTTCCAGTTTCCAGTTTCTGTCCACTTAGCAATACACTGGCTGTGAGTTTATATAGATGGCACATAATATTTTGTGGTATATTCCTTCTATGCCTAGGTGTTCAAGAATTTTTATCAAGAGGGGATGCTGGATTTTACTAAAGGCCTTTTCTGCATCTAATGATATAATCATGTGGTTCTTGTTTTTATATCTGTTGATGTATTTAATTACATTTATGGTCTTGTGGATGTTGAACTAGCCCTGCATCCTGGAAATAAAGCCCACTTGGTCATGGTGAATGATTTGTGAGATGTGTTGTTGGATCCGGTTTGCCAGAATCTTGCTGAGAATTTTTGGATCTATGTTCATTAGGGATATTGGCCTGTAGTGCTCTTTTTTTGTTGAATCTTTACTGGTTTGGGTATAAGTCTTTCTCAATTGCCTGGAATACTTTTGATAGGATTGGCATCAGCTCCTCCTTGTGTGTTGTAGAATTCCATTGAAAAGTCATCTGGTCCAGGACTTTTTTTTTTTTTGTGGGTGGTTTTCTCATGACAGAGTCAATTTCCTGGGTTGTTATTGGTCTATTCAGTGTCTCAATGTCTTCTTGTTTCACCCCTGGGAGGTTGTATGATGTCAGAAAGTCCTCTATTTCTTTTAGTTTATCAAGTTTGTTTCCATATGGGTGTGCATAGTAGTCTCTAATAATTGTTTGTATTTCTTTAGAGTCAGTTGTGATTTGATCTTCTGCATTTCTGTGTTTATTTGGTATTTTTCTTTTTTTTTCTTGGTCACTTTGGCTAGGGGTCCATGAATCTTGTTTATTCTTTCAAAAATACCAACTTTTTGTTTTGTTGATGTGTTTCTGTGATATTTGTGTCTTCTAGGTCCCGTATTTGGTCTTTTACTTTGGTGATCTGAATTATTCTCCTAATGTTACAGTTTGGTGGTCTTGTTTTTCCAGCTCCCTTAGGTGACTTTTTAGACTGGTAACTTATGATCTTTCCATTTTCTTGATGTGTGTTCATAGGGATATGAATTCCCCTCTAGAACTGTTTTTATTGCATCGCAGAGGTTTGGTAAGATGCTTCTTCATTTTCTTTTGTTTTCAGGAATCTTTTATTTTTTGCTTTGATTTCTTTGTTGACCCAGTAATCAATCAGCATCATGCTGCTTAGTGTCCATTTCTTTGTGGTTTTGGGGGGAATGTTGTTGGTGTTTACATATATTTTTATTACGCTATAGTCTGAGAAGATGCGTGACAGAATTTTGATCTTAGGAAGCTTGTTTATTGTTGATTTATGGCTGACTATGTGATTGACCTTGGAGTACATTCCATGTGGTGATGAGTAGAACGCATTGTCTATGGTTATTGGATGAAGGTTTCCATAGGTATCTATTAAGTCCATTTGGTCAAGTGGCAAGTTGAGTTTCCAGATCACTATGTTGATTTTTTGCCTCAATGACCTATCTAGGGTTATTAGTAGTGTATTTAAGTTCCCAGCTATAATACTGTTAGAATCAATTTTTTTTTTTTAGTGTACCCAGTAGTTGCTTTTTAAACACTGGTGCTCCTCTGTTGGGTGCATATATGTTTAGGATGGATATTTCTATTGTTGGATTGAAACTTATTATGTAGTGTCTATTTGTATATTTTCTCATTTTGATAGCTTAAAGGTTGTTTTGTCTGATATTAAGATGGAGACTTCTGCTTTCTTTTGTGATCTATTCACCTGAAAATTCATTTTCCATCCTCTAATGTTGTGTCTGTGTGTGTCCCTTGTTTTGAGATGGATTTTCTGGATAAAGTAAATTGTTGAGTCATGTTTTTTTAATCTAGTTTGCCATTCTTTGTATTTTCAGTGGTGCATTTAGTCCATTCACCTTCAGGCTGATTATTTATCCCATCATGAGGTTCTTATGAAGTTTTTTCTTTGTTAGTTTTCTTTCATATTTTGGGTTGACGTATGTGTGCGTTTTTAAGTTTGTAGTTGCAATATACTTTCTATTGGTTCTGTGTTCTCCTGTTCTCTTGGGAAGTGTGTGTTCATTATTTTTTTTTCTAGCTTAATACCTTTTTAAGTGTCTCTTGTAGAGCTGGTCTGGAAGCTGCACCATCTCTTAGGGATTGGATGTCTGGGAAGGATTTTAGTTCTCCATTGCTGATAAAGCTGAACTTGGCTGGGTGGGAAATTCTTGGTGGAAATTTTTATCTTTGAGGACTTCGAATATTGGACTCCAGTCCCTTTTAGCTTGTAGTGTTTCTGCTGATAGGTCTTCTGATATTCTGATTGGTTTTCTCTGGGAGATATTCTGACCCTTCTGTCTTGCTGCCTTTAGGAGTTTTTCTTTTGCACCTCCTTTGTGTAGGTGAATTACTATGTGTCTAGGGGTTGGTCTTCTCATTTGATGTCTTGTGGGGTTTCTCTGTATCTTTTGTGTTTGGATGGTTATTTCTCTGGTGAAATGGAGAAAGTTTTCTTGGATAATCTTCTGAAATACTTGCTCCAAGGTGTTCTCCCTTCCCTTTCTTCTTCTGGGATACCAATCAGGCATAGCTTCTGTCTCTTAATATAATTGCACATCTCTTGGAGGCTTTGTTCTTTCTTTCTGAGTTTTATTTCTATGTTTTTTTACAGATAAGGTTAACACTATGTTTTGGTCTTCATCTTCTGAGATTCTTTTTCCTGCTTGATTAATTCTGCTTTCCATGCTCGTCATCTTGTTATTTATTTTCTGGATAAAAATATATATATATATTTTAATTTGAAGTTTCACTCTTGTTGCCCAGGCTGGAGTGCAGTGGCACACTCGCAGCAACCACAGCCTCCACCTGCTGGGCTTAGGCAATCCTTCCACCTCAGCTTTCCAAGTATCTGAAACTACAGATGCACACCACCATGCCTGGCTATTTTTTTGTGTGTATGTGATTTATTGTAGAGACAAGTGTTGGGAGCAGGCCACGGAGGCCCACTGAGCATTAGGGATCAGGAAGGGCCATTGACCCCGAGACCACTAGGATGCGTTCGGGAGCTATTGACCCCATTTCCTCCCCCTTTCTACTCATCACTAACCAGATTAAGCTCCTGTGAGCTCAAAACATAAGAACTCTGAGACCGGGGTGAACACAAGCTAACTTTAGAAGCACATTGCTCCCATTCTTCCGCAAACTGCAGTTTTGGCTTTCACACAACTTATAATTCAAACTCGTGTCACATCTAAGAGCCTTAGTATTGGTCATAGGCTTCTGGGTCATGATCTTAGGTTTTATTGAAGGTATAAATTGTAGAATATAGTTTTAGAAGACAGCCATTTTGTTGAAATAATGCGGCTGGGTTACTTGCAGGTAGCCCACTGTGAACTTTGGACTGGGCCACATTCCAAACATTCTGGGATGGGCCGCTTTTCGTTTGTAAAGTAAACACTTAAGCTTCTATAGAATTGTTTAACTTGGCATAAATCAATCAGCTTAGGATGAAAAAGGTTTATAGAATATGTCAGTCACAGATTAGGTTATCCTTTGTTATAGGATTTTAAGATTATCATATGAAAAGGGTTTAAAGGCAATCATTGATTAATTTTTCATGGATTAAGGTTTCTAGTGGGTGGGGGACACCCCTCCCACATCTGACTTTGTGTATAAAAGACCCGTTGTAATTCCCAATAACACACATCGCTTCTGCACTAGACCAGAGTCTAGTCTCTTTCTTTCTCTCTCTCTTTCTCTCTCTCTCTCTTTCTCTCTTCTTTCCCCCAATCGCCAATGCTGTCTCCACCTTTGGGATACCCTGAACCCAGCTGGAGCTGGTCTCGGCAAGTGGCGCCCGAACGTGGGACCTCAAGGTAAGCTTACTTTTCTTTTTCGGGACAGATAGGACCTCACCCAGGGTGCTGTGGACCCCTCTGCAGAGACAGGCAGAGCAAGGAAGGGTGAGCAGTTTAAGAGCCTTGATAGAATCATGGGTCAGAGTGAATCTAAAGAAAGGAACATGTCTACTAGTATTTTGAACATATTGTCTGATAGAGGAACCACTTGACTTGCCTTTTGCATTTTGTATGCCTTAGCTTTATGGAATATTATCCAAGATGCTTTAAATCTACAGTACGGTTTCTCTAAAATTCCCATCCAAAATAAAGACACTCCCCTGCTGGCCGTAGCCTTGGCACCTCCTTTAGATGATAAATTTTTTCCCCCAAGGAGGAAATGGAGTTGGAGGAGGAAGTGATTGGGTATCATAAGTGAAAAAATCCTGGTAATGTTGCCAAGCTACCTCCTCCCATACCCTTTACAAGAAATAAGGTGAAAAAACCAAAATTCACACCTGGGTATCTGTCTCCGGCTAATGTAGGAATGCAGGGAGCCAGAAAAAAGGCTGAGAAAGAGAGATTTTATCTTGTCTTCTTGCTTTCCAGTAATTTATATGGAAGAAGGCACAGTAAATGAGGCAACTCATTGGGAGCTGCTACCATATAAATTGATTAAGGAACTTAAAGAGGCTTGTACTTGGTATGGTCCTGCAGCTCCTTATACTATTACTATTATGGAACAGTTTGCACTTGGTGGATGACACCACAAGATTGGCGACAACTTGCTAAAAGCTGTTTGTCAGGAGGAGCCTATTTACTATGGAAAACTGAATTTGAAGATCAGGTAAGGATCCAGAGGGCTGTTAACCAGCAGAGGGATTCAAATCAGTTTCATATTTCTAGCAATATGCTGTTAGGAAAAGGAATATATGAGTCAATTGACAGCCAACTAATATTACCCAAGGAAATTACTAACTCCAGACCTCTAAAAGATTTATATATTCAGGGAATTAAAATTAAAGGTCTGCTAGATACAGGGCTGATGTTTCTTGTATTGCTGGGAAAGACTGGCCGTTTTCCTGGCCAACACAAGTGGCCCCATCAGGACTAATTGGTATTAGTCGAGAGCCCTCTGTAGCCAGAAGTTCTCAAATCTTAAGTTGGACAGATAATGAAACTTCAGGAACCTTTTGTCCCCACATCATTCCTTCCATCCCCATTACACTTTGGGGACGTGATATTCTTGCTTAAATGGGCATGCTTCTGTATAGTCCAGATGACAAGGTGTCAGTGCAAACGCTACAAATAGAATGCGATCCCTTAAAGGGACTTGGAAGGAACAGACAGGACATAAAAGGACCTGTTCAGGTTGTAGAGAGGAAAGACTGGTCTGGTATCAGTCAACCCCAAAAACTGAAACAGGTGGCATGAATCCTTTTGAATCAAAGGAATAGATCGGAGAAAAATGTAAACAAAATAAGGGTTTTCACTTCCTTTGTCCTCTCCTATTCCTCCTACAACTCCAATTCCTGCCTTCCCTACTACTTTTGCTTCTTGTAATCTGTTCTGTGAGTCCCTTCGCCTTTATTTGGGAAGGAAGGGCAGGCGTCTATGGCCGTGGTGCCTAGCTCTGACTTTCAGTCTTTCTCTTTTAACTTCGGAGAAGGGGCAGGTGCCAAAGGCCATGGCACCTGACCCCAGCCTCCAGTCTTTCTCTTTTACCTTTGGAGAAGGGGTGGGTGCCAAAGGCCATGGCACCTAACCCCAACCTCCAGACTTCTCACCACCCCCTTTCTCAATGGGGTGGCTCAGACAAAAGGATGTTAAAAATTCTTCTTTGTTGTCTTCTTATGATAAATTTCTCTCAAGTTCTACTTTCCCCGACGGAAGTAAAGGAATCATATAAGTGAATCCTGTTAGCTAACTACAAAATAGGTGTTAATAAGCAGACTAGACTGGAAGGACAAGTTCTTTTGGATGTATTTTATCTCTCAGTCAGCACTGGCGCAAACTCCAAAATTAGAAAAGGACCCACAATTCCCTCAACTATAACTATTGGACACAGCCTTTTAAGTCTTTAACAACTGGGAGGAGAAAAAAATGCAGAACCAAAAACATAAGACAAACTTACTGCGCGCAGTCTGAGACATCAAGGTAGGAGAGAGCTTACCATCTGCTACCTGGATATGCTGATGACCAGTGAGGAGCACCGGAAGCAGCTGAGGGACCAATACTTTAAATGTGACTGTATCCCATGCCAAACCCAGGACAAGGTGATCTGCAACTCTTTCACCATCTGTTCTGCAGAGATGCAGGAAGTGGGTGTTGGCCTGTATCCTAGTATGTCTTTGCTCAATCACAGCTGTGACCCTAACTGTTCAATTGTGTTTAATGGACACCATCTCTCAGTGTACCTGCTTGCGTCTTCAATGATATGGAAAAGGACTGGTCACTCATCCCGTGAGATACTGGCTTCCTGAAATGGAGAGACTGTGCTTATAACTCTAAGGTGGACTACACTGTACCTGGTGAAAAGACTATATATTAGTGACTGGGGTTTTAATGGCTCTACACAATGTTTATAAGGTGTCTTGTACTGGGTGTATTTTTAACTAATTGTTTAACTAATGCCTTTTACGAAGGTTTTGTTATTCTTGAGAAGTCATCTTATTTGATGATTCTTGTATAATTGTCATCTCGTTGGTATGATGCATATGGTTTACAGATATTGTATGAGGCTAATGCTCTTTTAGAAAGATAGAAAAGATTTTTGGCTACTTTTAATTTTAGGAGTTACAGCTTTACTAGCTACTTTTGAGCTGTAGCATTATCTAGGGAAGTTCATACAACTACGTTTGCTGATTGACTGTCTAAAAACGTTTCTATTGCCATAGCTATTCAGGAAATCATAGACCAGAAGTTGGAAAGTCAGGTTAGTGCTTTGGAGGAAGGAGTTTTAGCAATAGGGCAAGAACTTGTGACCTTAAAAAAGAAATTAGCTCTCCAATGTCACTCTGAGTTTAAATCTGTCCATACTTGGGACAAAGTAACTTGGAATTTGGAACCATTCAGACCTGAGTATAGACCTTACTAAATTACATCAAGAAATTCAGGCATCATTTGCTAATCAAAAATCATTAATGTCTATACTTATCAATGTGGGAATTTGTGGAGCAGTGTTTTTTTGTTGCTGTGTTTACTCCCAATCATCTTCAGAGTGCTAAAGAAGAGCAATACAGAGTTTCATGATTTCGTGCTAAAAATAGAAAAGGGGAGATGTTGGGAGCTGGCCACGGGGGCCCACTGAGCATTAGGGATCAGGAAGGGCCGTTGATCCCAAGATCACCAGGATGCGTTCGGGAGCTATTGACCCCATTTCCTCCCACTTTCTACTCAGCACTAACCAGATTAAGCTCCTGTGAGCTCAAAACATAAAAACTCTGAGACCGAGATGAACACAAGCTAACTTTAGAAGCTCATTGCTCCCATTCTTCCACAAATTGCAGTTTTGGCTTTCACACAACTTATAATTCAAACTCGTGTCACATCTAAGAGCCTTAGTATTTGGGCACAGGCTTCTGGGTCATGATCTTAGGATTTATTGAAGGTATAAATTGTAGAATATAGTTTTAGAAGACAGCCATTTTGTTGCAAGAATGTGGCTGGGTTACTTGTAGGTAGCCCACTGTGAACTTTGGACTGGGCCCCATTCCAAACATTCTGGATGGGCCACTTTTTGTTTGTAAAGGAAATACTTAAGCTTCTATAGAATTGTTTAACTTGGCATAAATCAATCAGCTTAGGATGAAAAAGGTTTATAGAATATGTCAGTCACTGATTTGGTTATCCTTTGTTATAGGATTTTAAGATTATCATATGAAAAGGGTTTAAAGGCAATCATTGATTAAGTTTTCATGGATTAAGGTTTCTAGTGGGTGGGGGACGCCCCTCCCACATCTGACTTTGTGTATAAAAGACCCGTTGTAATTCCCAATAACACACATCGCTTCTGCACTAGACCAGAGTCCAGTCTCTTTCTCTCTCTCTCTCTCTCTCTCTCTCTCTCTTTCTCTCTTCTTCTCCCCAATCATCGACACAATCTCCACCTTTGGGGTACCCTGAACCCGACTGGAGCTGGTCTCCGTCAGACAAGGTCTCACCAAGTAGTCCAGGCCGGTTTTCAACCCCCAGGCTCAGGCAATTACCTTGCCTCAACCTCCCAAATTACTGGGATTACATGGGATTACAGGATGAGCCACCTCACCTGGCCCCCTGTATGAAATTTTTTATGGCCAAAATATCTGTTACAATTTCTTTCAGTGTTGCATCTTGTCTTTCTTGAGTCTTATTCACTATTTCCATTCATTCCCTAATCCATGTTGTATTCTGAGGTTGGTCAGTGGTTGCTTCCATTGTTTAGGCTCTGAGGTCTGTTTTTTCTAGTGTTTTCTCTTTGTTACACTGGGAATTACCTGTGTTCTTCCATTGATTTTTTTCTCATTTATGACAGATCTCTTTCTTTACACTTTACAGTCATTATTTGGAGACAGTAGGAGAAATTTTCACTTCTGATATTTGCTCAGCCCTCTATTCTTCCCTGATCAGGGCTCTGAATTTGTTCTATTTTGATAAAAGGCAGTGGATGGAAAACTTTGCTGTCTCTTGTAGTTTTGAGAGTTGAATACGGTGAAGAATGGGGAGCTAGGATTCAGAAACTACTTGCAAATCACAGTGATTGTGGTATGGGTTCCCTGAAACCCACTCCCCCCCACCACTCTATGTGATGATGCAATGGGTTCCTGTGTGTATCCCTTGAGTCTAACATACAGTAATAGCAATGAGGAGAATAGAGAAAAATAAAATGAAATAAGGCAGGCAAAAATAAAAAACATATTAAAAAACACAGAAAAACAAAAGCAGGAACCAAAGAAAAAAATGAACACACACACAGACACACACACAGACACACACACACAGACACACACACACAATAAAACCAAAACAATTTGGAAGATAAAAAAAGAATAACAAACCAAAAAGAAAAAAACAGGAAATCCAAACACACACACACATGCGCGCGCGCATGCGCCTACCCAACACAAAATGGACAAAATGGAAAAAGAAATGGGAAAAACTGGAATTCAAAGCAAACTCTCACACATGCATCCACACAATCAAACTAAAAAAAGAGAGGAACAAAACAAACAAGCAAACAAAAAAAAACTGAAACATGAACATGCAATCATTCACATACACACATAAACAGAAAACAAAAAAATGATAGAAGAATGAAAAAAAAGGGGAAAGAAAAAAACAAAAACACAAAAAAGGTGAGGGGGGAAAAACCCGATCAAACCCTCACATACACATTTGTGCACAAAGGAAAAAGTAAAAACAAAAAAAAAACAAACAAACAAACAAACAACCTGCCCTCTTGTGGCAGATTATGTAATTGTTCCTCTTAGCTATTCACAGGTAAGCCCCTCTGCTGTCTCCTGCGGAGGTGCCACCTCATTCATAATCTCACCAGTGTCCCACCTGAGGAAGGAGGAGGAGGTGGTAGGAGTGGATGGTGTTTTAGTACTCCCCTTATACTCTCATATGGTCAGGGGTATTCCCTTCCATGGGGTGGTGTGGGATTGTCTCTTCTCCAGCTGCTAGTGCTAGTGCCCCAGCTAGGCTTGGAGTAGAGTCCTCCTGGAGTAGAGTCCTCTTATCACAGCTGACATCCAGGCTCTGCCTGGGTTCATCTCTCTCAGTTGTGCCCCAGCTGTGTGGGTCTGACATTCAGAGAATTGCAAGGGAGAAGGGGTTTGGGTCAATTCTGGACTCACCACTGATCTCTTTGGGGGTCTTCCTCATCCTTTTCTGGTCATAACCTTTGATGACTAAATCAGGGTAGGGGGGGGGGCACCAGAGACTCAGCACTCGTACTGTCCCTCTGGAGTTTGTGCTTTCAGGATATTCCCTCTGGGTTACAATCAACCCCTTAGTAGTTAATTTGCCATCACAGAGATTGTTTGTGGTGAGCATGCTGGAGCACTTCCCTGTCCAGTTTTCAAGATGGTGGCATCGTGCCTGTTTCTTCTTCCCCAGTGGGGTTCTATCTCTGGACTCCCTTGCTGTGCTCCCTCCACAGCCCTTGCTGCCAGTGTCTGGCCAGGTGCTGTGATTGTGAGGAAGAGCCTGGAGTCAGCAGTTGCTCCCAGAAGCTTCTTCCCTCAAAGGGCCTTACTAATTTTTTAAAAATGGCATTTGGCTTCTGGGCCCAGGGCAGCACTAGGGCCCAAGAAGAGCAGCTGTGTCACCAGCTGCTTCACCAGGAAAGTCCTGGCCACTTGCTCCCTAGTCCCCACACAATAAGTCCACTCACATGCCCACTTACTTACAGACACATATGTAAAAATTTCCATACACTCCCTCACTCACATTGGAACTTGCATAGTCTGACTGGCTCTGCCACCATCTTCCCACAATTAATTTTACAATTCAATCTTAAAGCTTACCAATAAAAATATAGATGTTTCAGTTGTGCAAATTAAATGCAACTGAAAGGCTAAGGTCATTCCTTATGCAGAGAGGAAGTAACAATTTAGTCCTGATTTTACCAACATTTATTCACTTTCTAGGTCTTAGACACTGAGCTAGATGCTTAAGATACCTTAATAAAATACTATTTAGAAATGTCTAAAATCCTCAAAATCAATTCCTTTAAGTATTCCTCAGTACTCATATGCATATCTTAATTTTTATTAAAAAGTTTACTAATTGCAAATTATGTTTATTATAGAAAAACTCAAAAATTTAGTCAAGGAAAACATTTCTAACAATCTTATCATCAAGAAATAACCATTTTATCACCTGGGTGAATATTTTTCTAGGTTCAATTCTACATACTAACTTCATTTTATAAAGACATATTTCTGAAAATGCTACTATCCTTTCCAACTTTTATTTTTAAGTGTAGTGTGCTAATTATTATTTAGCTTCATTGTAATTATTCAAACTCAGAATTACAAGCATCAGTTGTTGATCTGTTCTTACTATATTATGTCTTCATTCTACAGGTCTAGGAAAGGCAGCTGAGAAGCTAATTTTAATCTAAAGAAGGCTTCAGGACTCAGTAAAACCTATACCACAAATAGAGTAAGGGTGCACATTCACTGATGTTTTTTTGAATCACCTATGGATTCTCCCTTGCAAAAATTTATCTTTCTACAGGAAACTTCTCTAATTGATAGGATATTTTAAAAGAATGCTTCTGTCTCAAGGGTGGGTTTTAAGCATGATTATTTAAACAGGTGATTTGGAACAAAATTGTGGCTATGAGTTTAGCTTTTGTTACTAGTATGCAGAAACTAGCTGATGGCTTTTATAAGATTTTGATTTGAGAGACACCAGAAAATATATTAAAGTTAATTCTCCAGAGATATCTCTCAACCTTCACTTCAGTGATGTACAGCATTCACCATTAGAGTTACTTCCTTGGTATAGGGCATTAAAAGTCACTGAAAATGCAAATATGTTATATGGGAGGGGAATACTCTAATCCAGAAGCATCTGAGTTGGAATGAGAAATGGAACTGAGTAAATAGCACAGTGCTGGACATATACTTTGTATGACAACTATTTTTTTTAAAGTAAGACAATTAATTTATTAATTGAATGTTGAAGAAACGGCACAAAGGTTTTGATATTAGCATACACAAAATAGCACAGAAAATGGGACAGAAAAGTATCAGATACAAAAACTTATCTGCTGGTCTCAGTTTACGGAATGTGCATTGTTCACAGCTTTTGGAATGGTGAATATCCCAAATAAAATAGATGAGAAAAATATGTTGTACTTTTTTCCTACTCTGCAAAGTTATTTGGACAGGAGATTAAGTTACCTAATCCAATTTGATTTGAATATTATTCTGAAGATGACCAGAGAAGACACTGGCTATTTTTAAGGGAAAGGCAAGATACCCTGCTTTCCAGATTGGCTAAAGTTGTAGCCAGGTTTCAGCAAAGACATTCTCACCTAAGGGTATGAGACAGTCATCATTTAAGTAAGAAAACACTTTATGCTCACTTGATTTATGGTTGAAGCTTCAGATCAAGAGTTTGCTTCTCTCCTGCCAGAGTACTCTACTTACAGGAACACTCTGAGTATAATACCGAACTGTTCAACTTAGGAGTTAGGAACTTTTTAACCTATCTGATGAGCCTGTTACCACTTAGACACATGGCAGAGCATAGGATTCCAAAGAGACAAGAAGCAACTTGATCAATATTTGATAAAGAGAAAAGAAATTGGGCAATTGTCGTACCATCCTAGCCAGGAGTCAAGGTAGCATCCTGAGTTTCTCTATATCCAGAAACAGGAAACGTTAGGGAAGCTTTAAAGGAAGGAGGTAGAAAGAAACCAAAGATCAAGACTCCTTCTGTATCACATAACCACGGCTAGCACAGTATTTTTAGGTTCATGAGGTGCAGGAGAGGTAGGTGTTTCAGGATATTACATTGGTTTGGCTTCTACTTTCTCTTCTCTTTGATTGGATTTTATACTTTTCTCTAAGTTCATTTGTGTAGACCAGGGCATTTTGTAATAACTTGGATGAAGAAAATAACTGAAAGTGTTAAAAAGTGCCAAAGTCAAAACTCAGTTCAAAACTTACCTTTCTGCCATCAACTTTTCTTTCTACAGGTGGATATTTTAATTAAGAAAATTCTAATTATAGTATAGATTTCAGGGGAAACCCAATAAAGGTAAGGTAATATATTGCAATAGATACTTGTATTTAATGCCTGCATTTTTAATTTTAGAAATGCTCTAAAAAATATGTGACTCTTGTCTTTGACGAGAGAGAAGTGAAGAAAATCTATGCATTCCAGAAGCAGCAGCTCAGTTTTAATTAAAAATGCCAGGCTAATTTGTCTCCTTTCCAGAGCTACTGGTATTTTCCTTTTGGGCTGTTGTGTAGATGTGTCTGCCATTTGTCTGAATATAAATAACTCTCATTTTCACACTTATCTTTTCCTAATGTTTGTCAAAATGGTTGCTTATACTGATAAATTAATTTCATATCTGGCTAGTGTGTATATATGTACATATATATGTATGCATATATATAATATATAGATCTCAACTTATGAACAGAAGACTATTTTTCCACTTTTGTGAATAAAACAAGAAAACATAGTTGTGTTAGGGGTTCCCAAGACCACCCTCCAGTTGGATTATTTCCTAGAAGGACTTACAGAACTTGGAAAAGCTGTTATAGTCATTATAGTTCATTTTAGTGAGAAGATACAGATTTAAATGAGAAAGGTAAAGGTGCATAGTGCAGAGTCCAAGAGAAACAGATTCAGAATTTCAGTTGTCCTCTCTGAGTGGAGTCACACAGACAGGACTTAATTTCCCAGTAACCATGTGTGATATCATGGGAAAAGTGTTTTTTAACAGTGTCACTGATCCAAGATTTGGTGGACTGGGTTTTATCAGAGGTTAGCCACATAGGCATGGAACACAAGACTGATCTTAGCTACTCAGTCTCCAACATCTTTCTTTCCTCATCAAAATGATACAGTGTGGCCCATGGCCCCAGTGTTCACCATAAGTCACATTGTTTAACATATTCAATCTGGTATGGCCCAAGCATCTAGGTATACAAAGGCATTCATTATTGGGCACGATATTCCAAGGGCTTAGAGGTGTCTCTCAGGAACATATCAAAGGTCAGTCCAATGGACTTTTAGAATGTACAGGACTTGGACAACCTAAGCCTGCTGAGATGACTCTTCATTACACAGTAGTGGTGCTAAATGCAAAGACTTTTCACATAAGCATGAGTGCTGAATTCGTTATTTGGAAAAATTATAAAGGCATTGTAGTTCCTTTGCCTCCAAAATGTTGAAGGCAAGTGGACAGACAGCATTGCCTTACCTCAAAAGTGCCTTTACTGTGGTGTACATGTTCTAAGGGGAGACTGACTAGCATTGTGGATGGCAACACCAGAGGCCTAATTTCTGGAACAGCCAGCACTACTTGTATAACGTGCGCTTTGTTTATCTTTAGAGGGCCCTGTGTCAATATTAGCAGTTGAGGAAACTGCTAGGGGAGGGAGGGGCATACCTCATCAACAAGGGTACCTGCATAATCAATGTTTGTATACCTAACCCTGAATTGTACCCCACATCTTTATAATAAAATAAAAAATAAATAAAAATAAAAAATAAATAAAATATTACATGGAAGGTGAAAAATGCATTACCTGGTTAACTATTTTATCTGTTTAAATTTCATCCTATTATACAGCATATAGTCTAACAAAGAAGAAACCACATGGGGATGATGAATGGAAACATTTTCATTGGGAAATGTAAGGACAAAGGTCTGGAGTAAAGAGTGCTAGAAACAGTTAAGCTTGTGACTATCCACAGGGATTCTTGAGAATCAAGGCATAATTCTGAGAACAGGGTGTATGGAGGATATTCAATGCATATTAATTCATTATGAAGATATATTTCTCAAATTTCCCAAATTTTATGGAGGTCAGAAAGTGAGGATTTGATGTGCTTTTAAGCCTTGTGTTTACCTGTCAATCTCAGTTGCTTTCAAACATTTAGAAGAATATAATGGATATATGAGAGAACCATGGAATTTATTTATAAAAATTATGTATGTATTCTTACATGTTTAAACTTCAGTCGCCTTCAAAGTACTTTCCGTTTGATGCAATACACCTATTGAGATGCTTTTTCCATCACTTGAAACAGTTTTTGAACTCATCAATCTTGATGCCTTTTAGTGCTTCTGTTTCTGTTTGTTGTTGTTGTTGTTTCACCTATTCCCCATGGGCAAAATATTTTCCTTTGAGTATTTTTTCATTTGGGGAAACAAAAAACAGTTGATTGAGGTGAGGTTGGGTGAATGGGAATGGTGGTGCAGGGAGGTCATGCTGTTTTTGGTCAAAAACTGCTGAACACTCAGGGTGGTGTGGGCAGTTTGTTCATGTAAGTCACCCATCATAAAATGGGCAAACATATAGAAAGAATCTCCCCCCAAAATTCACTGAAACCCAACGTAGCTTCTCACAACAAACTGGCTGATACACTGTTGTTAATGGATTCCTAGAACACCTGCCTAGCAGGGGAAGCCTATACTACAAGGGGCCTGTCCTCCAAAAAATAATTCCATTTTTTGGGTTCCCCCATATACCCATAGGACATATGGGTATTCATGGCTTATATCTAAGACTTGCTACCTTTGATAACAGGATTAATTTTAGACCCAACCTCTAGGTAGAGTAGAGTGGGAGTTTAAAGGAAAGTCAAGGCACTATGATTGCTGAAAAGTGAACTGGCGTATAGGGTAGCAAACCTAATCTTATTCAATATAAAGCAAGATTTAGTAAGAAGACTAGTTTACTTTTGTGGTATAAATGCATCATTTTAGCTCTAGATAATCTGAGTTACCCAGAAAAATATAAAATAGTTGCTCAAGTGATATTCTAAACCAAACTCTGTCCTGTGATGGGATCCTAAATGTATAAGAGGACACATTTAAGGAACATGTGGTAAACATAGATCTGAATAAACTTGAGTCTTAATTAATAGTGGTGACTGAACATGTTTAATGCATAGAAAACTTCATAAGAGAAAGTTGTAAAAGCAATAAGGTATACTGAAACATTTTGAAAGGAGAGTTGCTAGATATTCAGTTTCATATTTGCCTTTTTTTCTTTATGAAATATAGAATTTCTTTTCTTTTTTTTTGAGTTGGAGTCTCACTCTGTCACCCAGACGGGAGTGCAGAGGCCGCTCTCGACCACTGCAGCCTTGATCTGCTGGGCTCCAGCAATCCTTCCGCCTCAGCCTTCCAAGTAGCTGGAACTACAGGTGTGCGCTACCACGCCTGGCTGATTTTTGATTTATTGTAGAGATGAGGTCTCTCCAAGTTGCCCAGGCGGGTCTCGAACCTGTGGGTTCAGGAAATCCACTCACCTCAGTCTCCCAAAACGTGGGATTACAGGCTGAGCCACCAAGCCTGGCTAGAATTTCTAATTTTTCAGATTCTGACAAGTTGGTTGCATAAAAGAACATTTTTATGATAATTTTTGAAAATTTTGATATTTTTTGACAATTAATTTTGGTGGAAATTGATTTATATTTTATGAAAGAGGGGTTGATTTGATATTTGTTTTTTCTTCCAAGTGTTATCTTCATATTTACAATTTAAAGGCTGTGTGACTTTTACTTAAACAAGCAGCCATCTGATTCTAAGCTTTCCCTTCATTTTCCCGCTTTTCTTTCTTATTATTCCATTTTACTCTCCTATTCTCTTTCCTGCTATCTTTTCTCCCTGCTGTCATCCATCCATTGAATAATTATTTACAAGTATAATACTAATTGCTAGGGGCACATGAGGTATTTATCTTTTGTTTCTGGCTTAGTTCACTTAGCATAATGTCCTCCAGTTTCATCCATGTTTGCCTCAAATGACAGAATTTATTTCTTTTTTAAGACTCAATAATATTCCATCACACACACAAACACACACACACACACACACACACACACACACACACACACACACACACTCACACATGTTCACAAACAGTAAAATAGGTTTTATATCCCTTATTTGAAATGTTTGGGTCCAGAAGTGTTTTGGCCTTTGAATCTTTTTCTTCAAATTTTTGAATATTTGTACATACATAATGAAATATCTTGGGGATGGGTCCCAAGTCTAAATTCAGAATCCATTTATGTTTTATATACAACATATACACATATCCTGGAGGTAATTTTATAAACTATTTTGAAATGATTTTGAGCATGAAACAAAGGTTTGATTTTGACCTATCATATTGTGGTATGAAATTTTCCACTTGCAGCATCATATCTGTACCCAAAAGGTTTTGGATTTTGGATCATTTCAGATTTTGGATTTTCAGATTAGGAATATTCAACTTGTATCATATATCCTTTATCCATTTGTTTAATGATGAGCATTTAGGTGGTTTCCACATATTGGTTATAGTGACAAATGCTGCAATGGACATGGGAAGATATCTCATTAATATAGTGAAGTCTTTTCCTTTGGTTATATACCCAGAAATAGGAGTGCTGGTTCATGTAGTAGTTCTATTTTTAATTTTTTGCATGAACTATATGAAAATATACTATTTCCATAACATCTGTACCAATTTATATTTTCATCAAGCATGCATAAGGGTTCCTTATTATCCACATCTTTACTGACACTTACCTTTTTGACTCTGATGGTTTCCATCCTTACAGATATGAGATGCTATCTCATTGTGGTTTTGATGTTCATTTTTCTGATGATTAGTGATTTTGAGTATCTATTAATATCGCTGTTGGCTATTTTCATGTCTCCTTTGGAAAAATGTCTATTCAGGTTATTTGTTCATTTTTAATTGGAGCATTTGTTTTTTCCGGTTGAGTTGTATGAATTCTTCGTGTATTTTGGATATCAAACTCTTATCAGATAGAAATATTACATGGTTTGCAATTATTTTCTCCCATTCCATAGGTTGCCCTTCCTTTTGTTGATTGTTTTCTTTCCTGTGCAAAACTTTTTAGTTTTATATAATTTATTTTTGCCTTTGTTGCCTGCAGTTTTGGTGTCACATCCCAAAATCATTACCCAGCATGATGTCAAGGATCATTTCCCCTATGTTGTTTTCTACGAGTTTCAAGTTTTACATTTAAATCATTAATCCATTTTGAGTTTATTTTTTGTCTGTGGTATAGAGTAAAGGTCCAGTTTTATTCTTTTGCACATGGATGGCCAGTTTTTCTACTTCCATTTACTAAAGAGATCATCCTTTTCCTATTGTGCATTTCTGATGTCTTTGTTGATTTGTTGGCTGTAATATTTATGGGTTTACTTGGGGGACTCTCTATTCTGTTTCATGTGTCTGTGTGCTTGTTTTTATGCCAGTACCATAGCACTTTGATTATTATAGTTTTGTTATATAATTTGCAATCAGAAAACTGTGATGACTCCAACTCTCTGTCTTTTGCTCAAGGTTGCTGTAGCTATTCAGAATCTCTTGTGGCTCCATACAAATTTTAGAATATTTTTTTTCTATTTCTGTGTAAAATGCCATTGGGTTTTTAATGGAATTGAATTGATCTGTAGATTGCTTTGGGTAGTACAGAGTATGGATATTTTAACAATATTTTTTTCCATTCATGAACATGGTATATATTTCCACTTATTTGTGTCTTTAATTTGTTCATCAATTTTTAATAGATTTTAATGTACAGATCTTTCATGTCCTTGTTTAAATTTACTCCAAAGTATTTTATTCTTTTTGATGTTGTTGGAAATGAGACATTTAAAATTTTTTTTGTATAGTTCATTGTTAACATATAGAAATGTTACTGACTTTTGTTGTTGGTTTTGTATCTTGAGGCTTTCCTGAATCTGCTTATTAGTTCCAACAGTATTTTGGAGGAGTGTTTGGGTTGTTTACACATCAAATCGTGTCATCTACAAACAGAAACAATTTTAATTTCTTCCTTTCCAATTTGATTGTCTTCTATTTTTTCCCTCACATTCTTGTTCTGGCTAGGACTTCCAGATATGTTGAATAGAAATGGCAAGAGTAGACGTTCTTATTTTGTTCCTCATATTAGAGAAAAAGGTTTCAGTCTTTTACTGAATATAATATTAGCTGTTGACTTATCATATGCTCTTACTATGTTGTGGTACTTTCTATATTCAATTTGTTGAGAGTTTTTATTATGAAAGGGCATTGGATAGTGTGAAATACTTTTTCTGCAGCTATTGAAATGATCATATGATTTTTATTCTTCATTTTGTTAATGTGGTGTATAATATTTATTGATCTGTGTCATACCATCCTTGCATCCCAGGTATAAACTCCACTTGACCATAGTGTATGACCCTTTTAATGTTCTATTGAATTTAGTTTTTTGGCATTTTCTTTTAAAAACTTTATATTTATTTGGGATATTAACTTGTAATTTTCTTGTTGAGATGTTGTCTGTCTTTGGAAAAACTGGTCTTATAAGATGAATTTATAAATGTTTTCTTTAATTTTTTGGAAGATATTGAGAAGGATTGGTAATAATTCACCTTTAAATTTGTGGTAGTATTTACCAGTGAAGGAGTGTGGTTCTGAGCTTTTCGTTGTTTGGAGATTTTTGGTTGCTGTTTTAGTCTCCTTATTCACTTTTGCACTATTCAGATTTTATATTTCTTCATGATTTAGTTTTGATGGGTTTATGTTTGTCTAGGAGTCTATCCATATCTTCTAGGCTATCCAATCTATCAATGTTTAATTATCCATATTTCTGTGTATCAGTTTTAGTGAATCCACTTTCCTTTTTTATATTATTTAGGTCTTGTCTCTTTTTTTCTTAGCTTAGTTAAGACCATTTGTCCATTTTGTTGGACTTTTCAAACACTGAACTGTTTTTTAAAAATAATTTTAATTTTAAGATGTAGGGTATAATTCAGGGCTGGGTATACAAATGGTCATTGTACAGGCAAAGTTTTAGCCTTACTTTGGTCCCCACTTCACCTGGTTTGAGATCAGATACCATTACTGATGAAGTGGTCCCCCTTCACCTGGTAGTTTCCCACTACTGCCAATCCCTTTCTTGTAGTAACTCTTATTTTTATTGATAATTTCTATTATTTTACTTGTCTCTTTTTCATGTATTTTTGTTCTTTATTATTTTCTTTCTCCTGCTAATTTTAGAATTCACTTTTGGTTTTTCTAGATCCTCGAGGCATGAAGTTAGGTTGTTTAATTGAGATCTTTCTTTTATGTAGACATTTATCATTATAAATGTTCCTCTTATAACTGTTTTTGCTACATCCCATAAGTTTTGATATGTTGTGATTCCATTTTTGTCTTTCTCAGAATATTTTTAATATTCCATTTGATTTCCTATTGTCAGGAGTGTATGTTGTTTAATTTCCACTTATTTGCGAATTTCCAAGTTCCCCTCATGGTATTGATTTTTAGTTTAATACCATTGTAGTTGGTAATGATACTTGATACGATTTCAGTTATCTTAATTTTTTTAGGACTTGTTTTGTGGCCTAATATATCAACTGTCCTGGAGAATGTCCTATGTGTACTTCAGAAGAATGTGTACTCAACTGCTGTTGGATGGAATGTTCTGTATATATTTCTTAGGTCCATTTGTTCTAGAGTGTAGTCTAAGTCTATAATAATTTCTGATTCTGTTTATTTGGATCTTTGCTCCCTTTTTCTTGGTTAGTATACCTTGTGATGTATCAATTTTACTTTTCTTTTCAAATAAGCAATTTTTTCATTTTGTTTATTCTTTATATATTTTTATTCTCTGTTTTATTTAGTTCTTCTCTATCTTATTTCTTTCTTCTGTTACTTTGGGATTATTTTGTTCTTGCTTTTCTAGTTCTTTTAGGTGCATTGTTAGAATGTTAATTTGTAATGTTTCTATTTTTTGTGTGTAGGCATTTATTGATATAAAATTCCTTTCTAGCAAGACTTGGTATATATATCCTACATGGTTTGGTATGTTATGCTTCCATTTTCATTTGTTTCAAGAATTTTTTGATTACCATCTTAATTTCCTCAGTGAACTAATGGTCATTTAGGGTCATGTTGTTTATTTTCCACATATTTGTATAGTTTCCAAAGTTCATCTTGGTATTGATTTCTACTTTTATTCTATTGTGTTCTGAGAAGAGACTTGGTATAATTTCTGTTTTTAAACTTTGTTGAGATTTGTTTTGTAGTCTAACATATGGTTTATTTTTGAGAATGTTCCATGTGCTAGTGAAAAGAATGCATATTCTGCACTTGTTGGCTAAGATATTCCACAAATGTCTGTTAAGTAAATTTGGTCAAAAGATCAGTCCAAATATAATGTTTTTTCGCTGATTTTCTGTCTAAATGATCAAATGCTGAGAGTAGTGTATTAAAGTCTCTCACTATTATTGTATTCAGAAGCTTATCTTTTTCTTTACATCTATTAATATCTGCTTTATTAATCTGAGTGCTCCAGTGTTAGGTGCTTATATATTTAGAATCATTATATTCTCTTACTGGATTGGTTCCTTTATCATTATATAATGACCTGTTTATCTTTTTTTTTTTTTACTGTTTTTGACTTGAAGTCTATTTTAGCTGATATAGACTTTCTTTTTTTGTAGAATATCTTTTTCCATCTCCTTAATTTTGTGTCTATATTGGTCTTTGCAGGGCAAGTACATTTCTTATAGTATCATGGATTGTGTTTCTTTATCCATTCAGCCAGTCTATTTTAAGTGGAGAATGTAATTTCTTCTTTCTTTTTTTTTTGTTTTTATTAACTAAAGTCCATCATTTATTTGAATTTACTTACTTTTTTCCTATAGTCCATTTAGTGTTCCAGAATTCCATCAAGGACGTGACATCACATTTAATGGTCACATTTTTAAAGTCTTCTTCAGGATGTGACAACTTCTCAGACCTTTTAGTGATTTCTGACAATTTCTCAGATCAAGTGTAGCATCTGTTCTTATCAGTTTAATATATATAACTTCATAAAATAAAGTATTTCAATATATTTAGTATATAAAATAAATATATCTTTATTATAAATTCAAATATGTATATGTACACATAGTGCTGTCTTTTGGGATGTGAGACATATTGAAAAGGAATTGAATCCTAACCTTGCCTCTGCCATCTTAGCTTTGTAAAACTAGGAAATAACAGGAATCATATGAATCTCAGTCTCCTTAGCTATTCAAGAAAAAAAAAAATCTATTGTAATGGTTTGTAGAATTAAAATAGAAAATACCTAAAAGAGGGGTTGGTATAAAATATGTGACCAAAATACCTCTCAATACATGTTGCTATTGTATTGTATTATATTATATTACATTATAGTTGCTATTTTTGCTGTTGCTTCTACTGCCATTGGCATGCAATTATGCTACATCCTCTTGGTTATTTCATCATTGGATCTCTCTGCATCAGTCATCTTCTGTCATTTTTAAATATTATTTTGTTTATCCTCAGGAAAATACTGAAAGCACATATTTACAGGGCTATATCCCTAAGTTTTCCCACCTGTGTTGACTCTGATGACATTACTCTCTTGGTCCACCCTCATATTTAAGCATTTTATAAACTTTAGCCCCCTACACTTTTTTGTTCTCAAATTATATTTATTCTCTGGATGGCCTTTTTATTCTTATGACTTCACATATTGCCTCGCAATTGATGACATATTGATCTCTGCATCCAATTTAGTTGCAAGTCTAAGTCACATCAACACAGTCACAGTAAGGTAGAAATGTAAAGTCTCCCTTTGAAAAGTTTGTAAGAGAAAGAGGAATAAACTACGTGGAATGGTGGCTTAAGAGAAATACAGGATGGAGCAAAGCTGGTGTTTTCATTTTGTTTTGTTGATTTTTTATGAAGATGGCATTTTTGCTAATTTAGACACTAGAAGACGTTGCTGGAAAAGGTAATAAAAATAAAAGAGTGGTGTTTGAAGAGGCAGGAAACTAGGGAGATTTGGAGGGAGGCCTCATATGATGTATGAATATGGTAGGCAGGTGAGAACACAGCTTTCTCAGCATTGAATGAAAAAGAAGAGAGCATGCATTTATGAGTAGGCTACTGAGATGTACTGAAAGGCAGAGAATCTCACTTCTTTAAAATTTTTCATTTCCAGAAACTGCAGCTCTCAGTAATCAGTTGACTCAGTATGTACAGTACTTTCTATGTCTGAGAAACCATTGAAGTAGATTCAAAGTCTTTTCAGTAGTTTTAATGTTTGAATAATTTCAACATTATTTGACCAAGGAGCCATCTGCCATCTGACAAAATGGCATGAAGCAATTTGAAGCCCACCATGACTTGGAAAACACTGGAAAAGCAAATGAATGGATGAATATTGTGTGTATTTCTGTGTTTGAAAAGAGCTTTCAGATAGAATTTTTTTGCACACTGTAAAATTCTAAGACATCCTTATAATGTCTTCTTGGTTAGCTTAATACAGAGAGCCTTCTGTATTCCTGGTCTGGAAAATGTCCCTAGAATGCAGTAAATATCACACAGTAAGGTGCACTGTCAATTTCTAAGAGTCTCCAAAGACTGAAGACAGTAGGTCATTCAGAATAATGTTAATGGCGGAGTTTCTAGAAAGGGGCCCCACACCCTAATTCAAATGACTCTTTTTGAGAAGTCATTAAAAAATGACTGTATAAGACACCAGTTCTTCTAGGACACATGAATAGGATTTGTAGATAGAATCGGAGAATGTAATTTCTTTACATTTAAGTTTATTATTGGTATTTGAGGTTTTGTTCTTGTTATATTATTCATTGTTTTCTGACTGTTTTTTACATTATTTTTTCCTTTATTTTTCTTTTTTCATTTACTTAATTTTTTTGAGTTGGAATCTACTCTGTTTCCCAGGCTGGAGTGCAGTGGCACACTCACAGCACCCCGGCATTGACCTGCTGGGCTCTGGTGAGCCTTCTGCCTCAGTCTTCCAAGTGGCTGCAACTACAAGTGTGCGCTACCATGCTGGCTGATTTTTTGATTTTCACTGTAGAGACGAGATCTTGCCAATTTGCCCAGGTTGGTCTTGAACCCACGGGCTCAGGCAATCCACTCACCTTGGCCTCCCAAAGTGCTGGGATTACAGGCTGAGCCACTAAGCCTTTTCTTTCTCTTATTGTTTATCATTGTAATTTGGTATTTTTCTGTAGTGGTGTCATTTGAATCCTTTTTCTTCCTTTTGTGTGTATATGGATTACCAGTGAATTTTATACTTTCATGTGTTTTTCTGATGGTAATTGTTGTCCTTTCAAATTCATATTTATGACTACCTTGAACATTTCTTTTATGACTCACCTAGTCTTGACAAATTCCCTTAGCATTTTGCTTATCTGGGAAACACTTTACTTTTCTTTTAGTTTTACAAAGGATAATTTTACTGGATAATTTTGGGTATTCATCTTTTTCTTTCAGCATTTTGAATATCTCATCCCATTCTCTCTTGGCCTGTACATTTTCTAATGAAAGATCTGCTGTTAGTCTGATGGAAGTTACTTTATAGGTGACTTTACAGTTTCTCTTGCCTTTTTTTTTTTTTCTTTTTGCTCTGACTTTGGAAAGGTGACTATAATATGCCACAGAGAAGACATTTTTTGCATGTTTGGAAACACTTGGGGCTCCTATATCTGGATGTCTGGGTTCTTGTTAGACTTGGGAAATTTTCACCTAATATTTCATTACATATGTTTATAAGCCTTTCATTCTTTTTTACTCTTGGGGACACAGATCATTTGAATATTTGTTTGCTTTATTTTGTTTCAAATTTCACAAAGTCTTATTCTTTTTTAAATCCCTTTTTCTTTATTTTTGTCTGATGGATTATTTCAAAATACCTGTTTTCATGTTCTGAGATTCTTCTGCTGGTTTTAGTCTATTGCAGAACCTTTCAAATATATTTTGTGATTTATTCATTGAATTTTTCATTTCCAGATTTATGTTTAGTTCTTTTAAAAATATATATATATATATCTTTTTGGCAAACTTTTTCATTCATATCCTGAATTGTCTTTCTGAGTTATCTGTTTTTTTGTTTTGTTTTATTTTTCAGAATCCTCTTGTATCTTGCTGAGCTTCTTTAAAACCAGTATTTTAAATTCTTTATCTGGGATTTTGTGAAATTCTATTTGATTGGAATCTGTTGATGGACAATTATTGTGTTTCCGTGGAGGTGTTACATTTTCTTGCTTGTACATGTTTCCTGTGTTCTTATGTTGATACCTGCACAAATGGTGTAACAATCACATCCTTCAGTTATTTCAATTTGCTTTCAAAGTGGAGGACTTTTTCCTGAAGATGTATATATGGTGTTGGTTGGACTTGGTGCTTTGATTTGATTTGATATACATGAAGTAGGGTAATCTCCATGTAATTTCCTCGTTTGTAAGTAGCATCAGTGGTATCTGAGATTTTCTTGGTGGTTTAGGGTATAGTTATTATTGGCTATGGTGAACTTTTGCTAGAGAATAGGGTGGCAAGTGGACTAATCTTCAGACTCCAATGGTAGTATCAGCAGGTTGGGTCAGCCCAATCTTAAATCTTGGAAGGAGTATTCAATTGACCTGTGCAGGGTGATTTCTAGGCCCCTGGACAGCATGCTCAATTACTAGAGAGATGGGACCAGGTGAGCAGACTTGTCCTCAGCTTCCTTGATAGTACATTCTGGTGCTTGCTATGATAGGCAGAGGAGGGTGGTTTCCAAGCTGCTGGTGGAATGCTCAGGTATGGGGAGTGGTGGCTGAGTTGCAGGCTTGCAACCATGGAGAGTAGGACCACTCAGGACATGCAGAGTAGGCCGGTAGCTTTGGAACACATGGTTTTCTCACACCTCAGTTTTACAGCAGCCCACAGAGGCAGCGGGATTTGTTACTAAGGCATGTGAAAGTGCTCGGCCTCTCTTTTCTTCCTTGGCCCAGCATTAGCAGCAGCAGCGGCAGTGGCAGCTTTAGCCCTAGCTCCAGGGAAGGATACAAACCTTTGGCAACTGGGCTCTGAGAATGGCATCAGTTGTGAACCTTCCATGGAAGAGGGCAGGGCCTCTCTCAGTTGAAGTAGTGTTAAGTATGTAGCCATGGGGAGTGCAGTTTGCTTGCACCTTAGTCCAGCAGCAGTGGTGGAATTTAGTATTGGGGTTCCTGAAGGTTCCTGGCCTCCCCTCTTTCTCAATGGCCTGATGGCAGTAGTGACAATGGCAGCCTCAGGACAGGACACAGTCCTTTGGGGCTTGGTTCAGAGAATGGTGTCAAGCTACAGTTACTCAGGAGTCAGAAGCCTGCTGGAACTTAGAGAGGTCGCTTTCTGGAGTAATGCCTCTCTGCAATCTCTAGACAGCTCACAATATTAGTCTTCAGGCTTGCATGGGTGAAGGTGATCTCCCATAGCTAGGATTGTAAAAGTCATTATGGGAATGGGTAACACTGGGGGTTGCTCATTTATGCTTGCACCATGTCTGGAAGCTTCATCTGGCTCTCAACCTGAGCAGCCTGCCTTGCTTCCTTCTATGTCTTTGCCTTTGGTGATTTCTGTTGTTTTCACTGTTGAATCCCAGTGTTTTCTCTTAGACAATCTATTCAAAGTTTAAATATCTACTTGTTATTTTGGTTTCTTTCTGGAGGAGGTGCATACTAGCTGCATCTATTCAGTCATCTTGAATTCACCTCAATGAATAACTTTTTATTACAGCTTCAATCTCATTTCTTGTTATCATTTCATTGAGGTTTTCTGTATCTTCATGGGTCAATCTTGGTAGATTGTATTTGTTCAGGAATTTATTCATTTTTTAGGTTTTTCAATATGTTGCCATGTAGTGGTTCATAATAGTCTTTAATGATTTTTTTATTTCTGTGGTCTCAGTTGTTAAGTCTTCTTTGTTTTTTATTTTATCTATTTGGTTCTTCTTTCTTTTTTCTTTCAATCGTTAAAAATTTGTCAATTTTATCCTTTAAAAAAGCAACTTTTTGTTTAATTGATCTTCTGTACTCTTATTTTATTCTCAATTTCATTTATTTCTGCTCTGATCTGTTATCATTCTATTAATTTGGGGATGATTTATTCATGGTTTTCTAGTTTCTTGAAGTGCATCATTAGGTTCTTTACTTGAATTTTTTCTACTTTTTGATAAAGATGTTTTTTGTTATAAACTTCTCACTTAGTACTGATTTTGCTGTATCCAATAGGTATTGGTATGCTGCATTTGCATTTTTATTTGTTTCAGTAAATTTTAGGATAGGCATCGTGACTCATGCCTGAAATATCAGCACTTTGGGAGGCTGATGTGGGAGGACTGCTTGATCCCAGGAGTTCAAGACCAGACTAAACAACACAGTGAGACTTCATTTCTATAAAAAAATAAATACAAACTAACTGGACATAGTGGTGTGTGCCTGTAGTCCCGGCTACTCAGGAAACTGAGGTGGGAGGATACCTTGAGCTCAGGATGTGAGTGATCATGCCACTCCACTCCAGCCTGGGCAACAGAGTGAGACCCCCCCAACTACACAATAAAAAGAAATTAAAAAATTTCCTTCTTAATGTTTTATTAACCTGTTGGTCATTCAGAAGCATTTTTTTTCTTTACATGTGTTTTTATATTTTCTGAGATTTCTTTTGTTATTGATTTTTAGTTTTATTCCATTATGGTCTGAAAAGATACTTGATAAAATTTCTATTTTTTGAATTTGTTGAGACTTACTTTGTGGCCAAAGATTTGGTCTATTTTGGAGAATGATTTATGTGGCAATAAAAAGAATGTGTATTCTTCAAGCAGTTATGTGAAATGTTCTGTACATGTTAGGACTATTTGGTGTAGAGAGTAGTTTAACTCCAATGTTTCTTTGTTGATTTTCTGTCTGTATGATCTATCCATTACTAAGAATGGGATGTTGAAGTCAGCTACTATTATCGTGTCATAATCTATCTCTCTAATCAGTTCTATTAATGCTTTCTTTATATATTTGAGGGCTCTGTTGTTGAGTGCATTGGCATTTATAATTGTTAAATTCTTTTGTTGCATGGACTTATTTATCATTATGTAGTGACCTTCTTTAATTCTTTTTATACTTTCTGAATTGTAGTCTATTTTATCTGATATAAGTATAGCAACTCCTGCTTTTGTTTAGTTTTCATTTGTATGGAACAACTATTTTTCACCTGTTAACTTTTAATCTATTTATCCTTATAGGAGTTGTGGGATCCTTGTAGGTGGTGTATAGTTGGATTTTATTTCATCATCCATTCAGCCTCTTTATGACTTTTAACTGAAGAATTTAGTACATTGACAAACAATGTTATTATTTTAAGGGAGGAGTCACTACTGCCCTATGATTGCCTGTTTTCTTGGAACTTCTCCCTTCCTCTCTTCTTTTTCTGTTGTCTTTTTTTGTGGTTAAATGTAATTTTCTCTGGTATTAAGTTTTAATTCACTACATTTTTTTTCTGAATCTATTATAAGTTTTTGCATTGTTGTTACCAAGACTTAGAAAAAGAAACATCTTTAGTTACAACAAGTTACAATAAAATGACAATTTATCTTAGATCACAAAGAAAAAAATAACAAAAAAGACAAAATGCAAAAAGTATGTACTTTAATCTCATCCCCCTCACACTTTGAATTTGTGTTGTCTCAATATTAAACAGAGTATTCTGGGTTTGTCTGTATATTTAATTTTACCAATGAGTTATATATGTTCAAATTAGTATGTTTTTCTTTCAAATTGAAGAATTCCCTTTAACATTTTTTACAAGACAAGTCTGGCAGTAGTAAAGTGTCTCAGCTTTTCTTTTTCTAGGAAACTTTATCTCTTTTTCATATTTAATATATAGCTATGCTGAATACAGTATTCTTGAATGGCAGTTCCTTTTTTTCTTTTAGAACTTTGAAAATATTGTTCTACTCCCTACTGATCTGTATCATTTCTTTTGAGAAATCTGTTGCCAAAGGAATTGGAACACTTTTATATATTATTTTGTTCTTTTCCATTATTGTTTTTAGGATCCTTTATTTGTCCTTAACTTTTAAGATTTTAATTATTATATACCTTGAGCTAGTCTCATTTTGGTAGAATCTGTTTGGTTTTCTCTAATTTTCCTGGACCTAAATATTTATCCTATTCAAGTTTCAGAAATTTTGTTATTATGTATTTGAATAAGCTTCCTTCCCCTTGCATTTACTCCACTCTTTCTTGAACACCAACACTTCTTAGATTTGGTCTTTGGAAGCAATTATGTCTTCTAGGTGATCTTTGTTCATTTTTAATATTTTTTTTTCTGACTGTATTTTCAAATAGCTTGTGTTCTAGCTCACTGATTTTTTTTCCTCTGCTTGATTCATCCTGTTGAGAGCTCTTAATTATCTTTTCAGTTCAG
This sequence comes from Cephalopachus bancanus, assembly GCA_027257055.1. NCBI lineage: Eukaryota > Metazoa > Chordata > Mammalia > Primates > Tarsiidae > Cephalopachus > Cephalopachus bancanus. Next base: position 35,934 of record JAPVLO010001058.1, read on the forward strand.
CAAATGTATTTCTCAAAGGATTTCTATTTGATTTTTTTGAGATGGCATTATTATTATTATTATTTATTTTAAAGATATGGGGTACAATTCAGGGTTTGGTATATAAATAAATATCATGCAAGTAAAATTTGGTAGTTTCATTGATGTTATGTTCTCCCACCCTCCCCTGGCAGTGTCCCAGAACTGCCAATCCCTTTCTTATAGTATTATGATAAATGTTCAAGGTCCACTTAAGAGTGAGTACTTATAGTACTTGGATCTTTATCTCTGTGATAAATCACTGAGTATTATAGATTCTAATTCCATCCAAGTTGCTGCCAAATTCATAATTTTGTTTTTCTATTTTAATCCCTTTGTTACGTTTCTCTGATACATTTCTGCATTGATTTTCTGTGTTATCGTAGAGATAACTGAGCTTCCTTAAAACCCCTATTTTGAATTCTTGGTCAGAAGGCTCACACATTGCTGTCTCATTAATATGAATCACTTTTTCCTTGCTTTGTCTGCTTGGGGAGATCATGTTTCCCTGTTTGCTATTGTTTCTCTGTGTTTGCATTGAATGATTATTTTTTCTAGTCTTCTCCACTGGCCTTTTAAAAAAATTGTATATGTTTGCTTCGAGATTATTTGTCATATACCTGTTGATATTCTTTCTTTCAATTTTCTACTATGTCACTGCCACCTTTTGACACCAGATGGTACCTTAAGCTCCAGTTTGTCTTGTTTCTAGTCAACAATTAGAGTATTACTTGTCTCAAACTGGGGAGGTCCTCACAGGACTATCCTGGTATTGTTGGAAGTTCATGTCCAGGGAACATGTGGAACGAACCTCCTATGGTGTGGTGTTGTTGAATAGCCACTCTGATTTGGCATCAATTTTGTGCTAGTTACAGGGCAGAATTTCCAGCCTGGGGATAATAGTCCCTCCATTGTGTATATGTACCACATTTTTTTAATCCAGTCCTCTTTTGATGGACAGTATGGTTGGTTCCATTATCTTGCTATTGTGAACAATGCTGCGATAAACATACGTGTGCAGGTATCTTTTTTATAGCATGATTTGAGTTCTTCAGGGTATATGCCCAGTAGGGGGATTGCAGGGTCATATGGAAAGTCGATTTTTAGAGCTTTTAAGAATTGCCACACTGATTTCCACAGAGACTGCATTACTTTGCACTCCCACCAACAGTGTAGCAGTGTTCCCTTTTCACCACACCCTCTCCAGCATCTTTTATTTTTTGAGTTATTGATAATGGCCATTTTGACTGGAGTTAGGTGGTATCTCAGTGCAGGTTTTTTTTTTTGTTTTTTTTTTTTGAGTTGGAGTCTTACTCTGTCACCCAGACTGGAGTGCAGTGGTTACTCCTGGCCACTGCAGCTCGACCTGCTGGGTTTCAGCAATCCTGCCACCTCAGCCTTCCAGGTAGCTGGAACTACAGGCATGCGCTACCACGCCCAGCTAATTTTTTATTTATTGTAGAGATGAGGTCTCACCAAGTTGCCCAGGCGGGTCTCGAACTCGCGGGTTCAGACAATCCATTCACCTCACCCTCCCAAAGCACTGGGATTACAGGCTGAGCCACCAAGCCCAGCATCTGTGTAGTTTTAATTTGCATCTCCTTAATGACTAGTGAGATTGAACATTTCTTCATGTATCTGCTGGCCACTCATATGTCTTCTTTTGAGAAGTGTCTGTTCATATCTTTTGCCCACTTTGTAATGGGGTTGTTTGTTTTTTTCTTTTTAACACGTTTGAGTTCCTTGTAGATCCTAGATGTTAGGTCTTTGTCAGACATGGAGTTGGCAAATATTTTTTCCCAGTCTGTGGGGCTGTCTCCCTTCTCTCTTGATGATTTCTTTGTATTTGCAGAAGCTTGCCAGTTTAATGAGGTCCCACTTGTCTATTTTATCTCTTATGGCCCGTGCATTTCGGGTTTTGTTCAGGAATTTGATGTCAGTTCCAACTTGCATAAGGGTGTGTTCTGTGTTTTTAAAATTCTTATGGTTTCAGGTTTTACATTTAGGTCTCTGATCCATTTAGAGTTAATTTTTGTGTATGGGGATAGATAGGGGTCTTGTTTGAGTCTTCTGCATGTGGTCAGTCAGTTTTCTCAGCATCATTTACTGAATAAGTTCCCCTCTCCCCAGTGGTAGGTGGTGGAGGCTTTGTCAAAGATGAGTTGGTTGAGAAATTGAGGTTTTGCTTCTGGAATCTTAATTCTATTCCATTGGTCTATATGCCTGTCCCTGTACCAATACCAAGCTGTTTTGATTATTGTAGCTTTATAGTAAAGTTTGAAGTCTGGTAATGTGATACCTCCTGCATTTTCTTTTTTTTTTTTTTTTTGCTGAGGATTTTTCTGGCTATTCTTGGTCATTTGTGTTTCCATATGAATTCCTGTATTGTTTTTTTCTAGCTCTGAGAAGAATGTTGCTGGTAATTTGATGGGTATTGCATTAAATATGTAGATTGCCTTAGGTAGAATGAGCATCTTCACAATGTTGATTCTTCCAATCCATGAGCATGGGATATTTTTCCACTTGTTTGTGTCATCTTTGATTTTTTTGAGCAGTGTTTTGTAGTTTTCATTGTAAAGGTCTTTCACATCTCTGGTTAGGAAGATGCCAAGGTATTTTATTCTTTGTTGCTATTGTGACTGGGATTGTGCTTTTTATTTGGGTTTCTGTTTGTTTATTATTGGTGTAAAAAAATGAGATTGTCTTTTGCATATTTATTTTATACCCTGAGAATTTGCCAAAGACCTTTATCAGTGCAAGGAGGTTTTTGACAGTTTCTCTTGGGTTTTCAAGGTACACAATCATATCATCTGCAAAGAGAGATAACTTGACTTCCTCTTTTCCTATTTGGATACCCCTTATCACCTTATCTTTTCTGATTGCTCTAGCCAGGACTTCCAATACAATATTGCACAGGAGGGGTGAGGGTGGGCATCCTTGTCTTGTTCCAGTTTTCAGGGGAAATGGTTTCAATTTTTGTCTGTTTAGGAGTATGCTGGCTGTGAGTTTCTCACAGATGGCTTTTACTATTTTGAGGTATGTTCGATCTATGCCTATATGATCGAGTGTTTTTATCAAGAAGGGATGCTGGATTTTATCAAAACTCTTTTCTGCATCTAATGATATAATAATGTGGTTTTTGTTTTGACATCTGTTGATGTATTTAATTTCATTTATGGTCTTACAAATGTTGAACCAGCCTTGTGTCCCAGGGATGAAGCCTACTTGGTCATGATGGATGATTTTTGACATGTGTTGTTGAATCTGGTTTGCTAGGATCTTTTTGAGAATTTTAGCATCTATGTTCATCAAGGATATTGACCTGTAGTTCTCTTTCTTTGTTGGGTCTTTACCTGGCTTGGGTATCAATGTGATGTTAGCTTCATAAAATGAAGCTTTCTCAATCACCTGGAATACTTTCAGTAGGATTGGTATCAGCTGTTCCTTAAATGTCTTGTGCAATTCTGCTGGAAGACCATCTGCTCCAGGGCTTTTTTTTGTAGGTAGTTTTCTTATTGCATAGTTAATTTCCTTGATTGTTATTGGTCTATTTAGGGTCTCAATTTCTTCTTGTTTCACCCTTGGCAGGTTGTGTGATGTCAGAAAGTTCTCCATTTCCTTAAAGTTTCAAGTTTGTTTCCATACAAGTGTACATAGTAGTCTCTAATGATCTTTTGTATTTCTTCAGGGTCAAATGTGACTTCATCTTTTGTGTTTCTGATTATGTTTATTTGGGATTTTTCTCTCTTTTTCTTGGTCAGTCTAGCTAGGGGACCATAGATCTTGCTTGTCCTTTCAAAGAACTGGCTTTTTGTTTCACTGATTTTTTTGTATTATCTTTTTGTCTTCTATACCCTGGATTTGGGCTTTTATTTTGGTGATCTGGATTCTTCTGCTGAAGTTATGGTTTTGGTGGTCTTGTTTTTCTAGCTTCCTTTGGTGACTTGTTAGGCTGTTAATTTGTGATCCTTCATGTGCGTTTGTAGAGATATGAATTCCCATCTTACTACAGCTTTCATGGCATCCCAGAGATTTTGGTAAGATGTTTCTTCATTTTCATTTGTTTCCAGGTATCTTTTAATCTCTGTTTTGATTTCATCATTGACCCAGGAGTTGTTTGGCATCATGGTGTTTAGTGTCCATGTCTTTGTGGGTTTTGTCGGAATCTTGTTGGTGTTGATGTTTATTTTTATTCCACTGTGGTCCAAGAAGGTGCATGGCAAAATTTTGATCTTTTGAAATTTGTATATGCTTGGTGTATGGCCAAGTATATGGTCAATCTTAGAGTACGTTCCATGCAATGATAAGTAGGATGTATATTCTGTGGTCATTGGGTGGAGTGTTCTGTAGGTATCTATTAAGTCCATTTGGTCAAGAGTTACATTGAGGTTCCAGATCTTGTTGCTGATTTTTTTTTGTCCTGATAATCTGTCTAGGGTTGTGAGTTGGGAATTATAGTCCCCAGCTATGATAGTGTTAGAGTCAATATCTTTTTTTAGTTTACCTAGAAGCTGCTTTATGAAAGTTGGTGCTTGTATATTGGGTGCATATATGTTTAGGATGGATATTTCTTGTTGATGGATTGAACATTTTATCATTATGTAGTGGCCTTCTCTATCTTTTTAAATTTTTGATAGCTTAAAGGATATTTTGTCTGAGATTAAGATCATGGCCAGGCTCGGTGACTCAGACTGTAATCCCAGCACTTTGGGAGGCCGAGGTGAGTGAATTTCCTGAGCTCATGAGTTTGAGACCTGCCTGGGTAACTTGGTGAGACCTTCATCTCTACAATAAATCAAAAATTAGCTGGGCATGGTAGCGCGCATCTGTAGTTCCAGTTACTTGGAAGGCTGAAGTGGAAGAGTTGCTGGAACCCAGCAGTTCGAGGCTGCAGTGGCTGAGAGTGCCCACTGCAGTCCTGTCTGAGTGACAGAGTGGTACTACAACTCAAAACAAAACAAAATTAAACAAAAACAAAAGCAAAAAGATTGTGACTCCTCCTTTCTTTTGTGGCCCTGTCACTTGAAAATTTGTTTCCCATCCTCTTACTTGGAGTCTGTGTGTGTCCTTTCTAGTGAGATGAGTCTCTTGAAGGCAATATATTTTTACCAGGTGATATTTTATCAAATTTTCATTCTATGTCTTTTCAGTGGTGCATTTAGTCCATTCATGTTCTAGCTAATTATTGAAATGTGAGAGTTGATCCCTGTCATAAGATTCTTATATAGTTGTTGCTGTTGTGCCTGTTTGTTTGTTGTCTTTCTTTTGGTTTTGAGGTTGGTTCATGTGTGTTTTTAATCTTTTGCCTGTACTCCTGTGAAGAAGGTTGCTGTTTTTTTCCCCCTTTTCTTCTGTGTTTAATACTTTCTTAAGTGGTCATTCTTTTATTCTCTGCTCAGAATTTTTAAAAATTGTGGTCTGGGACCTCTCAGATCTATATACTTGAGTTATGGGATATTGCGCATAATGATCTCAGTTCTATATATTTGTTTTTGACTTTCTATGGAAAGGAAGTGAAGCCTACTTGCTTCTACACCAGCATTTTGGAACTAAACGTCTAGTTCAAAATATTTAAAAAATTATATTATGTTTTATTGACCCATCATATTTTGAACTGTGCTATTTAGTTTCAAAATATGTGATACCTTTTTAAAGTTATATTTTGTTATAATTTTCTAGATTAATTTTACTGTGGGAAGAGACTATACTCTGCAATTTCAAACTTTTTGATCTATTTTATTCTAATTTTGCATATGCTTGCAAAGGATTTTTATCTTCAGTTTGGGACAGTATTATCTAAACATCAATGAGGTCTAATTTGTTCATTGCTTTATTCAAATTTCCATATTTTTATGTTTTCCTATTCTATCAGTTATTGAGATCATTTTGTTAAAATTCCCTGGTGGTTGTGTGTTTGTATTTTAAATCCGATCACACTTTCTTTTATATATTCCAAAACTTTGTTATTAGTTTCATTTAAATTTAAAATTGTTTTTCTTCCTAATGGATTGACGAGTTTTTCACTATGAAGGTTCCTTCTCTGTCTTTAGCAATGCTTCCCTCCTTAATTGTTTACTTTGATATTACTATTGCAATATCAACTTTCTTTTTTTAGAGTTTGCATGGCATATCTTTCCCATCCTTTTACTTTCAGCTTAATGAATTTTTGTATTTATGATGGTCTTTGTAAGATATGTATATATATATGTTTGTATGTTATTTAGTCAGACAATCATTTAATTGGAGTATCTTGGTTATGTATATGTACTATAATAAGTAATATATTTGAGTTAATTCCACTATATTCTTAAATCCATCATATGCCTTCTATTCATTCTGAGATATTTTTGTTCTCTCTCATGACTTCTTTTGGATTGGCTTCTTTTTAGTTATTTTTTTAATCTTGCATTAGCATGATAACTATTTATTATTTTATTATTATTTTAGTGGATACCCTAGATATTACAACATAAACTTTGGCTTATTCCAATCTTGAAGCATAGTGAACTTATTTTTAAAATTTTCTCAACTTTTATGCTGTTGTAATTCTGTATTTTAATTATTTATATGTTTGAATCTCCACAAGGTATTATTAGTCATTGTATTGTTTAGAGTCAATATTCACCTTGATTTATCCTTATATTTATATTTTCCTGTCTCTTTTTTCCTTTTGCATTTCTTGTCTGTATCTATGATTATTTTTCTTCTTTACAAGCAACATCCTTTTACCATATCTGTGAATGTGAGTTTGGGTGCTGAAACATTTTCTTGGTTTTGCTTTGTTTTATATTAAAATGTCTTATTTTTTCGCTGCTTAAGAATCTTTTTTTCCATGTTATAAAATTTTAGTTTGGTCATTATTTTCTTTCAGTACTTTGAGGTTTTTATTCAGTTTTTACTGGATTCTATTGTCTCTGTTGAGATAAACGGACTAATTATTAATACTTTGAACATAAGGTATTATTCTTCAATTCCCTTTTTATTTCTTGTTTTTTCATGAAAATAAAATTTACTATTTTAACTATTCTATAGTATACATTCAGTAGTTTTCAGTATTCTGATTTCTTTAAAACATTTTTTCATCACGTTTACTATGACGTGCCTGTGTGTGGTTTCATTATTATATTTACTGTTTGAGGTTCATCTTTTCCCTATTTCACCTTTCATTTGATTTTTTAAAATTCAATTTTCAAAAATTCTCAGTCATTATGTTTTTAAATATTGCTTTTCTTTTTCTCTCTCCATTTCCCATTTGAGAATTATATTTTGACTTATTTTCCAACTCACCGGATTTCTCTTTAGGTGTATTTAATTGACCATTAAATTCATGAATTGAATTTTTAATTTTGAATTTTTACTTCTAAAATTTTTGGATTCTTTGTGGGTTCAGTTTTCTTTAAATGGACTTAATATTTTAAAAACATACTTATAATAGATATTTAAAAATCCATGTCTTATATCTCTATTATTTTTATTTTCTGAAGTTTCTTTTGGTTTTCTCTCATGTTATCTTGTCTCCTGGTCTGTGTGCTCATTTTTATTTAGTGCTGGGATTGTACATAAATATTATAGAATAAATTTGAACCCTAATATGACATCTTTTTAAAGAAAAGAAAACCCTAATATGACATCTTTTTTAATCTCCCTGACTTATTAACTGGCAGATTAACAGCTATGGATTCTGACAGTCCTGGATCAGCTTAATCTAGTTTCAGCCAACTACTAGGCCTTGTACTTGAGGGAGCTGGTCTAGTTCTAATTCATCCTAATAAGGTTTCTAGGAATAATAATAGGTATCTAGTAATACCTAGAACAAACCTTTGTGGGCCTAACCTGTCTCCCCAACTGCCTGCCATTGACTCTTGACTTCAGTTTTTCTCCCCTGACCTCACCAGACTTTGAAAAGCATTGTTAAGTTTCTTTAATGAAACTTATTCCTATTCCATAATGAAAGGTCCAGTACACCTGTCATGGTTTCCTTCACCTTTTGTATCCTGGCTCCACAATTTTTTGTCACTGTTTTAGTTTTCTAATGCTGTCATAGACTTTTAAAATATTTATGCCAGGTTTTCTAGTTATTTCAAGGGGAAAGTTGGTTCTTATTATCCCTTATTACCTAGTTCTCCTTTATAGAAAGTAGCAATTTTCTGGCCAATTAAAAATATCCTTATTTTGTCCAATAAAAAAAAGTTCAACCTTTTATGAGATTCCCCAGAGTCTTTTTTGTGGAAAATTTAGTTATCCATGAAATCCATTAGTTTAAGAGCTACTGATTAAAGGGACACAAAAGAAATAAAAGCAGCAGTCCTTGTGATCAAAGAGCTTCCTATGTAGTTAGGAAATAATATTTAACATGGATGAAGCAATTAGTGACTTGTAGAATATGGTGTTTGTGCTAAGCTTTGATTAGGTAGCACAACCTCGAAATAGCAGTTAAGAATTCAAATAGAAAATAGGGCTGGAGCTAGGTTTTAAAGATGAAGATAACCAGAGGGAGGGAGAAGGGCATTTCAGGCAGGGAACAACATAAACTAAAGCTTAGTCATTATTGAATGGATTTAATTTATACCTTGATGACTGAATAGTTTATCCCTTAATCCCTCTTTCCCTTGGTTTCTTGTTAATACTAATCAGGCTGTGCTGCAAGCTTGGGAATTCATTGGCGCACACTGTGATACATGTGTTAATTTGACGGTCTGAGATTTCTTTAGCAGACCCAGGAGTACAGCTAACATGCAGGTGATTGTATAAATTCTGCATAGTCCCTTAGCTGGGTGTTTTACAGTCAGAGCTATCTCAGGAGAACCTCAGGTAATCCTGCTATTTTCCTCTAATGCTCAGTTGGAGAAATCCCTTGTACTCACTCTTCTCCCTTTGTATGAGAGAGGCACTTATGACTATAAGTCTAAAGCATAAGCCACACTGGCAAAGATTGAGAAGGACCCACATTACACCTGCCTATTCAGGATTCTGATTTCTTCTGGCTGAAGTGACTGCCTTTTAGAGCTCAAAGATTTTCTCTATAAATTTGTTTAAGATGAATGAAGCATCATTTGCAATTCCTAAGGGCATAAAGCCTCTATTTTTTAAGTACTTAATGAGTCTGAATCTCTGGTGGTGGGGATTAGGCAAACTAATGTATTAAGTATAAAGTTTACTTCATAAATTCAGGTGTACAAGAACTATTTTATATATTTCCTTTAAATCAAATTTAATCTACCCTGAGCCATCAATTTATTTGGCTGGTTAGAAATTTAGTCTCATTTATAATGAATACTTTATCCTATCCCTCTGTTTCTTCTATTGTGCAGTGATACTGAAAATCTAATACAGAACAAAACATGTATGGAGGACTTTGATCTCTAGTTTATATTGATCAGCACTGACTCACTCCTAATCAAAGCCTTCACAGTCCCTTGAAGGTAAGTTCCCCTGTGGCTTCCATGGATTTGTGGTAAGTCCTAAAGCACCAGTGCCCAGAATTTAGCTTTTGTAGATGCTACTATGCACCTATTTTCCTGTGAGATCCTGCCACCATCCCTGGTGCAACAAAGAAAAGAGCATCCAAACATGGTTCTTTTCTTAGTCTTTTAGACTCTTTTCTTTTACAAAGGTAAAGATGAATGTATAACGGCAAATACTGTGAAGCTACTTTAAAAATATGCTCCTAGTAGACTGGGTGAGAGGGGTTGGTGGGAACCTGGTAACTATGAGAAACATTGGGGCAGAGGTTGAACTTTCTAATAATCAATTGATTTACCGATAACCTATTTGGTGTTAAGTCCTAAGCAATGACTAAGACCTGGTCTGTACCTTCAGGGAGATTCTGTTTAAGCAGGGAGTGACAAATATAGTAGGAATGGACCCCTTTATCACTACTGACCTAAACTTCTGAGGGGAACACATTAAATTTCAGCTCTTGAGTTGTCTTTTTTAGTTTCCTTGGTAGTTATGAGTCAGTCAGTCTTCAGGGATGCTTGGCCTGTAACTGTGGAAATGGAGGAGTGTGTCTATTTTTATACTAGGTGCTCTTGGGCTGTGGCCTCAAAGGATAGAACTATTTGGCTCAGGCACTCTTCTGAAATCTCTGTCTTTATAAGACTTCCTGCTACAGATAAGGACACTGATATTTCTTATCTACTTGTCCCTAGGTGCCTTTCTTTAGCAAGACACTGACTTTACTCGCAGAGCTGGATTGCTTTTATCCTTGAACTATATAGTATAGACACTCAAGATTAGTGCCTGAAGAGGAGAAGGGGTAATTGTTTCTGGGGAAAAGAATCATATAGGTGGTAGTTGTTTAAAAATCTGGGGACCAGAATGGTATTTTTCAAATCTGGCTGCCACACAGCAATGAAAGAGCCTTTTGGCATCTTTTTCAAAGAGCTTGACACTGATATGCTTTGTGCTCTAGTAGTTATTTTAGGGAATGATGTTTAAAATGTTTCAGACTTTAAAAAATTACCTCACCTGTTTTAGTTGTATATCACGTTTCTGTTGAGGTCTCTGGAATACTAATAATATCAGATTTTTATTAAATCAGTGATGCTGCACTGTAAATCAGAAGGTTTATGCCCTTGGACTATACTGTCTTAATTTTCCAAACTGTTTTTATTTTCCATTACTTGATAAGTATCTGAATGCTTTTATTGTCAATTATATAGTTATTTTTAAAAACTTTGTCCTGGAGAGACCCTTTTCTGTGTAATTTTGACTATATTTTGTAAACCTCTATTGATAAAAAAAAAATCTCCACAGTACTGGGATTGCTTTCCAGAGTTGTATTCCCTTTAACAAATATGAGTAAATCCACATGGAATTTCTAGAGAGAGCCCTTAAAATTGCCCTATTGACGTAGAGATATCAAGATTACAGGCATCTCTTTTCATTTGGACAGCAGGGATTTAATCATGAGGAATAAGCATGTTAAACCATATTCCTCTAACAGAATATTGGCTTCTTAAATACCTGTCCTACTATCACTTGAGTTTTATTTATGTGAGAGAAAAAAAGGCAACAAGCATAACTGAGGAAAAGGTATAGAAGAACACATATTTTCCTTGCTTGTTTTTTCCCACTGCATACTCAGTCCTCCTTAGTTTTTATGAGGATCCCACATACCCTTTATATCTTGACAAAACCCAATCTTAGGAAGAAATCAGGACATATTGTCAGTATAGTCTAGGTATCTTAATTGTTAGTAGAGTCTAGGTATCATAATGACTTAAAAAATCACTATACCAAGATATTTGCATTTGTTTAAACTGACAAAACCTAAACTATATAGCATTTCACAAATTTTCAAGCATCAATTCTCAGGTAGAAAGGGTATTTTATTGGATAATAGAATATTTCAGTTCTCTCACCACCAAAATCACCATTTGGGATCTCCCTAATCTTTTTTCTATATCTGGTCCTAACTAGTGTCTATACCAAGTGGCAGTTGAACTGCAGCTAATAGAATCCTTGACACTATCTGTATATGGGGTCGGGGGTGGGGTGGGGAGAAAGGAGAGGCAAAGATGAGGAGTATAGATAATAGAGGAAACCAGTTTGCCATCATATGTATCCCCACTGTGGGATGAATTTTAGAAATATGAAAAAGCTAGCATAATTCCTGGTGCATGCAGGATCTTATGACTTTGCTGATCTTTGCTGATTAAATTAGATAAAAGTATGAAATGTATTAAACTACATCTGTAGTCAGGCCAGTGTAAGCTTGTGTAACATTCATTTTAACTTCTTCTTAACTGTGTAGTCTTGTTCAAACCCCTTACCCTATTTAGCCTTAAGTTTTTCAGATGTAAAAATAAGGTCATGCCTACTTACTGTTTTTGTTGTTGTTTTATTTTATTTTATTTTTTAGTAGGAGTCTTACTCTGTCACCCAGGGTGAAGTGCAGTGGCATGCTCACGGTCACTGCAGCCTCGACCTGCTGTACTCAGGCGATCCTTCTGCCTCAGTCTCCCAAGTAACTGGAATCACAGGCATGTGCCACAACACCCAGGTAATTTTTTGATTTACTTTAGAGACAAGGTTTCTCCAAGTTGCTGAGGTTGGTCTTGAATGCATGGATTCAGACAATCTTCTCGCCTCTGCCACCCAAAGTGCTGGGATTACAGGTGTGAGTCACCATGTCCAGCTCCTACCTACTATTTAAAGGATGCTATGAAGAACAAATGAGATAATAAATATAAAAGCATTTTGCAAATCCAAAAGACATAAAGTGCTGGGATGTTTGTAACTTGATATAATCACTTAAGAATATTTAGCTGATGTCTTTAACACCTCCCCCCACTCCAAACTGCATTGTCTTTCACTTCTTTGGCTTGGGTAGGAAATTCCTGTGTAAAAGCAGTGGTATAGCATGGGTAGATAAAGATAGTTTAGTGTTCCTGGGCAGTCACACAGGTCCTCACTCTCAGAAGGGCCCTGCACTTACCTTAATATTCTTCTCTCACTCTCTTGAAACTTTTAAGTTTTGAACAAGAGGTCGCACATTTTCATTTCTACTTAGTTCTCAAAATTATATATCTGGTCCTGCTTTTGGGATGATCTCTGTTTCTTTGTGAAGTCATGGGAACCAGAAGTTCCTTTATGACACCAGGGGAAGGGACATATGGAAGTTAGCTAAGAGACTGGCTGGGGAGCTTGCCAGAGGGGGTTCAGTGGTAGGGGTTAAGTGGGCTCTCTAAACAAGAGTTTTGGGGTGGTTAGCCTAAGCTGAAGACCAAATATGTGTCATAAACAAACATCTGGCTGTACCTGTGCTAAGAAATGCCATGGTGGAGCATAATCATCAGCAAGGATCATCATATCCCGACTATGTTAACAGAAAGCAACTAGGAGTTTATTAATCCCTGACTTCATCAGCAAATGCAGAGTGAGCAATGACCAGGCAGACAAGGCACATTACTGCAGAGACCCAAAGAATCAGAGGCCAATAAAGGAATCTGTACAATTATGAACCTCTCCCACATTCCCTTCTGTCACAAGGCTATATAATGGTTATACTAAAAAAGAAGAACTCAACATTAAGTCATAAAGAATCTATATGCTTCCCATCTTATTTTCTGCTTGTTCAGATCTGCTTGGAATTTTGATTCTTTTTTTTTTTTGCCACTGGAGAAATTTTGGAAGATCCTAAAGTTCTTAGATAATTAAAAGTCCCAGCCAGGCTCAGTGGCTCAGCCTGTAATCCCACACCGTGAGAGGCTGAGGTGAGTGGATTGCCTGAGCCTGCGGGTTCAAGACCTACCTGGGAAACTTGGTGAGACCTCATCTCTATAATAAATAAAAAAATTCGCCGGGTGTAGTAGCTCACGCCTGTAGTTCCAGCTACTTGGAAGGCTCAGGCAGAAGGATCGCTGGAGCCCAGCAGGTTGAGGCTGAGGTAGCTGGGAGCGGCCACTGTACTCCAGTCTGGGTGACAGAGTGAGAATCCAACTCAAAAAAAAAAAAAAGAAAAAAAAGTCCTCTGGTCATATCTCACCATAAGAATTGTCTCATTCCATAATTAAAATATTAGGTCCTGTGTAATAGTCATTATTCTTAACTTGAAGTTAAAGCTTTTCCCCTTTCTGGAATGGCTTATTTCAGACTTGCTGACCTATAATAGAAAAGAGTCATACTTTTACCTTCTTTTCTACTTTTAATTGTATATTTCTCCTCTCACCCCTTCCTCCAATGTAATACTCATTGTTTATGAACCCTTTGAGTTATAGTAAGTAGAAGAGTGAGAAATAAGAAACAAGAAAAGCCTTACCTGAAAGGTAGGTATTCTTGTAATCTGACTTTTTTGTGATGAGATTTTGCTATATTGCTAAGGCTAATCTCAAATTGCTGGCCTCAAGTCTCCGGAGTAGCTGAGACTAAAGGTGTGAGCCACTGTATCCAACTGAGGTCTGACTTTGACTTTGATTCTTGGTAGGTATTTAAAACTGCCTCTTAAGTTGTCTTCATGGGTTATTTGGTGCTTTCTTATCTGCAGGTTCCTTAACAAAAGTATTGTCTCTCTTATGTATAACTATTATGGAGCTACCGCCCAATCCTGCCAGCTTCTGATTTTGATAGGGTACCTTCAGCCTCTTTCTGCTGAGGTCGTATTGCTCGAGGCTGGAAACTCTCTTGAGACAGAGTATTGAAGGAAGCTTATACATCTGGTCTGTGGTAGGATGAATAATGGTCTCCCAAATATGTAAATACCCAAATCTCTGGAACTTGTGCATGTTACCTTACATGAGACAAAAAGACTGCACATGTGATTAAGGAATTTGAGATGAATAGACTATCCTGGATTATTTGAGAGGGACTGTATAATCACAAGGATCTTTATAAGAGGGAGGCAGGTGATCAGAGGTAAGAGAAGGCAGTGTGACAATGGAAGTAGAGATTGGAGTGATGTGGCCACAGGTGAAGGGATTTTAGCAGTTTCTAGAAGCAGGAAGATATGGGAACTAGATTTTCCCACGGAGTCCTCAGAAGGAACCAGCCCTGTCAACACCTCAACATTAGCTATGTGAGACTAACGTTGGACCTCTTAACTTCAGAACTGTGAGGCAATAAATTTGTGTTGTTTTAAGCCAGTAAGTGTGTGGTCATTTGTTACAGGGGCAATAGAAAACTAATACATGGTCCAAAGGACATACTGAAACATCGTTTATGTGGACAAATTCTGAGAGTGTAGGCCACTGTCAGTGCAAAACCCTCTCTTCACTATATTGTCAGAGCATCTAGATAGCCACTACGCTTGCCCTTTAGAATTCCAAGTTAAATCCTAGGCCCCAGTGATATCCAAATGCCAGGGGACAAAAATAAGCTCTCTAAATCTTTTTTGAGGTCCTTCTTATTTAACTTGAGCTTAGAGGAAAGCACCAATTTCCTTCTCCTATGAGACATAGGAGAAAAAAACTATTTTTGAAAGAAAGCGTTCCTTTTTAATATCTAAACCCTCTTCAAATTTACCTCTTTAAGCCAAACATGGATATTACATGAAGGTAATGCAAAACAGGGTTTGGACATCTTCTTCAGAATTCTTGCTTTGGTGGTTCAAGAGCCTCTCTTCGGAATGTAGGAATACTTGCCCAATGTGTTTTTATTCTTAGTCTTTTGACGTGTCAGGTTAACCAAACTGAAAGGACCCCAATATGATATCTTCCTACACTCATGAAAGCCCTCTCATGACCCAGGTGCTATTTTGAGGGTGAACAGGCAGATGGAGAGAGAATTTTAAAGAATGAATTTACTTAAAGAGACTGTGATACTTAAAGAGTTTAAATTAGTAGCTTGCACTGAAATGAACAAATTGAGCTAGATAAATTTTTATTTTATACCAAATGGGTGAAGATGTATGAGGAACTTTATATCAGTTATAGATTAAATTAATAAGCTATGCTTTCAGCCCTTCCCCCTACACCTGAGTCATGGCGGTGGCGAAGGTAGCTCCTGAGCTTGGTCAGGGCTAGGTTCGGCGCCGCCCAGGTTCTCGTGGCCCAGCCAGTTGCGTGCAGGTGTCGGCTCTCCCGGGGGCTTGGACCTGTCCCCGACTCTCTGAGCAGCCACCTGACCCCTGGTATTTTGATTTGACAGTGGAGTTGATCAGTGTACACCACACCAGTCACAGCAGAGGCCCAGGTGCTGGCAGAGAGCCACAGTTCCTCAAGGTCTCATCTAAGTTTATACATGGGCAGCAAGAGACATTACTGAAAATCAAGACTTAAGAGTATCATCTGAGAGAGGGGGCAAGATGGCGATGGCATAGGTGAACTGGTGAGATTCTCTGAATGGACCAAGGATGCATACTGCTGAATAGACAGACTGTAAAGCAGAGGGAAAAGTGAACAAAGCCAGAAGACCCTCATAAGGAAGAACAGGTCATTGCAGAAGAGAAATAAAAGCAACCCCACCTTCACTCAAAAACAGAATTGAAGAGGGGGAGGGAAAGGGGGAGAGGGAGAAAAATCTACAGAAATGAAGAAAAAACAAAAGATGAGTATGGGTCTCTCCCAGATGCCTGGGAGAGCAGACATTGAGAAAACTGACTTTGGAATACAAACAATGAAAAGTCCCCAGAATGAAGGGTCTCAAACTGCAAATGTAGATATCAAAACAATAATGGAGAGATTAAAAAGAATTGAGGAGACACAAGAAGAAACTAGGAAGGAGCTGATATCTGAGATAACAGTAATAAAGAATACTGTGAATGAAATAGATAACAAATTGATAAGCATGGAAAGCAGAATTACCCAAGCAGAAGAAAGAATCTCAGAGCTTGAGGACCAAAATATAGAAATAACCCAAACACTTAAAAACACAGAAAATAAACTCAAAAAGACAGAACAAAACCTCCAAGAGATGAGCGACTACCTCAAGAGGCCTAACCTAAGAATAATCGGACTCCCTGAGGCAGAAAGAGAAACAGAGACCACATTGGAACAAACTTTCCATGAGATCATTCAAGAAAACTTCCCTTATCTAATCAGTGATGCAAAAATTCAAACACGAGATTCAGAGAACCCCCACAAGACAACAAATGAGAAGATCAACTCCTAGACACATAATAATTCGCCTAAATAAAGTAGGCACAAAAGAAAAAATTCTAAAGGCAGCAAGAGAAAAAGGCCAGATCACCTACCATGGAAGACCAATCAGAATAGCAGCAGATTTATCTGCAGAAACCCTGCAGGCTAGGAGAGCTTGGTGCCCTATCTTCAAAGTCCTAAAAGATAAACAATTTCAACCAAGAATAACCTACCCGGCTAAGCTAAGCTTCATCAGTGAGGGAGAATTAAAATCTTTCCCAGATATCCAGTCCCTAAGAACTTATGCTGCCACCAAACCATCTCTACATGAAACACTTAAGAAAGTACTAAACACAGAAGAAAAGGAATAAAGAAAGACGTTCTTCACAAGAGTACAAGGAAAAGAATAAAATATACACGAACCAACCTCAAAACCAAAAGAAAGACAAAAAAAAAAAAAAAGAAAAAAGAAAAAACCAAGTGAAAGAACAACAGCTCAATAAGAACTCCATGATAGGGATGAACTCTCACATTTCAATAATTAGTCTGAATGTGAATGAACTAAACGCACCACTGAAAAGACATAGAATGAAAAAATGGATAGAATATCACCAGGCAACAATATACTGCTTTCAAGAGACCCATCTCACTAGAAAGGACATACACAGACTCAAAGTAAGAGGATGGGAAACAAATTTTCAGGCAAATGGAACACAAAAGAAAGGAGGAGTCGTGATCCTAATTGCAGACAAAATACTATTTAAGCTATCAAAAATTAAAAAAGATACAGAGGGCCACTACATAATGATAAAAGGTTCACTCCATCAACAAGAAATATCTATCCTAAACATATAAGTACCCAACATAGGTGCACCAACATTCATAAAGCAACTTCTAGGAAAACTAAAGAAAGACATTTACTCTAACATCATCATAACTGGGGACTTCAATACACCACTCACAACCTTAGAAAGATCATCAGGACAAACAATCAGCAAGGAGATCTGGAACCTCAATGAGACTCTGGACCAAATGGACTTAATTGATACCTATAGAACACTCCATCCAAAGACCACAGAATACACATTCTACTCATCACCACATGGAATATATTCTAAGATCGACCACATAATTGGACACAAATCAAGTATAAGCAAATTTAAAAGGACTGAAATTCTACCATGCACCTTCTCGGACCACAGTGGAATAAAAATAAACATTGACACCAACAAAGTCCCCCCAAAACCCACAAAGACATGGACACTAAACAGCATGATGCTAAACAACTCCTGGGTCAATGATGACATCAAAACAGAGATCAAAAGATACCTGGAAACAAATGAAAATGAAGAAACATCTTACCAAAATCTCTGGGATGCCTTAAATGCTGTAATAAGAGGTGAATTTATATCCCTACAAACACACATGAGGAAAATGGAAGGAACAGAAATTAACAACCTAACAAGCCACCTAAGGAAGCTGGAAAAGCAAGACCACAAAAACCCTAATTTCAGCAGAAGAATCCAGATCATCAAAATAAAAGCCCAAATCCAGGAAATAGAAGACAAAAAGATAATAGAAAAAAATCAATGAAACAAAAAGCTGGTTCTTTGAAAGAATAAACAAGATCAGTGGTCCCCTAGCTAGACTGACCAAGAAAAAATGAGAAAAAAACCAAATAAGCACAATCAGAAACACAAAAGATGAAGTCACATCTGACCATGAAGAAATACAAAAGATCATTAGAGACTACTACGTACACTTGTATGGAAACAAACTTGAAAACCTTAAGGAAATGGAGGACTTTCTGACATCACACAACCTACCTAAGTTGGAACAAGAAGAAATTGAGACCCTAAATAAACCAATAACAATCAAGGAAATCAACTACGTAATAAGAAAACTTCCTACAAAAAAAAAACCCTGGACCAGATGGCCTTCCAGCAGAATTCTACAAGACATTTAAGGAGGCGCTGATACCAATCCTACTGAAGGTATTCTAGGCGATTGAAAAAGATGGAACGCTCCCCAAATCATTTTATGAAGTCAACATCACATTGATACCCAAACCAGGTAAAGATCCAGCAAAGAAAGAGAACTACAGGCCAATATCTTTGATGAACATAGATGCTAAAATTCTCAACAAGATCCTAGCAAACCGGATTCAGCAATACATCTCAAAAATTATCCATCATGACCAAGTAGGCTTCAATTCTGGGATGCAAGACTGGTTCAACATTCGTAAAACCATAAATGTTATTAAATACATCAACAGATGTCAAAACAAAAACCACATGATTATATCATTAGATGCAGAAAAAGCTTTTGATAAAATCCAGCACCCCTTCTTGATAAAAACCCTTGAACATCTTGGCATACGGGGAGCATACCTCAAAATAGTAAAAGCCATCTACGAGAAACCCACAGCGAGCATACTCCTAAATGGACAAAAATTAGAACCATTTCCCCTGAAAACTGGAACAAGACAAGGATGCCCACTCTCACCCCTCCTGTTCAACATAGTATTGGAAGTCCTGGCTCGAGCAATCAGAGAAGAGAAGGCAATCAGGGCTATCCAAATAGGAAAAGAGGAAGTCAAGTTATCTCTCTTTGCAGACGACATGATTGTATACCTTGAAAACCCAAGAGAATCTGTCAAAAACCTCCTTACACTGATAAAGACCTTTGGCAAAGTCTCAGGATACAAAATAAATGTACAAAAGACAATCGCATTTCTCTACACCAATAATAAACAGAAACCCAAATAAAAAACACAATTCCATTCACAATAGCCACAAAAAAAATGAAATACCTTGGCATCTTCCTAACCAGAGACGTGAAAGACCTTTACTAGGAAAACTACAAAACACTGCTCAAAGAAATCAAAGTTGACACAAACAAGTGGAAAAATATCCCATGCTCATGGATCGGAAGAATCAACATTGTGAAGATGTCCATCTTACCTAAGGCAATCTACAAATTCAATGCAATACCCATCAAATTACCAGCAACATTCTTCTCAGACCTAGAAAAAACAATGCAGGAATTCATATGGAAACACAAACGTCCAAGAATAGCCAGAAGAATCCTCAGCAAAAAAAAAAAAAAAAAAAAAGCAGGTGGTATCACACTACCAGTCTTCAAACTTTACTATAAAGCTACAATCATCAAAACAGCTTGGTATTGGTATAGGAACAGGCATATAGAACAATGGAATAGAATTGAGATTCCAGAAGCAAAACCTCAATTTCTCAACCAACTCATCTTTGACAAAGCCTCCACCACCTACCACTGGGGAGAGGAGAACCTGTTCAGTAAATGGTGCTGGGAAAACTGGCTGACCACATGCAGAAGATTGAAACAGGACCCCTATCTATCCCCATGCACAAAGGTTAATTCCAAATGGATCAGAGACCTAAATGTAAAAACTCAAACCATAAGAACCTTAGAGAATGAAGGAAAAACCCTCATGGAAATCGGAACTGGCATCCAATTCCTGAACAAAACCCAAAACCCACAGCTCATAAGAGAGAAAATAGACAAGTGGGACCTTATTAAACTGAAAAGCTTCTGCAAAGCCAAAGGAACCATCAAGAGAGCAGGGAGACAGACTACAGACTGGGAAAAAGTATTTGCCAACTCCAGGTCCGACAAAGGCTTAACATCCTGGATCCTGGATGTCAAGGAACTCAAACGTGCTGAAAAGAAAAAAACAAACAACCCAATTATAAAATGGGCAAAAGATATGAACAGACACTTCACAAAGGAAGACATCCGAGCAGCCAACAAACACATGAAGAAATGTTCAACCTCAGTAATCATCAGGGAGATGCAAATCAAAACCACACTGAGATACCACCTAACCCCAGTCAGAGTGGTAATTATCAACAACTCAAAAAATAACAGCTGCTGGAGAGGGTGTGGTGAAAAGGGAACACTTCTACACTGTTGGTGGGAGTGTAAACTAGTGCTACCTCTGTGGAAAGCAGTGTGGAAAGCAGTGTTCTTAAAAGCTCTAAATACCAACCTCCCATATGACCCTGCAATCCCCCTAGTGGGAATATATCCTGAAGAACACAAATCACTCTATAAAAAAGATACCTGCACACGCATGTTTATCGCAGCATTGTTCACAATAGCAAGAACCTGGAAACAGCCATACTGCCCATCAAAATAGAACTGGATTAAAAAAATGTGGTACATATACATGATGGAATACTACGGAGCCATAAAAAAGAACAAAATCATGAATTTCGCAGCAACCTGGATGGAACTAGAGTCTATAATACTGAGTGACCTCTTACAGAAACAAACATTCGAGTATCACATGTTCTACTCATATAATGGACCTTAAACATCCAATGCAATACTATACGAAAATGACTGACCGTACTAGAAAACTATGGTGGGGGGAGGGAGATGGGATTAACAGTAGCAAATATCTGTCTGGGTACGGGGAAACATCCCATATCAACAGGATGCCTGAATGAAATGCAGTTGTATACCTAACCCTTAACTGTACCCCACAACTTCACAATAAAAAAAAAATAATAAGCTATGCTTTCTTCATGCATTTGTGTGCAGTATGAGCATTTTTTTTTTTTAACATGTCTGGTTTGACCAATGATTGGTAAAATCAGCAATGCTTCCTCCATGTCAGGATTATCTTGAAGACTACCTTAGTAATTGCTACAGAAACTGGTTGCATAAATCTAATTAAAAACTTTTACTGAGCTCTAAAAATAGAGACCTCTTATGGTAGTATCTGACACCTGGTGGGCAAAGAAGACTCATCTGTATTTCTACAATATTCCTAGTATATAGATGGAGGTTGTGGGGTAGCTAACCTCTGATGAATTGATGCATAAAGAAAAATTAAGAATTTTATCCCTGAACTTTGGAGAACCCCAGTTGGAGGACTCTAGGTTCTAATTTTCATGCCCTACTATAAATAAAGTGATCCATTAGTATATGTGTTGCCTGCTTTCTCTGTGCATTATCTCAAGTTAGAAAAAATTATAAAAATAAACACCCAGAAACATCTGTTTGAATCATCAAAACAGCCTGGTATTGGTACAGGAACAGGCATATAGATCAATGGAACAGAATTGAGATTCCAGAAGCAAAACCTCAATTTCTCAACCAACTCATCTTCGACAAAGCCCCCACCACCTACCAATGGGGAGAGGAGAACCTATTCAGTAAAGGGTGCTGGGAAAATTGGCTGACCACATGCAGAAGATTGAAACAGGACCCCTATCTATCCCCATGCACAAAGGTTAACTCCAAATGGATCAGAGACCTAAATGTAAAACCTCAAACCATAAGAACCTTAGAAAAGGAAGGAAATACTCTCATGGAAATCGGAACTGGCATCCAATTCCTGTATAAAACCCGAAACCCACAGGACTTAAGAGAGAAGATAGACAAATGGGACCTTATTAAACTGACAAGCTTCTGCAAAGCCAAAGAAACCATCAAGAGAGCAGGGAGACAGCCTACAGACTGGGAAAAAGTATTTACCAACTCTAGGTCTGACAAAGGCTTAACATCCTGGATCTACAAGAAACTGAAACGTACTGAAAAGAAGAAAACAAACAACCCCATTATAAAATGGGCAAATGATATGAACAGACACTTCACAAAAGAAGACATTCGAGCAGCCAACAAACACATGAAGAAATGCTCAACCTCACTAATCATCAGGGAGATGCAAATCAAAACCACACTGAGATACCACCTAACTCCAATCAGAATGGCAATTATCAACAACTCAAAAAATAATAGCTGCTGGAGAGGGTGTGGTGAAAAGGGAACACTTCTACACTGTTGGTGGGAGTGTAAACTAGTGCAACCTCTGTGGAAAGCAGTGTGTCTATTCCTAAAAGCTCTAAAAATTGACCTTCCATATGACCCTGCAATCCCCCTAGTGGGAATATATCCTGAAGAACACAAATCACTCTATAAAAAAGATACCTGCACACGTATGTTTATCGCAGCGTTGTTCACAATAGCAAGAACCTGGAAACAACCATGCTGCCCATCAAAAGAGGACTGGATTAAAAAATGTGGTACATATACACGATGGAATACTACGCAACCATAAAAAAGAACAAAATCATGAATTTTGCAGCAACCTGGATGGAACTAGAATCTATAATACTGAGTGACCTCTCACAGAAACAAAGATCCGAATATCACATGTTCTCACTCATGTAATGGACCATGGACATCCAATGCAATACTATAAGAAAATGACTGACAGTACTGAGAAACTATGGGGGGGGAGGGGGATGGGATTAACAGTAGCAAATATCTGTCTGGGACTGGGAAAACACCTCTTATCAACAGGGTGCCTGAATGAAACGTAATTGTACACCTAACCCTTAACCGTATCCCACAAAACCATAATAAAAAATACTGATTAATGAAAAAAAAATAAAATAAAAGAGCAACAAGAACAAAAAAAAACAAAAACAAAAAAAATCTGTTTGATCTGAAAAAGTACAACACTAATTTACATCCAGAACCATCATCATCTGAGAAATGAATTAACAGGATGGTATGTTTAATGCATAGTATATAACATTTTAGTTGTAAATGCCTCATCTTTAAACAGAATATAAATGTCATTATTACACCTATTGCTCAGGTGGTAATTATGTAAATAAAGCTTACACTTGGATCACAATTTATTTAAACAAGTCAATAGCATAATTTTAGTTCAGGCAGAGTGGTTTCTATATGCAGTAAATTACCTCATGGTTTTTATTAGAAGCACATGTGATATCATCCTAACAGCATAAACTAGGAGTTAGGAGACATAGGTTCTAATTCAATCTTTGTTATGCATTAGCTGTTTTATCTTAGTCAATTCACAACCTATCTGGGCCTAATTTTTTTCATCAATTAAATGTAGATAATATCCCCTGCCTTGCCTATCTCATAGGGCAGTTGTAAGTGTTAAATGAAAACAAAATACACATGAAAGAGCTTCATGTAAACTGTTGTACAAACGAGATTCTGTTAGCTTTAGAATGACTCATGTATGTGTCTTTATTGAATTCCCATTCTCTCACACTTTCTCTCTAAGGAATTCCCATCACTGTCCCAAGGAAAGTCTATTTTCAGTAGGCCATCTTGAGTGTGGTCTGCTATTTTAGTTTCTCAAGACATTTCCCTCTGTATTTAATAGATTTCCATTACAAGGAAGGATGGTGAGAGTCTGTTTCTGCCATCTGAAATAGTTTCAGAATTTGTCTCTTTGCTTTTTATGTTAGAATTATTGTATTTGCTGGCATATATCTTCCCTTTTGAGTGTTCTTTTCTCTATTCATAGCTTCAAAGATTAAATACAAGATTCCTTTTTTCCATATTTTATTCTTGATAGAATATTAATTGCTAGCAGTAGTTAGATTCTAACTTTTGAAGACTAGGTCAGAGAAGTTTAGGGATATAAACTACATTAACTATAGTAAACCAAGCTGCAATAGTCAGGAGAGAACAAGATTATGCTGCAGGAACAAAGAATGCTGAATTCTCAGTGGTTTCAAACATAATAGGTTTATTTTCTGCTTGTTCAAGCTATACCCCATTACAGGTCTTCTGGGGGCTCTGCATTGCCATCACCTTTACTCTATGACTCAGGCTGATGGAGAAACAACTATCAGGAACAGTGCCAGTCTTTGTGGCAGAGGAAAAAGAGAGCACTGCAGGTTCTTACAATGACAATTCTCTGGTTTAGAATTAGCACACATCACTTCTACTTACAACTTATTGCTTAAAGCTGGACATATAAAACCACCCAGAACCACCAGGAGTTCAGGAATCGTAATCCTACTGCATGTTTGGAAAAGGGGAAAAACTAAACATTTTGAAAGACAGTCCTAGATACTGACATACAAGTTCAGTTACATGGCTCACATCTTTTGAATCTCTGATGTACAAAGGCAGAGATTGGATAGTTGGACTTATTTGTCAGTTTTTCTGTGAATAGTCTAAGCAACTGTTATATTTGTCTCTGAGACCTGACTTTAATTCTTTGGTCAAGTCGGTTAAACATTCTCTCTGAAGCCTTCCTCTGGTTTCAGTGATGCCACTTGTTTTGATGGCAGGATCTGATAATTTCCAGTTTCTCTTGTCTATTCACCTAAATACTTCTAGTGAAAACTGATGTCTACTAGCAGTGGTAAGAAAACAGTATTTTAGTTTGTTCATTTGGCTGCTTTTGTTGATGTTTCAAGTTTCCTAACATTTATTCATTCTTATCCATCCGTCAATCCAACTCAGACTTTTATTGAATACCTCCTATATGCCAGACTCTATACTAGATACTGGAGATAAAAAGCAGAATTAAACATAGTCTCTTTTTCTAAGGAAATCCAAGTATTTATATTCTAATCCATGCAATTCTTTCATAAACATAAAAAGGCCATGCCTTTAATGTTATTTTAAATTTCAAAATAAATTAGTGTGACTTGAAAGACATCAAAGAAATTACTGTTTTAGAATTTTTTAAAGCAGAACTATCTACATACCTCTTTACACAGAAAATTGTATGTTCCATGGAAAATTTCCTTCCCGTTCCCCATTTCTGAAGCACACTTTTACCACCCTGGTTGAGAATCACCCGTCTGATTATGTCATTTTCAGTTATACCCATTATTAAAATGGGGGAATGGGGAGCTTTTCAAGCTGTGTGTAGGTCTACAATGACCATGCTTAAATAGGCCTCAGTCCAGAACCACAGTTGTAACTATAATTTCTTGTTTTATCTAAAATTGAATTATTTTTATTTCACCCTTTCAGATGTCCAAAAAGATAGATGTTTGAGTGCCTGTTCTTGTCAGGCACTACGCTTGGTGCTACATGGAATTTCAAAGACATAGAAAATAGCCCCCAGTTTTAAGTAACAGTGAGATATCTGTTGAAGTCAGTACAGGATCAGGTCATCTAAGGAAATATCAAGGGACTTGTAGAACTTGAGTTAGGCCTTGAAGAATTAGTAGCACTTGGGTGGTTAGATGGGAAGAGATTCTTAACACAGTGCATTATGATTCTTATAAATTTTATGTCTCTTTTTAGCTCCTTTTGTATCCCTTCACAGTTCTGTAAATACAGTGGATGCTTCTAAACTTGCTTGTTCTGAGAACACAAAAGTTGACCTGTCCTAAAATTCTTGTTTGGAAACGCAGATATTGACAAGGCAAGTAACTGTAAATTGTATTAACTGCATAAGAAGCAAATTCTCAAATATTAAAACTTTCCTTTACCTTTCACCAGGGATTTTAAAATATTGTACTAGTCTGGATATGGAAAGAGGCTTTGGGGAAAAGCAGCTCAAATTCATTAACTGACTGACTTAGATCCAGAGATACATAATCTAGGAATGCAGAGCTTTCTACTGTTCCCTACAAATAACCAGCTCTTTGGCCATAATGTGAGAACTTTGTCTTGTTCTCATTTAGCCTTAGTGCTCTAGGTTTTTATTACCTGATTTGAAATCTCCACCATCGATCTCAGTTAGCAAATAAAGATCAGGACACTGTCTCTGCAATACCAGTGTTAAAAACCAAAGATATTTCCTGGGTATGCATTCTTTTTACATTAGATTTTTTAGGTGTCATTTTGGATGTCACAAAAAATGCTTGTCTTATAAACCACAAAAGGAAGCAGAAAGGGATCATGGGAATGGGGGCTTCGTGAGAACATCTGGGAAATCCCACCTATTACAGTAGCTCTGCTGACACCTTTCACCAGTTTGGATTTGGTCTACCTGGCTTCATCTTTTCCTTCCTTCTGTTTTTGCCCCTAGCCCACCTCACTTTGCTACAAGTTGGACTTCCTTCTAAACTGTACAGTCTTGCTGTTTTGCCTGAAAAATGGCCTTCCTTACTTTCTTTATAGTTTCTCTCTGATTTTTACCAAGAGATAGAAAAATTATCACTACCCCTTCTTGTCTTCGCCTCCGTATTTTACTATGTGTAATTGTTCCATGTGAATTCCACGTGGAGGGGCAGGGAGGAGGGGTGGGTTGTGGTAATTGCTGTGGAGAATTTAGCCCATTGCTTTGAAGGAAAAAATATTAATAATAACCATTGTTAGTATTATTTTCAGCAAAGAATGCCAATATGATAATTGCCCCAAATGATCTCTTTTGAAAAAGAAAAAAAATCACATATTAGAATTCCTTAAAGCAAGATCTTCCTGTCAGCACAGATTTTTCTGCTGTTCCTTTCTCTGTGAGGCAGTCCTCCTATTATTACTATGGGAAATTTCAGTGGGTTGTCTTTGAGAAATGCAAAAGGGCAACAACCTCCTCTCAAAGGGTAATAATGTCTTCTTGAGGACATGGCTACTTTTATACTTCAGACACAGTCAGCAACTCTGTGGTCTATAGAATGAGACACATGTATAATTTAAATACCGTTTCCTGCATCTTAATATCAGGTTTTACCAGGAATGCAAAGTTTTTTGTCTCTACTTTCTTCATCCCTTTGCCTTTAAAGTCAATATTCCTCCAGGCCAAATAAACCAAAACCTTTCCTTTTTGCTCCTTTATTCCCTACTCTTAGTTCTCCTGGAGGATCAGGATTAAAAGGATTACATTACTGTTTAATTTTCTGAAATATGTATTTCCATTCACTGAATGCAAGACTCCTCAACCAGAACAGGTCATTACTTGATGATCATATTTTCCTGATCGCTATTTGGCATTTAATGATTTCTGGTTTTGCCTTGTGTATAAAAACATGAAATTTGAAAAAATGTGGATCAAGGCCAGGCCCATCTTCTATTTATTAGATTTTTCTTCCTAGGGCATTTTCCAGGTTTTGAGAAGTTACATTCATAAAGCTTGCAAGATTTTAATTAGAGTTGCTGAACTGCCCAAGAAGAACCTTACGAGGTAGAGCTAAAAAAAAAAAGGCAAGTGTCTGTTCATGTACTTTGTCCACTTTTTAATGGGGTTGTTTGTTTTGCTGTCAATTTCTTTGAGTTCCTTGTAGGTCCCGGATGGCAGAACTTTGTCAGATGCATAGCTTGCAAATATATATATTTTTCCCATTCCATGGGTTGTCAGTTTACTCTCTTGATGGTTTCTTTTGCTGTGCAAAGAGTTTTTAGTTTGATAAAGTCACACATGTCAATCTTAGCTTTTGCTGCATTTGCTTTTGAAAACTTGGCCATGAATTCATTGCCAATCTTGATATCCAGGAGGGTGTTCCCTAAATTTTTTTCTAAGATTTTACATTTAAGGTTTTACATTTAAGACCTTGATCCATTTTGAGTTAATTATTGTATATTGTGATAGGTAGGGGTCCAGTTTCACTCTTCTTCCTGTGGTTAGCCAATTTCTCTAGCATCATTTGCTAAATATAGTTTTCTTTCCCCAATGCTTGTTTTTGTTGGTTTTGTCAAAGATGAGTTGGTTGAAGGTCTATGGTTTTATTTTTGCATTCTCTTTCTCATTCCATTGGTCTATATTTCTATTCCTGTACCAGTATCATCCTGTCTTGTTTAGTGTAGATGTGCAATAAAGTTTAAAGTCTGGAAGTGTGGTGCCTCCAGTTTTGCTTCCGTATGAATTTCTGTATTGTCTTTTCTGGGTCTGTGAAAAATAAGGTTGACAACTTGATAGGAATTGTATTGAATCTGTAGATTGCCTTGGGTAGAATGGATATCTTGATGATATAGATTCTTCCAAATCATGAGTATGGAATGTTTTTCCATTTGTTTGTATACTTGATTTCCTTTTTTTTTTTTTGAGCAGTGTTTTGTAGTACTCATTGTAAAGGTCTTTCACTTCTTTGGTTAGGTGGACACTGAAGTATTTTATTTTGTGTGTGTGGCTATTGTACATAGTTTTGTGTTTTTTATTTGTTTCTCAGCCTGCTTGTTTTTGTTGTATAGAAAAAAGAACACCTTCAAACATTCAACAAACATGAAAAAATGCTCAGCCTCACAAACCATCAAAGAAATGCAAAGCAAAACTACAATGAGATACCACCTAACACTAGAAAAATGGCTATCATTAAAAATTCAAAAAATAACAGGGCTGGCATGGCTAGGGAAAAGGGAATGCTTCTACACTGTTGGTGGGAATGCAAGCTAGCTCAACTTTTCTGGAAAGCAGTGTAGCATTTTCTCAAAGAATGAAAAATCGAGCTTCCATATGACTCAGCAATCTCACTTCTGGAAATATACCCAGAGGAACTAAATCACTCTACAAAAAAGACACCTGCACACATATGATCATTGCAGCACTATGAACAATAGCAAAATCATAGAACCAATCCAGATGCCCATTGAAAGTGGACTTGATAAAGAAAATATGGTACATACGCATGATGGAATATTACACAGCCATAAGGAAGAACAAAATCATGGCCTTTGTAGTAACGTGAATGTAGCTGGAGACCATCACACTAAGTGAACTGTCACAAAAGCAAAAAACTGTACACTGCATGTTCTCACTCATAAGCGGGTCCTGATCACTTGTTACATGAGCACAAAGGTGTTAACAACAGGTGCAGGACACTGCTAAAGGAGGGAAGCAGAGAGGAGGGGCAAGGGGCACACAATCACAAACTGGGTACCAGGTCTACTCTCAGTGGAAGAGAGGGCCCTCTAGAAGTCTAAACCTCACCAGTATGTAATTTACTTATGTGGTAAATCCTCACATGTAACCCACATCTCTAAAGTTAAAGAAGAAAAGAAAAAAGGAAAAGAAAGCAAGCTTGATATTGAGCATACTGAGAACGTTCTGGGAATGTGTGTTCGGAAAGGCTTCTCATTTTGTAAACTTTATGGTGGTCAATATCTAAAATAAACCCCTATAGGTAAATTTCATTGTCAAAATTAATAGTTTACTGTATAAGATTTTTGTTCCAATTACTTTTTTTTACTAATTTATGGTTGCAAATCCCAATTAAGGTTGTTTTTCCAGAAAGCCTTTCTTGATGACTCCAGATGAAATTTTTCTCTTTTCTGAACTATTAGCTATAATCTGGCACTTACATATTCTGTGACAACTACTGTCTGTAATTACTAATTTAACTTGATATTATGATTTAAATGTTTATAGATATATGCATTAAATATCTTACCCCCTTCATTTGGATGTAATTGATATACCTGATCATTTTTCCTATAAAACTTGGCATCATTCTTTGTAGAACCCCAAAGGATAATTTTTATTTTTATTTATTTTATTTTTATATATATGTATATTTTTTATTATGATATTGTGGGGTACGGTTAAGGGTTAGGTATACAAATACGTTTTATTCAGGCACCCTTGTTGATAAGAGGTGTTTCCCCGTCCCCAGACAGATATTTGCTGCCGTTAATCCCATCTCCCTCCCCCACCATAGTTTCCAACTACTGTCAGTCATTTTCTTTCTTTTTTTTTTCTAGTTTTTTCCTTCTTTTTTTTCATAATAAATATTTTTTATTATGGTTTTATTATGGTTTTGTGGGGTACAGTTAAGAGTTAGGTGTACAATTACGTTTCATTCGGGCACCCTGTTGATAAGAGGTGTTTCCCCATCCCCAGAAAGATATTTGCTACTGTTAATCCCATCCTCCTCCCCCACCCATAGTTTCCAAGTATGGTCAGTCATTTTCTTATAATATTACATTGGATGTTCAAGGTCCATTATATAAGTGAGAACACGTGATACTCAGATCTTTGTTTCTGTGAGAGGTCACTCAGTATTATAGACTCTAGTTCCATCCAGGTTGCAGCGAAATTCATGATTTTGTTCTTTTTTATGGCTGCATAGTATTCCATAATGTATATGTACCAAATTTTTTTAATCCAGTCCTCTTTTGATGGGCAGCATGGTTGTTTCCAGGTTCTTGCTATTGTGAACAATGCTGTGATATACATACATGTGCAGGTATCTTTTTTATAGAGTGATTTGAGTTCTTCAGGGTATATTCCCAGTAGGGGGATTGCGGGGTCATATGGGAGGTTGATATTTAGAGCTTTTAGGAATCGCCACACTGCTTTCCACAGAAGTTGCACTAGTTTACACTCCCACCAACAGTGTAGAAGTGTTCCCTTTTCGCCACACCCTCTCCAGCAGCTGTTATTTTTTGAGTTGCTGATAATTGCCATTCTGACTGGAGTTAGGTGATATCTCAGTGTGGTTTTGATTTGCATCTCCCTGATGATTAGTGAGGTTGAACATTTCTTCATGTGTTTGTTGGCTGCTCGGATGTCCTCTTTTGTGAAGTATCTGTTCATATCTTTTGTCCATTTTATAATGGGGTTGTTTGTTTCTTTCTTTTCAGCATGTTTTAGTTCCTTGTAGATCCAGGATGTTAAGCCTTTGTCAGACCTGGTGCTGGCAAATACTTTGTCCCAGTCTGTAGGCTGTCTCCCTGCTCCCTTGATGGTTTCTTTGGCCTTGCAGAAGCTTGTCAGTTTAATTAGGTCCCACAAGTCTATCTTCTCTCTTATGACCTGTGGGTTTCAGGTTTTGTTCAGGAATTGGATGCCAGTTCCGATTTCCATGAGGGTATTTCCTTCATTTTCTAAGGTTCTTATGGTTTGAGGTTTTGCATTTAGGTCTCTGATCCATTTGGAGTTAACCTTTGTGCATGGGGATAGATAGGGGGGTCCTGTTTCAATCTTCTGCATGTGATCAGCCAGTTTTCCCAGCACCATTTACTGAATAGGTTCTGCCCCCCCCCGGTGGTAGCTGGTGGAGGCCTTGTCAAAGATGAGTTGGTTGAGAAATTGAGGTTTTGCTTCTGGAATCTCAATTCTATTCCATTGATCTATATGCCTATTCCTATACCAATACCAAGTTGTTTTGATGATTGTAGAATTATAGTAAAGTTTGAAGCCTGGTAATGTGATACCACCTGCTTTGCTTTTTTGCTGAGGATTGTTCTGGCTATTCTTGGACGTTTGTGTTTCCGTATGAATTCCTGTTTGTCTTTTCTAGGTCTGAGAAGAATGTTGCTGGTAATTTGATGGGTATTGCATTGAATTTGTAGATTGCCTTAGGTAAGATGGACATCTTCACAATGTTGATTATTACAACCCATGAGCATGGGATATTTTTCCACTTGTTTATGTCAACTTTGATTTCTTTGAGCAGTGTTTTGTAATTTTCATTGTAAAGGTCTTTCACATCTCTGGTTAGGAAGATGTCAAGGTATTTCATTTTTTTGGTGGCTTTTGTGAATGGAATTGTGTTTTTTATTTGGGTTTCTGTTTGTTTATTATTGGTGTAAAGAAATGCAATTGTCTTTTGCATATTGATTTTGTATACTGAGACTTTTCCAAAGGCCTTTATCCAGTGTAAGTAGGTTTTTGACAGATTGTCTTGCATTTTCAAGGTACACAATCATATCATCTGCAAAGAGAGATAACTTGACTTCCTCTTTTCCTATTTGGATACCACTGATTGCCTCCTCTTCTCTGATTGCTCGAGCCAGGACTTCCAATACTATGTTGAACAGGAGGGGTGAGAGTGGGCATCCTTGTCTTGTTCCAGTTTTCAGGGGAAATGGTTCCAATTTTTGTCCATTTAGGAGTATGTTGGCTGTTGGTTTCTCGTAAATGGCTTTTACTATTTTGAGGTATGTTCCCCGTATGCCTAGATGTTCAAGGGTTTTTATCAAGAAGGGGTGCTGGATTTTATCAAAAGCTTTTTCTGCATCTAATGCTATAATCATGTGGTTTTTGTTTTGACATGTGTTGATGTATTTAATTACATTTATGGTTTTACGAATGTTGAACCAGCCTTACATCCCATGAATGATGCCTACTTGGTCATGATGGATGATTTTTGAGATGTATTACTGAATCCGGTTTGCTAGGATCTTGTTGAGAATTTTAACATTCATGTTCATCAAAGATATTGGCCTGTAGTTCCCTTTCTTTGTTGGATTTTTACCCGGCTTGGGTATCAATGTGATGTTGGCTTCGTAAAATGATTTGTGGAAGTTCCATCTTTTTCAGTCACCTGGAATACCTTCAGTAGGATTAGTATCAGCTGCTCCTTAAATGTCCCGTAGAATTCTGCTGGAAAG
The DNA here is from genome assembly GCA_027257055.1 of Cephalopachus bancanus. Taxonomy (NCBI): domain Eukaryota; kingdom Metazoa; phylum Chordata; class Mammalia; order Primates; family Tarsiidae; genus Cephalopachus; species Cephalopachus bancanus. The sequence goes on from JAPVLO010001058.1 coordinate 68,522, forward strand.
CCATCTGCACCAGGGCTTTTTTTTGTAGGAAGTTTTCTTATTACATAGTTGATTTCCTTGATTGTTATTGTTCTATATAGGGTCTTAATTTCTTCTTGTTCCAATCTATGTAGGTTGTGTGATGTCAGAAAGTCCTCGATTTCCTTAAGGTTTTCAAATTTGTTTCCATACAAGTGTACGTAGTAGTCTCTAATGATCTTTTGTATTTCTTCAGGATCAGATGTGACTTCACCTTTTGTGTTTCTGATTGTGCTTTTTTGATTTTTTTCTTGTTTTTCTTGGTCAGTCTACCTAGGGGACCATTGATCTTGTTTATCCTTATGAAGAACCAGCTTTTTGTTTCATTGATTTTTTTTGTCTTCTATATCCTGGATTTGGGCTTTTATTTTGGTCATCTGGATTCTTCTGCTGAAATTAGGGTTTTTGTGGTCTTGCTTTTCTAGCTTCCTTAGGTGGCTTGTTAGGCTGTTGATTTGTGTTTCTTCCATTTTCTTCATGTGTGTTTGTAGGGATATACATTCCCCTCTTACTCCAGCTTTCAAGGCGTCCCAGAGATTTTGGTAAGATGTTTCTTCATTTTCATTTGTTTCCAGGTATCTTTTGATCTCTGTTTTGATTTTATCATTGACCCAGTAGTTGTTTAGCATCATGCTGTTTAGTGTCCATGTCTTTGTGGGTTTTGGGGGGATTTTGTTGGTGTCAATGTTTATTTTTATTCCACTGTGATCCGAGAAGGTGCATGGTAGAATTTCGATCCTTTTAAATTCGCTTATGCTTGATTTATGGCCAATTATGTGGTCGATCTTAGAATACATTCCATGCGGTGATGAGTAGAATGTATATTCTGTTGTCTTTGGATGGAGTGTTCTGTAGGTATCAATTAAGTCCATTTGGTCCAAAGTCACATTGAGGATCTGGATCTTCTTGCTGATTTTTTGTCCTGATGATCTGTCTAGGGTTGTGAGTGGGGTATTAAAGTCCCCAGTTATGATGATGTTAGAGTAAATGTCTTTCTTTAGTTTTCCTAGAAGTTGCTTTATAAAAGTTGGCGCACCTATGTTGGGTGCATATATGTTTAGGATAGATATTTCTTGTTGATGGATTGAGCCTATTATCATTATGTTGGCCTTCTGTTTCTTTTTTGATTTTTAATAGCTTGAAGGGTATTTTGTCTGAAATTAAGATCGCTACTCCTCCTTTCTTTTGTATTCCGTTCACCTGAAAGTTTGTTTCCCATCGTCTTACTTTGAATCTGTGGGTGTCCTTTCTAGTGAGCTGAGTCTCTTGAAGGCAATAGATTGTTGCCTGATGATATTTTATCCATTTTGCCATTCTATGTCTTTTCAGTGGTGCATGTAGTCTGTTCACATTTAGGCTAATAATTGAAATGCAAGAGTTGATACCTGTTATAAGGGTCTTACAGAGTTGTTCCTGTTTGTTTGTTGTCTTTCTTTGGGTTCTGGAGTTGGGTCATGTGTGTTTTTAATCTTTTGCCTGTACTCTTGTGAAGAATGCTATTGTTCTTTTTTCTTTTTCTTCTGTGTTCAGTACTTTCTTAAGTGTTTCTTGTAGAGGTGGTCTGGTGGCAGCATGCGTTCTTAGGGATTGGATATCTGGAAAAGATTTCAATTCTCCCTCACTAATGAAGCTTTGTTTGGCTGGGTGGGTTATTCTTGGTTGAAATTGTTTATCTTTTAGAACTTTGAAAATAGGGCTCCATGCCCTCCTAGCCTGAAAGGTTTCTGTGGATAAATCTGCTGCTATTCTAATTGGTCTTCCCTGGTAGGTAGTCTGGCCTTTTTCTCTTGCTGCCTTTAGGATTTTTTCTTTTATATCTACTTTGTTTAGGCGAATTATTATGTGTCTGGGAGTTGATCTTCTCATTTGTTGTCTTGCAGGGGTTCTCTGAATCTCTTGTGTTTGAATTTTTTCATCCTTGATGAGTTGAGGGAAGTTTTCTTGAATGATTTCATGAAATGTTTGTTCCAGTGTGGCTTTTGTTTCTCTCTCTGCCTCAGGAAGCCCAATTACTCTTAGGTTTGGTCTCTTGAAGTGATCATTCATCTCTTGTAGGTTTTGTTCTGTCTTTTTGAGCTTCTTTTCTATGCTTTTGACAGTTTGGGTTAGTTCCGTGTTTTGGTCTTCGAGCTCTGAGATTCTTTCTTCTGCTTGGCTAATTCTGCTTTCCATTCTTATTAATCTGTTATTCATTTCCCTCATAGTATTTTTTACTGCTGTTATTTCTGACATCATCTCTTTCCTATTTTCCTCTTGTCTCTCCTCAATTTTTTTAGTTCTCTCCATTAATGTCTTGATGTCTGGGTTTGTTGCATGTGACCAGTCATTCTGCGGGCTCTTCATTGTTTGTTTTCCAGAATCTGTTTTCTCAGTTTCTGATCTCCCAGGGGTCTGTGTGAGACCTATTTTCTTCTTTTGGTTTTTCTTCACTTGTGCGGTTTTTCCCCCTCTCTACTTTTTCCTTCCCTCCACGTCACAGTCTTCTTTAATTCTGTTATTCAGGGGTAAAGGGATTGGTTTTACTTCTGTTTGTTCAATCTCCTATTCTTTATGTATGCCCTCTTACTTTGTTCAATTCTGGAGTTGCACTGTAGGTTGGGGATGGTCCTTTTTGCAGTTTTGAGATTTACTTAAGGGGGAGCTGTGATTCAAAATCTATCTGCAGGTCCTGGTATTTGCTGACAGGTGTGTGGATAATCTGGAACCTACTTCTCACTGCCTTGGAATCTGTCCATGCAGTGAGGCTGTAGGTTTACTCCCTGAAATGAAATGTGGTTAGCAGAGGGAAGAGAATGGAGCAGACAGTGGGTTGAAGAGGGGTGTGGAGAGATAGAAGAGTAAGGGGGGAAACAAACACGTGCCGACAAATGGAGAGAGAGGCCTATACTGAAACAGATAAAAACAATACACCACAGCTACAGACTAACCAACTTCCATTAAAAAAAATATAGTGATGCTAACATACAAGCTAACCAGCCACCTTATTGGCATGCTGTTCCTCTATGCAAAGATATTTTTTTCAGAGAGAAGAAAAGAGAAGAAAAGGAAGAGATAAAAAGGAACAATATAGTAGGAATAGAGTTAAGTCATTAAACTAACAGAATAATCAAGCACACTCTGAGACTTTTCATTTAAGTCCAATGTCCTTTCAGTTCTGATTTCTAGCTTTCTTTTCAAGCTGGTAAATTAGTTTGCAGTTAGGTTCAGTTGACCCTGGTCTGCTGTGAAGGACAGTTCAGACCACCCTCTGTTCACCACTCTGGCCTATGTCTTTTTCAAGCTTGTCTCTCCCATTTCAGTGTTGTTACCTTGAATCACTAGCAGGTGGTGCTATCTCAGCTGCTCGCCCCAGAGGTGGTGGGGCCAGACAGGAACCGGCAGAGACCTGAGATGGATGCCTGCCTCAGGGCACAGGCAGGAGACTCACGGCGGGCAGGACGTCTCGGTCACAGGAGAGGTGGCAGCGATCCCAGCAGATCTTCCCTGAAGGGGCTTCAAGGACTGAAGTCATGGATTGCCTCTAGCCTGGGTGGTGGAATGTGCTACCAGTGGTGGTGGCGGCTGTGGCGTCTGCGGTGGCGGCGGCGTCTGCACTACAGTGGTTGTCCAGTCTGCTGTGATGCCCCAGCGGTGCCAACGGCCAAGTTCCATTTGAAGAGCAGGTTGCGATTTTGGGGTCTGCAGGCCCTGGGGTGAGAGCCAGAGACCCACTGCAGTTCTCCTTTGCAGAGCGTTTCACAGACCAGGTTGCCCCATCGCCATCTTGCTGGAAGTCCCAGTCATTTTATTATAGTATGACATTGGATGTTCAAGGTCCATCATATGAGTGAAAACATGTGATACTCAGATCTTGGTTTCTGTGAGAGGTCACTCAATATTATAGATTCTAGTTCCATCAAGGTTGCTGGGAAATTCATGATTTTGTTCTTTTTTATGGCTGCGTAGTATTCCATCATGTATATGTACCACATTTATTTAATCCAGTCCTCTTTTGATGGGCAGCATGGTTGCTTCCAGGTTCTTGCTATTGTGAATAATGCTGTGATAAACATACATTTACAGGTATCTTTTTTATAGAGTGATTTGAGTTCTTCAGGATATATTACCAGTAGGGGGATTGCAGGGTCATATGGGAGGTTGATATTTAGAGCTTTTAGGAATCATCACACTGCTTTCCACAGAGGTTGCACTAGTTTACACTCCCACAACAGGGTACAAGTGTTCCCTTTTCATCACACCCTCTCCAACAACTGTTATTTTTTGAGTTATTGATAATTGCCATTCTGACTGGAGTTAGGTGGTATCTCAGTGTGGTTTTGATTTGCATCTCCCTGATGATTAGTGAGGTTGAGCATTTCTTCATGTGTCTGTTGGCTGCTTGGATGTCTTCCTTTGTGAAGTGTCTGTTCATATCTTTTGCCCATTTTATAATGGGGTTGTTTGTTTTTTTCTTTTCAGCACGTTTGAGTTCCTTGTAGATCCAAGATGTTAAGCCTTTGTCAGACCTGGAGTTGGAAAATACTTTTTCCCAGTCTGTAGGCTGTCTCCCTGCTCTCTTGATGGTTTCTTTGGCTTTACCGAAGCTTTTCAGTTTAATGAGGTCCCACTTATCTATTTTATCCCTTATGGCCTGTGGATTTCGGATTTTGTTCAGGAATTGGATTCCAGTTCCATTTTCCATGAGTGTATGTCCTTCATTTTCTAAGGTTCTTATGGTTTGAGGTTTTACATTTAGGTCTCTGATCCATTTGGAGTTAATTTTTGTATATGAGTGTAGATAGGGGTCCTGTTTCAATCTTCTGCATGTGGTCAGCCAGTTTTCCCAGCACCGTTTACTGAATAGGTTCTCCTCTCCCCAGTGGTAGGCGGTGGAGGCTTTGTCGAAGATGAGTTGGTTGAGAAATTGAGGTTTTGCTTCTAGAATCTCAATTCTATTCCATTGATCTATATACCTGTTCCTATACCAATAGCAAGCTGTTTTTGATGATTGTAGCTTTAAGTAAAGTTTGAAATCTTGTAAGGTGATACCACCTGCTGTATTTTTTTGCTGAGGATTTTTCTGGCTATTCTTGGACGTTTGTGTTTCCATATGAATTCCTGTGTTGTTTTTTCGAGGTCTGAGAAGAATGTTGCTGGTAATTTGATGGGTATTATATTGAATTCGTAGATTGCCTTAGGTAAGATGGACTTTTTCACAATGTTGATTCTTCCAGTCCATGAGCATGTGATATTTTTACACTTGTTTGTGTCATCTTTGATTTCTTTGGGCAGTGTTTTATAGTTTTCATTGTAAATGGCTTTCACATTTCTGGTTAGGAAGATGCCAAGGCATTTCATCTTTTTGTGGCTATTGTGAATGGAACTGTGTTTTTTAATTTGGGTTTCTGTTTGTTTATTATTGGTGTAAAGAAATGCAATTGTCTTTTTCACATTTATTTTGTATCCTGAGATTTTTCCAATAGCCTTTATCAGTGTAGGGAGGTTTTTCAACAGATTCTCTTGGGTTTTCAAGGTACACAATCATATCATCTGCAAAGAGAGATATGTTGATTCCTCTTTTCCTATTTGGATACCCCTGATTGCCTTCTCCTCTCTGATTGCCGAGCCAGGACTTCCAATACTATGTTGAACCGGAGGGATGTGAGTGGGCATCATTGTCTTGTCCAGTTTTTAGGGGAAATGGTTCCAATTTTTGTCCATTTAGGAGTACGTTGGCTGTGGGTTTCTTGTAGATGGCTTTTACTATTTTTAGGTATGTTCCTTGTATGCCTAGATGTTTAAGGGTTTTTATCAAGAAGGGGTGCTGGATTTTATCAAAAGCTTTTTATGCATCTAATGATATAATCATGTGGTTTTTGTTTTGACATCTGTTGATGTATTTAATTACATTTATGGTTTTATGAATGTTGAACCAGGCTTTCATCCCAGGGATGAAGCCTACTTAGTCATCATGGATAATTTTTGAGATGTATTGTTGAATCCAGTTTGCTAGGATCTTGTTGAGAATTTTAGCATCTATGTTCATCAAGGATATTGGCCTGTAGTTCCCTTTCTTTGTTGGATTTTTACCTGACTTGGGAATCAATATGATGTTAGCTTCGTAAAATGATTTGGAGAGAGTTCCATCGTTTTCAATTGCCTGGAATACCTTCAGTAGGATTGGTATGAGCTCCTCCTTAAATGTCTTGTGGAATTCTGCTGGAAAGCCATCTGGACCAGGGCTTTTTTTTTGTAGGTAGTTTTCTTATTACATAGTCGATGTCCTTGATTGTTATTGGTCTATTTAGGGTCTTAATTTCTTCTTGTTCCAACCTTGATAGGTTGTGTGATATCAAAAAGTCCTCCATTTCCTTAAGGTTTTCAAGTTTGCTTCCATATAAGTGTACATAATAGTCTAATAATCTTTTGTATTTCTTCAGGGTCAGATGTGACTTCATCTTTTGTGTTTCTGATTGTGCTTATTTGGCCTTTTTCTCTTTTTTTCTTGGTCAGTCTAGCTAGGGGACCATTGATCTTGTATATCCTTTTGAAGAACCAGCTTTTTGTTTCATTGTTTTTTGTATTTTCTTTTTGTCTTCTATGTTCTGAATTTGGGCTTTTATTATGGTGATCTGGAGTCTTCTGCTGAAATTAGGGTTTTTGTGGTCTTCCTTTTCCAGCTTCCTTAGGTGACTTGTTAGGCTGTTAATTTGTGATCCTTCCATTTTCTTCAAGTGTGTTTGTAGGGATATAGATTCCCCTCTTACTACAGCTTTCAAGGGATCCCAGAGATTTTGGTAAGATGTTTCTTCATTTTCATTTGTTTCCAGGTATCTTTTGATCTCTGTTTTCATTTCATTATTGACCCAGGAGTTGTTTAGCATCATGGTGTTTAGTGTTCATGTCTTTGTGGGTTTTGGGGGGACCTTAGTTGTGTTAATGTCTATTTTTATTCCACAATGGTCGGAGAAGGTGCATGGTAGAATTTAGGTCCTTTAAATTTGCTTATGCTTGATTTGTGTTCAATTATGTGGTCGATCTTAGAATACGTTCCATGCAGCGATGAGTAGAATGTGTATTCTGTGTCTTTGGATGGAGTGTTCTGTAGTTATCAATTAAGTCGATATGGTCCAGAGTGAAATTGAGGTTCCGGATTTCCTTGTGGATTTTTGTCCTGATGATCTGTCTAGGGTTGTGAGTGGGGTATTAAAGTCCCCAGTTATGATGGTGTTAGAGTCAATATGTTTCTTTAGTTTTCCTAGAAGTTGCTGTATGAAAGTTGGTGCACCTATGTTCGGTGCATATATGTTTAGGATAGATATTTCTTGTTGATGGAGTGAACCTTTTATCATTCTGTAGTAATGTATCTTTTTAAATTTTTGATAGCTTAAATGGTATTTTGGCTGAAATTAGGATCATGACTCCTCCTTTCTTTTGTGTTCTATTCACCTGTAAACTTGTTTCCCATCCTCTTACTTTGAGTCTGTGTTTGTCCTTTCTAGTGAGATGGGTCTCTTGAAGGCAGTATATTGTTGGCTGGTGATATTTTATCCATTTTGCCATTCTATGTCTTTTCAGTGGTGCATTTAGTCCATTCACATTCAGGCTAATGAATGTGAGAGTTCATCCCTATCATAGAGTTCTTATAGAGTTGTTGTTCTTCCACTTGTTTTTTTGTCTTTCTTTTGGTTTTGGGGTTGGTTCATGTATATTTTATTCTTTTTCCTGTACTCTTGTGAAGAATGTTGTTCTTTTCTCCTTTTCTTCTGTGTTTAGTACTTTCTTAAGTGTTTCATGTAGAGGTGATTTGGTGGCAGCATAAGTTCTTAGGTATTTGATATCTGGGAAAGATTTTAATTCTCCCTCGCTGATGATGCTTGGCTAGGCCTGGTAGGTTATTCTTGATTGAAATTGTTAATCTTTTAGGACTTTGAAGATAAGGCTCCTAGCTCTCCTAGCCTTCAGTATTTCTGTGGATAAATCTGCTGCTATTCTGATTAGTCTTCCATGGTAGGTGATCTGGCCTTTTTATCTCGCTGCCTTTAGGATTGTTTCTTTTATGCCTACTTCGTTTAGGCAAATTATTATGTCTAGAAGTTGGTCTTCTCATTTGTTGTCTTTCCGGGGTTCTCTGAATCTCTTGTGTTTGAATTTTTGCATCATTGATTAGATAAGGGATGTTTTCTTGAATGATCTCATGGAAAGTTTGTTCCAGTGTGGTCTCTGTCTCTCTTTCTGCCTCCGGAAGGCAAATTACTCTTAGGTTCGGTCTCTTGAAGTAATCGCTCATCTCTTGAAGGTTTTGTTCTGTGTTTTTGAGATTATTTTCTGTGTTTTTAAGAGTTTCGGTTAGTTCTATATTTTGGTCCTCCATCTCTGTGATTCTTTCTTCTGCTTGGGTAATTCTGCTTTCCATGCTTATCAGTTTGTCATTTATTTCATTCACAGTATTCTTTATTACTGTTATCTCTGATAGCAGCTCCTTCCTAGTTTCTTCTTGTGTCTCCTTCATTCTTTTAAATCTCTCCATTAAGATCTTTTATCTAGGTTTGTAGTTTGAGACCCATCATTCTGGGCTCTTCATTGTTTGCATTCGGAAGTCAGTTTTCTCAGTGTCTGCCCTCCCAGGGGTCTGGGAGAGACCCATACTCTTCTTTTGGGTTTTCTTCATTTATGTAGATTTTTCTCTCTCTCCCCCTCTCCCTCCCCTTCTTTAATTTTGTTTTTGAGGGAGGGTGGGGTTGCTTTTATTTCTCTTTTGCAATATCCTGTTCTTCCTTATGCTGGTCTTCTGGCTTTGTTCACTTTGAGGTTGGAGTGTGGGCTGCAATCTGTACTTTTTGCTGTTTTGAGGTTTAATTGTGGGGTGAAGCTGTAATTCAGAATGTATATGTTGATTCTAGCATCCACGAACTGGTGTATGAGCACACTGGAACCTATTTCCCTCTGCCTTACAATCTATCCATGTAGCAGTATGTAGTCTTCGTTCCTAGATTAAAATGGGGGTATAAAAGAGGAAAATAATGGAGGAAGGGGGCTTCAGTAGGAAGTTAGAGAGAGAGAAGAGCGAGAGGGAAAACAGACATTCATACCAACTATCAGGTGCGAAAGAGACACAAGGCCAGAATGAAGTGAAAAAAGACATGTAAGAAAGATTCCCTAAAGAATACTGATAGCTACACAGAGACAGACCAATAAAATCATGAGACAGTGTAAGTCAGAAGGCGAAAAACAAAGGTGATCGAAACAAACAGATTCAGCATAGGGGTGGGGCTTTGTCTCCTGTTTAGCAATGTTACCTTGGGAACCGAGGTGGGGGCTGTTGGTAGGTGTGTAGGGCAATGGAAATCTCTGCCTGGAGAATGGCAGAGTCAGATTCTCTTTCGTAGATCCATTTCTCTCTGCTTGTCTTGGTCCCCAAGCTTTGGGTCACATGCTTAGTGCCTCAGCCATGGTGGGCCCAGAGCTCCAGAGCTCCAAAGCTTCCAACGGGCTGGTGTTGAGTGGTAAAAGTGGTCCTGGGCCCCCCACAGGGTACTTCAGCTGGGAATGGGACTGGTGTCTCTGAGGGGGTGGGTGCCCAGAGCCTACCTGAGTGACTGGTGGCTTGGTGCTTGGTGCTGGGCGAGAGACGATGTAGCCAGGGATGAGCTGAGACCCAAGACTCCCATGCACGTGGTGGAACAGCAGCAGCAGGAGGCCACAATATCTGGCCCTGTGTGGGACCGAAGGTCTGCGGGCCTTGGACGAGCGTGGCTGGTGGTGGGCTGGGGGATGGGGGAAGAAAAGTAAGAGTCTTTTTGGGAACTCATGTTCAGAGAATCTCACAAGTCCACCTATGCCATCGCCACCTTGCCCCTCCTCCGATAATTTTTAAATAAATGAATGTATTAAGTGATAATTACCTTTTAAGTTATCAGTAAACCATAAGTTATTCCATACAGATAAAAATATCTTTTAAAAAGATCATTCCAACCTTAACTTGGGAATTGTCTTTAGTGATCAATTTGAGTCTCTTACATTGTACTGTATTGTAACTATTTGTGAAGAGAGGTACTATTTTTCACTCTCTTTACTTCTTAAATACTTTCTACACTTTTCTTCCAACTTATTCCATAGTTGTGGTTGTGTTTCAAGGCTCTGATATTGACCTTCTGCTCTCTTCCTGATACATTTATCCTCTTGTCAAGTTATTTACTGTCTGGCTTGAACTATCATCTCCTTGTTGTTACTTCTCAAATCTATCTTTCTCTTCCTATCCTAAGGACCTGAGTATGGTGACAGTGTTTTCAAATATGGATAGAATGCCATCACCTAGGTCTATTTAAATGAACTCAAAAATCAATATTTCAAAAAAGAATGGTCATCTATTTTACTACTTAGCCCACCCGCTCTTTCTAATTTCCCTCTCCATTCTTGCCATTTGTGAGTACTTTTATCGTCCCAGTCCCCTATGACTTGGAATCTTCTTTCTCACTCCTTCCTTTTTTATCCTTCATGTTCGTTCTTTCCCCGAATCCTGTTAAATATCTCCTTTGAATATCTTTGAGAGTCAATCCCTCTTTGTGACCTCAGCCAATGATCTGGTCTTGGACTTTATCTAGTCCTAAATATTAGATTACTTCTGCATTATTATCATAGCCTCCTAATTGTTCCCTTGGTACTACTGTTGTTAGTAATGATGATAATAATGATGACTATTAGCATAAAGAGCTGCTATTTATGAACTGTTGTGTGCTAGACATTATACTAATATACTTTTTGAATATTAGCTCATTTGATGCTCATATCAACCTGATGATACATTGATACCCCCATTTTAGAGATTAAAAACTTGTGGCTCAGAGAATTTGCATAACTTGTCTATGCTCTCATAGCTAATGCATTGAAAATACCCTGCATTTCTCTATCAGGCTAATGCATTCTTTTCACTGTGCCACTCATTCAAAAACACGTGGAGATTTACATTGCCTGTGATGCAGTGAATTTCTTTTTCTGGTACCAAGGCCCTGCATGATCTTGTACCACTGTCTCTCATGACTCATTTCTCATGACTCTCAGTACTAACTCTTTGCTCCATACAAGGTGATTGATCATCATTTCTCCCTCTGTCTCCAATGTTCACTCCTACTTTATGATTTCCTCTAAACCTGGGAAACCCTTCCATTATCTCTTCACACCCTATACTTTAGGGTCTAGTTCATCTCCCATTTCTCCATGAAGCCTTCTCTAAATAGTCCAACACATAGTGAGGTCTTATTTTTTTTTCTTACCAGGTCTGACAATTAGTCTGTGTGTTATACCACTTAGCACTCTATGGTGTACTCTTGTAATACTTTCTAGTATGAGTTGATTTAAGAAAACTTTTTATTTATTTATTTTGCTTGTAAAAACTAGTTTTAATTTTATTTTAATGATGTGGGGTACAATTTAGGCTTATGCATACAAGTGATCATCATACAGGTAAAGTTTGGGCCTCCTATTGGTCCCTACTTCACCTGATTTGACATCAGGTACCCTTATTGATGTTATATGTTTCCCTCCACCCGGCAGTTTCTGGCTTGTGCCAATCCCTTTCTTATAGTATTATGGTAAAAGTTCAGGGTTCGCTTATGAGTGAGAACATGCAGTATTCTTTAATTTTAGTAATTTTTTTGATAATCTTTTAATCACCTTACCTCCTCACTATTCTGCCTCCTAGGCATCTAATATCTTCATGCTATTCTTACCCCTACGAAACTGCTAATATATCCTGCTCGCTCTTTTCAAGTCTCTCCAAGTAGAAGTTACCTGTTATGAACCCACCTTTTATAATGCCCTTTTGTCCAAACTCAGCTAGGTAGGTATAAAAAACCTATATAAAGATATATGTGATTGTCTACCTTTTCAAGAGGGCTGCACTTGAACAGTGATTGTTTATAAAGCCATATCTGCTTTGGTCTCTGAAATTTCAAAAAGTTGAAAGTATGGAATATAAGCTGGGCAAGGTGGCTTATGCAGCACTTTGGGAGGTGGAGGCAAGAGGATAGCCTAAACTCAGGGGTCTAAGACCAGCCTGAGCAACATAGTGAGACTTCATCTCTACAGCAAACCAAAAATTAACTGGGCATGGTGGTGCATACCTGTGGTTCCATCTACTTGGAAGGTTGAGGTGGAAGGATTGCCTGAGCCCAGCAGGCCAAGGCTGTGGTGGCCATGAGTGTGCGACTGCACTCCAGCCTGGGTGACAGAGTGAGACTCTGACTAAAAAAAAAAAAAAAAAGGAAAAAAGAAAGAAAGAATAAAGAAAAAGTAAAAGAAAGTGTGGAATATAGAAGAGGAAACTAAAGAATCTCAGGGAGTAGAAATGGATATATACTGGGACAGGTAAACCTTCCTGGCACTCATTAAAACATATCATGTAGGTCACATCCAATTTTGCCAGAGTATGAAGTTAAATCTGGCTGCAGTGTTTTCAGGATTTTCCTCTGTGGTTGTAGTTCTCTGCCTATAGCCTGCAGGGTATTGCCTTGGTGCTTTTCCCCCAATTGTCTAGAGACTAAGTAGTGTAGAGACTACTTCTCAAAACTGCATATATACCATTTTCAGATTAATGTGCAGGTTTTATTTAAATACAAATGTGTTTAAAGAGCATGACTGAATTCATAATAGCTTTTGCTCATAATCGATTTTCATGATCAGTGCACACTACAAGTATGATTGCTATCATGGGCAAATCCACATAATATTGTGATGTTTTATAAGGGTCCCTTTAAAAGAATCTTCAGCTAGAATTACATCAAAAAATCTCAGAGGGAAAAGACTGTGTCTTCCACTTTGTTTACTTTCCCCAGCACATGCTATAGCACTAGTATGATGGAAACTTGAATGAATAATAGAAGGAAGAAGTTGGATGAGGAATTTCTTTTTCTGTATTCTGGTCCTTTTATTTGTTATGCAAGAGTATCAGATAAGGTGATATCTGAATTCCTTTCTATCTTTGCCTTCCTAGGTTGATGTGTACTTGAATATAATTCAAATGCTTAACCATTTCCTTGGCACTAGGAAATGTTTGAGAAAAGCCAACTCTTCTTAGTATGGTTCTTAGCATTCATGTGAACTTCGTTTATCTATTCCCAAAAGTATTATGAATCATGGAAAGTTGCAGGAAGGTTTGAAAAGCTTTCTGAATTTAACTACATAACCTCATTGTTTGGAGTAAAAGTTAAGAGTAAGCCAGATTCACTTGGAGGGTGGTGAATTTTGAATTAACCATCTCTGTGGAATAAGGCCTCAACTCATCTCCTGAACACAGATTCTTAAGACTTGAAAGTGGTAAAAAAATGACATCTAACAAGTATGATTTTTTGCTTGCTTAGCAACATTAACACCACTCCAAGCCTAGCACAAATGATCAGATTGCTTTTCCTTCCTTCCTTCCTTCCTTCCTTCCTTCCTTCCTTCCTTCCTTCCTTCCTTCCTTCCTTCCTTCCTTCCTTCCTTCTTTCCTTTCGAGTTGGAGTCTCACTCTTGTCGCTCAGGCTGGAGTGCAGTGGCATGCTTATGGCCATCTCAGCCATGACCTGCTGGGCTTAGGCAATCCTTCCAAGTAGCCTCAGCCTTCCAAGTAGCTGGAACTACAGATGCACGCCCCCACACCTGGCTAGTTTTTGTGATTTATTGTAGAAATGAGATCTTACCAAGTTGTCCAGGCTGGTCTCAAACTCCCAGGCTCAGGCAATCCTCTCACCTTGGTCTCTCAAAGTGCTGGGATTACAGACTGAGCTGCCATGCCCGGCCAATGATCAGATTTCAAGTGAACTACCCCCTCTGCCTAATTTGGTACAGAAAATAACTTCTTGCTCATCTGACCATAGATAGCCACTTGGGTCATATAGCTTCTTTAGTTCTCTCTCTTCTTTCCTAATAGCTAGTTACTCCTGGTTTGCAATCCAGATTCTGTCTCTCATTATCTATATGATCTTGAATATGCATTTTTACTGTTTTGATCCTTAGTTTGCTCTTTTGTAAAACTAGTTACATTATCGACAGAATTAGAAATAGTGGCATATTAAGATACTTAGAGATGTATCAGGTTTATAACAAGCATTTAGTAAATGGAGTTGAAATTGTTATTCCCTCCTTTGTTTCTTTTCCTTTTTTTCCTCTCCTTGTACCCCATCTCTATCTTGAGGAGAAAAATTATTTTTACCAACTATCTTGGAAAAGACTAAACTTGGAAATGGAAATATCAGCCACTCAGTCGGGGTGTCCAGTTTTCCCCTGAATTCTTTCCCCCTGTAATTTGGGATTTCAGGCTTGAAACTGGGGCACTAATTTTGGGTGCTTGGTGGCAAGTAACAATTTGGGAAGAAATGAATCTATGTCCATTGTTTCTTTTCAGTTGGTTTAGTCCTGGGGATCTGGATTAGGAGTTGCATCTCATGTGGGTTGCTCCTGCAAAGTTATTTCTGAATCTCCTAGATTTACAAATCATTTGGTACCCAGCTGTTATGCTGCATGATTCATGGTTATTGGTACCTTGCTTCAAACCCTTGTCAGCAGTTTCTTCCCTGTGGTTGCCTTGTGATTCAGTTGTTTTCAGTATGGTGTGCATCTCCTCATATTCATTTGGACTCTGCCTCCCCCACTTCTGTCATGGAACAAATGAGTCAGTGTCTAATGGTGTTGGCTTACCATCCAGTTACTTCAAGTTTCCTCTGATTGGTGCCAGAGAAGATGCTGCTGCTGGCTCACAGAGATACTGGCTTTCCTGCTGCCAAACTGCCCTGAGAAGGGGTAAAAAAAATCACATCTCTTAAAATGAATATTCAGGAAGCATTCTGTGTAGACAAGGCCAAGAGAAAGGGCATTCTTGTTCAGTAGATGGCAGTGTAGTCTGGCTTGAAGAAGCACAGCAAACTCATGCATGTATTTGTAGTGCTTTATTGTGATACCTTTGACAGCTTTGACTTGAGATTTTAGTCTAAGTATTTTAGTACCTTTTGTCTGTGCTCTTTTTAAAAAAAGCCCTTCATTTTGTTAGAAACTTCTCTCTTGGTAGTGGTTGACATGTGTTTGTGGCAAGATCTGAAGCTTTTGGGAGCTGGGTGGCTAATTGCTCTTAGTTGGACATCTTGCCAGGTAGGCTGTACTTCTGTTTTCCAGCTGTAGTGGAAGGAGAGGTTATTTTGCTGCTTTATCAGTGTGAAGCACTTTCTGAGCCCATGAATCTTACTAGTTTCTCTGTGGAGAAGGAAACTCCTTGGACCCAGTGTGTCAACTCTGTTGGAGCCCATTCAGCCTTCAGGGAATAGCACACTTAATATGGCTGAGGTGAAACTGCAATAATATGGTGTGCTCTGACAAACTGAAAAGAGGGCAAATCCCAAACTCTTTCTCTATACCTTGTCTCCCACTGCATAGCCTTTTTCCAGAATGGCTTATTTCTCAATATAAGTAGAAATCTTTGAAAACCTTGTCTTTTCAGTAAGAAGCCTACTATTCAACATGAGGCCTGGGCAGGAAGAAGAAAGTATGCCTAGCTAGGCCACAGACAGTGTTATCCTTGGAAATATTGCTGGCTGTTTGGCTGGGATTGATAGGGCAGAGCAAGGTCTTGGATTTCCTACTCTTGTTTCATAAGCCTTTCAGAATTATGAATATTACACTTTGAGTGTACGTTTGGGACTTTGCAAGTTCTGCTTATGTGACTCTGTTCCTTGTTTCCATGCTGCTGACCAGATGCTTGCAGATGTGTGCACATGATCCTGAGGAGGCCAGGGTGAGACAGTAGGTGATTGAGCACCCACTCTCTTTACCTCAGACTGTATTAGGAGACTATCAAAGTATGTACAATTGATTCTCATTATTTATGATAGTTATTTGCTATAAAGTTGCCAAAAACAATGAATTAAGTTAGGTTAGGTTCTTATGAGCTGATTTGTCAACCTATCAATACATTACCATGTTTTATGTGTGATTCTGTTTAAAGACACTTTATTTAATATATATTGTTGATTCATTAATATTGTACTCAGAGTCAGCAGCCACATTCATGCCTGAATGAAGCTTACATAAACAAATTTTCTTCATAAAACACATCACAGCCTTTTGCATTTAGTAAGACTAGACAGCACTTTAGCACTATGCGTGGGGGCCATTTACAACAGTGAAATAACCAGAAAAACAACCCACAAAAAATGTGAAAAACGTGGCATAATATAGAACATAAAAAAACTACTTATTTACAGTGTGAGAACTAAAACAAGGCAGAGTATTGCTTTGTTCTATCTCAGCTAGGAATGTGAACATCGGTGACTTGTATTTTTCACCAATGTGCATATGTGCATGCCTGTAAATCATTGTAAAGGTACCATGAGTATTGATTTGGGAGTTTACAAATGAATTTTAAGGAATAGGGAATTTCTTTTTTTTAATCAATATTTTTTATTATGATGTTGTGGGGTACAGTTAAGGGTTAGGTATACAAATACGTTTCATTCAGGCACCCTGTTGATAAGAGGTGATTCCCCGTCCCCAGACAGATATTTGAACCGTTAATCCCATCTCCCTCCTCCCCCATAGTTTCCCACTACTATCAGTCATTTTCATATAGTATTACATTGTATATTTGAAATCCATTATATGAGTGAGAACATGTGATACTCGAATCTTTGTTTCTGTGAGAGGTCACTCAGTATTATAGACTCTAGTTCCATCCAGGTTGCTGCAAAATTCATGATTTTGTTCTTTTTCATGGCTGCGTAGTATTCCATTGTGTATATGTACCACATTTTATTTTCTTAATCCAGTCCTCTTTTGATGGACAGCATGGTTGCTTCCAGGTTCTTGCTGTTGTGAACAATGATGTGATAAACATACGTGTGCAGGTATCTTTTTTATCGAGTGATTTGAGTTCTTCAGGATATATTCCTAGTAGGGGGATTGCAGGGTCATATGGGAGGTTGATATTTAGAGCTTTTAGGAATCGCCACACTGTTTTCCACAGAGGTTGTACTAGTTTACACTCCCACCAATAGTGTAGAAGTGTTCCCTTTTCACCACACCCTCTCTAGCAGCTGTTATTTTTTGAGTTGTGGATAATTGCCATTCTGACTGGAGTTAGGTGGTATCTCAGTGTGGTTTTGATTTGCATCTCTCTGATGATTAGTGAGGTTGAACATTTCTTCATGTGTCTGTTGGCTGCTCGGATGTCTTCCTTTGTGAAGTGTCTGTTCATATCTTTTGCCCATTTTATAATTGGGTTGTTTGTTTTTTTCTTTTCAGCACATTTGAGTTCCTTGTAGATCCAAGATGTTATGCCTTTGTCAGACCTGGTGTTGGCAAATACGTTTTCCAGTCTGTAGTCTGTCTCTCTGCTCTCTTGTTGGTTTAATTGACTTTGTAGAAGCTGGTCAGTTTAATAAGGTCCCACTTGTCTATCTTCTCTCTTATGACCTGTGGGTTTCAGGTTTTGTTCAGGAATTGGATGCCAGTTCTGATTTCCATGAGGGTATTTCCTTCATTTTCTAAGGTTCTTATGGTTTGAGGTTTTACATTTAGGTCTCTGATCCATTTGGAGTTAACCTTTGTGCATGGGGATAGATAGGAGTCCTGTTTCAATCTTCTGCATGTGGTCAGCCAGTTTTCCCAGCACCATTTACTGAATAGGTTCTCCTCTCCCCAGTGGTAGGTGGTGGAGGCTTTGTCGAATATGAATTGATTGAGAAATTGAGGTTTTGCTTCTGGAATCTCAATTCTATTCCATTGTTCTATATGCCTGTTCCTATACCAATACCAAGCTTTTTTGATGATTGTAGCTTTATAGAAAAGTTTGAAGTCTGGTAATGTGATACCACCTGCTTTGTTTTTTTTTGCTGAGGATTGTTCTTGCTATTCTTGGACGTTTGTGTTTCCATACGAATTCCTGTGTTGTTTTTTCTAGGTCTGAGAAGAATGTTGCTGGTAATTTAATGGGTATTGCATTGAATTTAGTTTGCCTTAGATAAGATGGACATCCTCACAATGTTGATTCTTCCAATCCATGAGCATGGGATATTTTTCCACTTGTTTATGTCATCTTTGATTTCTTTGAGCAGTGTTTTATAGTTTTCATTGTAAAGGGCTTTCACATCTCTGGTTAGCAAGATGCCAAGGTATTTAATTTTTTTTATGGCTATTGTGAATAGAATTGTGGTTTTTATTTGAGTTTCTGTTTGTTTATTATTGGTGTAAAGCAATGCGATTGTCTTTTGCACATTTATTTTGTAACCTGAGACTTTTCCAAAGGCCTTTATCGGTGTAAGTAGGTTTTTGACAGATTCTCTTGGGTTTTCAAGGTACACAATCATATCATCTGCAAAGAGAGATAACTTGACTTCCTCTTTTCCTATTTGGATATCCCTGATTTCCTTCTCTTCTCTGATTGCTCGAGCCAGAACTTCCAATACTATGTTGAAAAGGAGGAGTGAGAGTGGGCATCCTTGTCTTGTTCCAGTTTCAGGGGAAATGGTTCCAATTTTTGTCCATTTAGGAGTATGTTGGCTGTGGGTCTCATAGATGGATTTTACTATTTTGAGGTATGTTTCCTGTATGCCTAGATATTGGAAGATTTTTTGTTTTTTGAGTTGGAGTCTCACTCTGTCACCCAGACTGGAGTGCAGTGGCCACTCCCGGCCACTGCAGTCTCGCCTGCCAGGCTCCGGCGATCCTTCCGCCTCAGCCTTCCGAGTAGCCGGAATTAGAGGCATGCGCTACCATGCCCAGCTGATTTTTTGATTTATTGTAGAGATGAGGTCTCGCTGCCCAGGCGGGTCTCGAACCCGCGGGCTCAGGCAATCCACTCACCTCAGCCTCCCAAAGGTGCGGGATTACAGGCTGAGCCACTGAGCCCGGCTGAGGATTTTTATCAAGAAGGTGTGCTGGACTTCATCAAAAGCTTTTTCTGTATCTAATGATATAATCATGTGGTTTTTGTTTTGACATCTGTTGATGTATCTAATTACATTTATGGTTTTACGAATGTTGAACCAGCCTTTCATCCCAGCAATGAAGCCTACTTAGTCATGATGGATGATTTTTGAGATGTAATGTTGAATCTGGTTTGCTAGGATCTTGTTGAGAATTTTAGCATCTATGTTCATCAAAGATATTGGCCTATAGTTCTCTTTCTTTGTTGGATCTTTACTTGCCTTGGCTATCAATGTAATGTTGGCTTCGTAAAATGATTTGGTAGAGTTACATCTTTTTCAATAGCTTGGAATACCTTCAGTAGGATTGGTATCAGCTCCTCCTTAAATGTCTTGTAGAATTCTGCTGGAAAGCCATCTGCACCAGGGCTTTTTTTTGTAGGTAGTTTTCTTGTAGTTGAGTTCCTTGATTGTTATTTGTCTATTTAGGGTCTTAATTTCTTCTTGTTCCAACCTAGGCAGGTTGTATGATGTCAGAAAGTCCTCCATTTCCTTAAGATTTTCAAGTTTGTTTCCATACAAGTGTACGAAGTAGTCTCTAATGATCTTTTGTATTTCTTCAGGGTCAAATGTGACTTCATCTTTTGTGTTTCTGATTGTGGTTATTTGATTTTTTTCTTGTTTTTTCTAGGTCAGTCTAGCTAGGGGACCATCAATCTTGTTTATCCTTTCGACAAACCAGCTTTTTGTTTCATTGATTTTTTTTGTATTATCTTTTTGTCTTCTATGTCTTAGATTTGGGGTTTTATTTTGATGATCTGAATTCTACTGCTGAGATTAGGGTTTTTGTGGTCTTGCTTTTCTAGCTTCCTTAGGTGGTTTGTTAGGCTGTTAACTTGTGTTCCTTCCATTTTCTTCATGTGTGTTTGTAGGGATATAAATTCCCCTCTTACCACAGCTTTTAAGGCATCCCAGAGATTTTGGTAAGATGTTTCTTCATTTTCGTTTGTTTCCAGGTATCTTTTGATCTCTGTTTTGATTTAATCATTGACCCAGGAGTTGTTTAGCATCATGCTGTTTAGTGTCCATGCCTTTGTGGGTTTTGGAGGGACCTTGGTGGTGTTAATGTTTATTTTTATTCCACTGTGGTCTGAGAAGGTGCATGGTAGAATTTTGGTCCTTTTAAATTTGCTTATGCTTGTTTTATGGCCAATTATGTGGTCGATCTTAGAATACGTTCCATGCAGTGATGAGTAGAATGTGTATTCTGTGGTCTTTGGATGGAGTGTTCTGTAGGTATCAATTAAGTCCATTTGGTCCAGAGTCACAATGAGGTTCCGGATCTCCTTGCTGATTTTTTTCCTGATGATCTGTCTAGGGATGTGAGTGGGGTATTAAAGTCCCCAGTTATGATGGTGTTAGAGTTAATATCTTTCTTTAGTTTTCCTAAAAGTTTTGTATGAAAGTTGGTGCACCTATGTTGGGTACATATATGTTTAGGATAGATATTTCTTGTTGATGGAATGAACCTTTTATCATTCTGTAGTGGCCCTCTGTATTTTTTTTAAGTTTTGATAGCTTAAATGGTATTATGTCTGTAATTAGGATCACGATTCCTCCCTAATTTTGTGTTCCATTCGCCTGAAAGTTTGTTTCCCATCCTCTTACTTTGAGTCTGTGCATGTCCTTTCTAGTGTATTGGGTCTCTTGAAGGCAGTATATTGTTGCCTGGTGATATTTTATCCATTTTGCCATTTGATATCTTTTCAGTGGTGTGTTTAGTCCATTCACATTCAGGCTAATTATTGAAATGTGAGAGTCCATCCCTATCATAGAGTTCTTATAGAGTTGTTGTTCTTCCTCTTGGTTTTTTTTTTTTGTCTTTCTTTTGGTTTTGGTGTTTGTTCATGTATATTTTATTCTTTTCCCTGTACTCTTGTGAAGAACGTTGTTCTTTTTTCCTTTTCTTCTGTGTTTAGTTCTTTCTTAAGTGTTTCATGTAGACGTGGTTTGGTGGCAGCATGAGTTCTTAGGGATTTGATATCTGGGAAAGATTTTAATTCTCCCTCGCTGATGAAGCTTAGCTTGGCCGGGTAGTTTATTCTTTGTTGAAATTGTTTATCTTTTAGGACTTTGAAGATAGGGCTCCAAGCTCTCCTATCCTGCAGGGTTTCTGTAGGTAAATATGTTGCTATCCTGATTGCTCTTCCATGGTAGGTGATCTGGCCTTTTTCTCTCACTGCTTTTAGGATTTTTTCTTTTATGCCTACTTCGTTTAGGCAAATTATTATGTTTCTAGGGTTTCATCTTCTCATTTGTTGTCTTACAGGGGTTCTCTGAATCTCTTGTGCTTGAATTTTTGCATCATTGATTAGATAAGGGATATTTTCTTGAATGATCTCATGGACAGTTTGTTCCAGTGTGGTCTCTGTCTCTCTTTCTACCTCAGGAAGGCCAATTGCTCTTAGGTTCAGTCTCTTGAAGTAATCACTCATCTCTTGAAGGTTTTGTTCTGCCTTTTTGAGCTTATTTTCTGTGTTTTTAAGAGTTTTGGTTAGTTTTATATTTTGGTCCTCAAGCTCTGAGATTCTTTCTTCTGCTTGGGTAATTCTGCTTTTCATGCTTATCAGTTTGTTATTTATTTCATTCACAGTATTCTTTATTACTGTTATCTCTGATAGCAGCTCCTTCCTAGTTTCTTCTTGTGTCTCCTCCATTCTTTTTAATCTTTCCATTAATGTCTTGATATCTAGGTTTGTAGTTTGAGACCCTTCATTCTGGAGGCTCTTCATTGTTTTCATTCTTAAATCAGTTTTCTCAGTGTCTGCCCTCCTAGGGTTCTGGGAGAGACCCATACTCTTCTTTTGGGTTTTCTTCATTTATGTAGATTTTTCTCTCTCTCCCCCTTTCCCTCCCCTTCTTTAATTTTGTTTTTGAGGGAGGGTGGGGTTGCTTTTATTTCTCTTCTGCAATATCCTGTTCTTCCTTATGAGGGTCTTCTGGCTTTGTTCACATTTGAGGTTGGAGTGTGGGCTGCAATCTGTACTGTTTGCAGTTTTGATGTTTAATTGAGGGGGAAGCTATGGTTCAGAATGTATATGCTGATTCTAGCATCCACGAACAGGTGTATGAGCACACTGGAACCTATTTCCCTTTGCCTTACAATCTGTCCATTTAGCAGTATGTACTCTTGGTCCCTAGATTAAGAAGGGGGGTATAAAAGAGGAAAATAATGGAGGAAGGGGGGTCAATAGGAAGTTAGAAAGAGAGAAGAGCGAGAGGGTAAACAGACATACATACCATCTATCAGGTGAGAAAGAGACACAAGGCCTGAAAGCAGTGAAAAAAGACATGTAAGAAGGATTCCCTAAAGAATACTGATAGCTACACAGAGACAGACCAATAAAACCAAGAAACGGTATAAGTCAGAAGGCAAACAACAAACATGATCAAAACATACACTCAAAATGATAAAATCATAAGTCAAAATAAGTAATGAGACTAAAGTCACTTCAGCTCTCATCTCTGGCCTCTCCCCTTTGTTTTTCTTTGCAGGCAGCTCGATTTACTAGCAGTTTGGGTTTTTTTTTTAGTCGGCTGCCTGGGGGTTGCTTTTGTCTGATTCAGCATAGGTGTGGGGCTTTGTCTCCTGTTTTGCGACCTTACGTTAGGAACTGAGTTAGGGTTTGTTGATAGGTGGGTGGGGTAATGGAAGTCTCTGCCTGGAGAATGGCTGAGGCAGTTTTTGCAGATCATTTTTCTCTGCTTGTCTGGGTCCCCCAGTTTAGGGTCACATGCTGAGTGCCTCAGCCAGGGTGGGCCCAGAACTCCAGTGCTCCAAAGCTCCAAAGTTCCAAAGGGCAGGCAGTGAGTGGCGAGAGTGGCCCTGGGCCCCCCACAGGGTACTTCAGCCAGGAATGTGACCAGTGTCTCTGAGGGGCGGGCACCCAGATCCTCCCTGAGTGACTGGCGGCTTGGTGCTAGGTGCCAGGCAGGAGACGATGTAGCCAGGGAGGGAGCGGGGACCCGAAACTCCCACACACATAGTGGAACAGCAGCGGCAGGGGGCTGCAAGATCCGGCCCTGTGTGGGACTGAAGGTCCCCAGGCCTCGGACCAGCATGGCTGGTGGTGGGCTGGGGGATGGGGGAAGAAAAGTAAAAGTCTTTTTGGGAACTCACATTCGGAGAATCTCAGAAGTCCACCTATGTCATCACCATCTTGTTCCTGTCTCCCGGAAATTTCAGAAATTCAGAATTTATGAATAATGAGAATCAACTGTGTTTGCCTTATGATAGGTCCATGGCATTATCTGTATTTCAACTATTAGAACTCAATCTTATTCACATTCCTCCATTATGGTAAACCAGGCTGATATAAATTGGGAAGTGATCAGTTAATCAGATCATATGGATTGTCTTCCAAGCAACTGTCTAGGGTAAGCAGACTTCTTCAAATAACATTGATCTGTTGATTTTTCAAATGTATTAGCTAGCAATTGATTGATCAGCAATTCTATGGACTGTTTAACTGTTTAAATATAGAGCTGGAGTAGAAAGTTTTAAATTATATTTAGAAACTCAAGCAAACCACCACTTTGCATGCAAGTACTTGAGTTCGTGTATTTAAGATAACTTAAAAGGTAAGAACAATGGCCTGAACCTAACAAGTCCACTTGATAACCTTTAGTAAGTCACAAAATCTTTCTGTCCTTTTGTTCTTTATCTATACAAGGGAAACAAAAACACAGAAATATCTTATCTGTTGATTGTCAGTAAAAACCAAAAAAACTTCCACAATCAAGAAGTTTGTGACTTCTCAAGACAACTCCATTCTTCTTCTGGACCATAATTATTCTTGGAAATATCTTTCTTATTTTCAATTAAAATCTTGAACCTTATAACTTCTGCCCTTACAGCCACATAGAATATTGGAATATTATCTCTTCCACATGATTACTGCTTATATGTCTCAAGGCAGCACTGAAGTCATGCATTCATCTTTTCCCATTTTCATTAATCCATTTATTCAGCAAATATTTACTGAGAGTCTACTATATGTTAGGAATTATGGTAGAAATTGGGCATATGGGTGATTAAAAGGCACATAATCCCTCAGTTCATGGATCTTGTGTCTGACTGATTCTTTTTTTTTTCTTTCATGATGAGTGTCTCTAGTTTCTTGAACTTTTGCACATATGGCATGATTTAGAGCCCCCTCACAGCCTTGGTCACCTTTCGCTTGACATGTTATATCAATATCCATCTAGGAATGTGAATCCCAAATCAAGAGTGATCTGACAAATGGTTAAGAGCTACCTGGGTTCAAATAGTAGCTCTGTGTCTTACTGTGTTATATTGAGCAAGGTATTTAGCCTCTCTGGGCCTCCACTTTCTCCTCTGTAAAATGGGAATAATGTATTCTCTGTGCTGTTGTGAAGAATAAAAATATAATGCATATACAAAGCACTTAATAAACAGCAAATAATGACATTAGCATTTTTAGCAAATGCATTTCACCATTATTGATTTCAGAGGTTGCTGTCACCTCAAAACCCCAAGTCATTTTCTGTCTTCTGGGAATATTACTTCTGTCTTCCAGAGCTGCACTCAGATGTCAAACATTTATCGACCTCTTTAAGATAAAGTTTGACCAGCTCTGTCTGTTTGATTGGCTAGTGTGTCATCTTTCTGAGAGATGGATATAATTTCAGTGCTAGGATTGATGTCCTTGACTTAACTTTTCTTTATCGCTGGGTTTGCTATGAATATGGAAATGTGGCTCGTGGTCTACCTCAGCTTTAGAATCTTTTTGGTAGATGAGCAGATTATAAATATAACACTTCAAGCAATAGGGGGAAAATGTTGCCCATTCTATTTGTGTCTTGCTTTATTACATTTAGGAAGCCTTTGATGGATATACCTTTACAAGATGATTGTTGAATAAAATGAATCCCATTTCTTTTCTTTTTCTTTCTTTTTTTCCTCCCCACAGGGTCTTCTTGCTCTATCGCCCAGGCTGAAGTACAGTGATATGATCTTGGCTCACTGCAGCCTTAATCTCTTGGGCTCAAGCAGTCTTACCTCCTCAGCTTTTGGAGTAGATGGGACTATAGGCATGCACCTCCACACCCAGCTATTATAGTTCTTGTAGAGACAGGGTCTTGCCATATTGCCCAGGCTGCTTTTGAATTCTTGGACTCAAGTGATCCTCTCACCTCAGCCTCTCATGCAGGCTTATGGGTGTGAGCCACTGTGTCTGGCCAATCCCATTTTTCAATATAATTATTTAGTAATGGCTTGGCTGCCTTTGTGTACTCCATCATTTTGTTTTAGGACTGTATCTGGACTTCTATTTCTAATTTTATTTATTGAACACACCTACAAACACAGGTATAAGGTTTCTCTCCCCTCACTGCTGTCCAGAAATCTTTGGTAATAATTTAGAGGGTGAGAAATAATGAATGGGAATAGGAGTGGAGAGATGAGGATAGATTTGAGCTATGACTTATATAGATTTTTCAGATAAATATGGCCCTGAGTACAGGGCTTTTTGTTAGAGTTTTTGG
Organism: Cephalopachus bancanus; assembly: GCA_027257055.1. Taxonomy (NCBI): domain Eukaryota; kingdom Metazoa; phylum Chordata; class Mammalia; order Primates; family Tarsiidae; genus Cephalopachus; species Cephalopachus bancanus. Next base: position 93,976 of record JAPVLO010001058.1, read on the forward strand.
GCCAAACTTAAATCAGGAACATAGGAAAATAGACTTGAAGATGTGTTAAGGATTCTGGATTCTATTCTTTATGTTCTAGCAGGTCCCTGAGAAAAACCCTGTCTACTCATGTGGCCTATGATTAGCCCTCTGTAGAGACAACTATTTATGGGATGCCATTTAGCTTACTTTGATGCCTAAAATCATGACCATTAGAGCCATTCTTCTCTGGCTAACATGCAATCAGTGTTCATGACTGTTTATTGCTTACTGTTTTACCAGGAAAGTTGGGACTCCAGGTAATTAGGGAGGTTGGGGAAAGAAGAAAAATAGACAGCTCAGGTGGGGAAATGGAAAATTAGAAGCAGTCTGCAGTCACTGGTATGAGACAAAACAGTACAGAAGAGGCAAATGGAGGGTAGAAAGGTGACCCAGAAGCAATGTTCATTTAATTGCTTAGGTCTCATCTACTCTTAGACCTGGGCAAGAAGGGCTGCTACATGGGCTTCATGTTTAAGAGGCTGCACTCTGGCTCTCCTTTAGCCACATTCCTCTGCATGGGGAGGGGATTTGTGCTTCCAGTGTGTCTACCTCAGGCCTGAGGTAAACTCTATGTAGAGGGGAATATAGTCTAGGGTTGCCAGATAAAATGTAGGACACCCTGTATTTTTATTTGCTGAATCTGGCAACCTTAGTACAGTCAGAACTTGAATTTGTAGGCTGGAATATCCACATGCAAATGTGTGAGGCCCCTAACTCTGTGGGATAGAGCCTGGGATAGGAAGAGAAGGGAGCAAGTTAGAGATTTAGGGTCATCTCTTTCAACATTACCATATTCTGGTGAAGGACTCAGGGAAATCTGAGAATTACAAATTTGAACCTGTCCTACAAAGTTGTTATGAAGTATATTTTTCAAGGTAGGAGGAGAGAACATATTTTATTTAACTATTCTTAAATTTCAATATATATATTTAAAATATGTAGACATCTGGTATGTGGGCCTTCATTTGTACTCTTGTCCCAGGCTCCATGAATGCTAGTTGGGGGCCTTTGATAATGGCAACAGATTACCAAATGAGGTTCTGTGCCATATGCTTCAGATCCATAATCTTTTTTAATCCTCATGACAACTCTGTGAATTTGGCACTGCTAGTCTCTTTATTTAACAGATAAGGAAACCGAGATTCAGTATATTGAAATAACTTATCCAAGGTCATTGGAAGAGTAAATGACAGAACTGAATTTGAAACTCAAACCTTAGACTGAGTGCATATAATAAACTTTAAATCTACTTTGTTTGAGTCAAGTTTCTGCCTCTGCTACTTGCTAGCTCTTTGATCTTTTGCAAGTTATTAACCTCTCAGTGTCTCAGTTTTTTGTGCTGCAAAATGTAGGAGTGTACGTGATAATAGCAGTACCTATCTTATATGATTGTTGAGAGGATTTAAAAAGATCTTACATATTAAAGTGCTTAGCACAATACCTGGAAAACTAAGGGACTGAAAATATTGCAATTATTATTATTTGCTCTAATAGTACTAATAGCAGCAGCGGCATTAAATTGAGATATAAGTATGGCATGGATCTAGTATTGTGTTACTTATTATTGCATGACAAATTACCCCAAAACTTCGTGGCTTAAATCAGTATGCATTATTCTCTCACTATCTTTCTGTGTGTCAAGAATCTAGGTACAGCTTAGATGGATCCTCTAGCTCAGAATCTCTAACAGGCTGCAATCAAATCTTTAATGGGAAATAATCTGCTTCTAAGATCATGCATGTGGCTGTTAGCAGGCCTCCATTCCTTGGTGACTATTGCCTGGTGGTGTCTCAGTTGCTTGGCACATGGGCCTTTCCATAGGACAGCTCACAAAATGGCAGATGACTACCCTCAGAGAAAGCCAGTGAGAGAGTGCTAGCCAAAATAGAAATTACAGTCTTTTATAACCTGATAATGGAAGTGATATCCCATAACATTTGACATATTCTGTTTGTTGGAAGCACGTTGCAACAGGAGTAGATTGTAAAAGGGCATGAATACCGGGAAGCAGGAATCACTGGAGGCCATCTTTGAAAGTTGCCTAGCACAGATAGGTGGTATTGTGTCAGGGGCATATGAAGCACCACAGGATAAGCATGATGCATTTTCTCAGAGAGGCAGTTTTGCTGTGCAGCAAATGGAACTTCAAATCACAATGCAGCTGTTATCATGTAACAGAAAACAGAACTCACACATATTAAAAATAAATTAAAATGTGAGATTTAAAAAATGTCTTATATTTGTGACTGATTTTGGCTGTATTGCCTCCCAAACTTATATTGACTTGACTTTAGTGATTTTCAGACCACAGGAAGAAAGATTCATTTTGAAAAGGTTTATTTTGAAGGTGTATGCATTTTCTCTGTTCCTTACCATTTCTTTGTTTTTGCTCCTTCTAGAACAAGCTGTACTGGTCATCTCTGTTGTCTCACCTCTCTGTAAGATTTGAGGGAGGTTAGGGAAATATAGTGCTCAGTGTAGTGACCATTTTGGCTGTATATTAGAATCACCTTGGAAATTTTTGGAGAATACTGAAGTCAGAGCTTCTCCTCCAGAGATGGTTTGTTATTAACCATATCTGGGAAAAATTATATCACATGCTAAGCATTTGTTTATTAGGATAATGGAGGGATTGATTTGCTTGATGTACTTGGTGCCTTTCACCACTGAAAATAATGATAATATTTTGCATACTTATGTCAGCAGATGCTGTACTAGGAGCTTTATGTGCAGTACCTCTCTTAGTCTTCACACACATCTTATTCCCATTCTACAGACAGGAAACTTGAAGCCATGTTAAGAAACCTGTCCAAGCCGGGCTCGGTGGCTCAGCCTGTAATCCCGCGCCTTTGGGAGGCTGAGGTGAGTGGATTGCCTGAGCCCACGGGTTTGAGACCCGCCTGGGCAGTGAGACCGCATCTCTACAATAAATCAAAAAAAAATCAGCCGGGCATGGTAGTGCATGCCTGTAATTCCAGCTACTTGGAAGGCTGAGGCGGAAGGATCGCCGGAGCCCAGCAGGTCGAGGCTGCGGTGGCCGGGAGCGGCCACTGCACTCCAGTCTGGGCGACAGAGTGAGACTCCAACTCAAAAAAAAAAAAAAAAAAAAAAAAAAAAAAGAAACCTGTCCAAAATTACAAAATTCACAAACAGTAGATAATTGTAGTGATTACTTAAACAATGCTCACTGTGTGACATTCATTTTTCAAAGCATTATTTATAGAATGAGTTAATCTTTACAACAGCCCAATGAGAGTACTATTATTATTGCTGTTTGGATAAATGGTGGAAACTAGAAACAGAGAGATTAAGTGACTTGTCTAAGGTCACATTGCAAGAGTATAACAGAGCCAGTATTCAAACTCAGGCTATCTGGCTCCAGAATCCACACTCCTAACTTCCCTACATATTGCTTCTTGTATAGTAGTCAAATCCAAGTAGCCATATGCTAGAATCTAAATCCCAGGCTCTAAGCTGCCATACTATCCTGCCTCAGAACACTGTTTACTAATATTTATTGAATTTTTATGCTGTGCTGAACATGAAATGAGGCTTTCATTTTCAGTAGCTTATTTAATCTCTACAATAACTGTACAATATCAGTTCATGGTACAATAGTAAGTAAGGCCCCAGTATCATATCTGGCAGATCAAGTTCCCTTTCACTTCTCCCCTAAAATCATCTGACTTCAGAAACTGAGTTTCTGACCTTGCTCTCCACTAGTTAACTATGAGACCTTGGATAATTAACTTAACCTAGTCTCACTTCAGTTTCCTGACATTTAAAATGGGAATAATAACATCTGCCTTAGTTATTTAAAAGTCCTATTGTGAGTATTAAATCAGATTACGAATGTGCAATTACTTCACTAAATAAAAACACTACAGAAATGTGAGGTGTTTTTGTTATGATGCTTGTTCACATTCTTTGCTCTAAACAGAAAAATCACTACCATTAAGGTGTTCTAAGAACAGACATATCAAGAACTGGATGGTTCCACTTAGGCTAACCATGGGGGCAGCTCCTAGAAGTCTGGAAGGGTATAGGGAGAAGATAGCAACTGGCAAGGCCCTGGGAAGGCCCTGGGAAGCTGGGTACCTAAACTCTTAGCACTGTGTAGATGGACAGATTAAAGTTGGGAAAAAAGAGATGTTAGTCTCAGAAGTTATAGAGCATAGAAACCAAGAACAATCCACAGGTAATTATGGGGTCTATCAGGGTGGAAGAACTGAAGAAGAGAATAATGTTAAGCCTGAAGTGCAAAAATGCAATAAAAAGCAGAGTTCAGTTACAAATGATGTTGAGTCAGGTTTTCAGAGCCACTGAGTAGAATTCAGGCACACAGCCAGGGCCTAAAGATCTGTAAGAGGTGTTATTCTGACATTATACGTGAGAAGGAAAAGAAGAGGGGCTTTCCAAAACACTAAAATAGAGCTCCTGGCCACAAATTCCATATCATAAAAGCATCTTGTCCTGGCCATGCTGGGGAATAGGACAGAATTGGAAAATGTCATGGTACTTCTACTTATGAGTTTTCATGCATTCTAGTCCCCTTTTACTGGGATGTTCTCCATTTTTCCTCTGCCAATATAAATTAATCAATACTCTAGAATTCTCAGTATAATTGGATAATTTCCTGGATAAATTATCTGGTCATAGGAGCTGTGATGGGGTTACACTGGGTAGGCTATTCTTCAAATCAATCAATATCATCTTAGGGATTGTTTGGCTGCAAGTAACAGAATCTACCCCACAAATGAGCTTACATAAAATGGGGAATATATTATAATGATACAGAACTATCTCACAATACCTAAGGGCAGGGTAGGCAGACAGCTTTATGAGGGACTTCAATGAGGACTTGGAAAGCCATTTGAGACCAAAACTATTACTTTCTCATATATGTGTCAGAGGGAGAGGGAGAGAGAGTGAGCAAGAGAGCAAGAGAGAGAGGGAGAGGGAGAGATTGAGAGAGAGGGATGTGTATGGTCTCTTCTCTGCAAATAAGCTTTGCATTGCTCTTTTATAGAAGGAGGTAATGACCATCATGGACATATTAGGTCTTCTAGTCTAAGTGTAAATAGAGACAAATGAGAGATTGAGATTCAATTATTAATTTGGGGGAGAAAAAATCTGATTGTTTCTTCTTTGGTCCTATTCCATCTCTTGTTTAATCTAGCTATGGCCATTGAAGTTGATCCTCAACACATTGCCTACTAACCAGAAATCCATATAGTAGACTATCTAAAATAGATGGCAAACACTACTAGTTATCTCCAAATTTCCATGTCTCTTTTTTTAGAAATAGAATTTTTTTTGGTTTTCATGTGGGCATTATGGTTACCCAGAACAAAGACTACATTTCCCATACTTTCTCGTAACTAAATGTGTCCATGTGACTAAGCTTGGTCAATGAGATATGAGGGTGTTAAATGTGCAATTTTTTGTTGTGCTTTTAAATTGAATTTTTTCTTACTGTTGGTTGAAATGTGAATGTGGCAGTGAGCCATCTTAGATGATGTGAACAACTCCTGTGGCTATTGGAGCAATAAGGCAAAAGGATCCCTGATCCCTGATATTATCTAGCTGCTATGTCAGCTCTGTTTTGTTTATGCCTGGTCTGTTAAATAAGACAACTAAAAATTTATTTTATCTTGATAAGCCATCATTATTTTGGATCTTTGTTTCAGCAGACAAGCCAAAATTATATGGCAAACAGGAGCCTGGAAAGTTTCTGTAAGAAGGAATGTGGTGACATGAAGGAACTGATTGATTCAGGAGATTGTTTTTATTTATACATGGTATAAATTGAACATTCCATGACTCTTGGTTTAGGTCATATGCCATATTTCATAGACTAATAATTAAAGACACTTATGGATATGCATTGGGTGTCCAATAAATGCATAAATGAAATTCAGGACACCTGAGGCATGGGTTAAGCTTCATAGTATGTTCAAGAGATAGAGATTAAACTGTTGGGAGTAGAGAAGATAGTCATACTGGATACACCTATGCATTATTTTCCAAAATATTAATGATACTGACAAGGCTTTAATAAGGAACCATCACCATACCTTCATTGTCAAAATGAAAATTCTAACACAGATAAAGGAAAGTAGGCTGTTTAAATGTTCTTAGAGGCAGGGAGAAGACTCAAGAAAAGAGACATTCTCCTAGGTTCAATCTTGGTTTTGCCGGTCTATCTCATCAAAAAAGCTGAGAAAATGCATAAATGAAACTGCAAAATCTTATATCCTCTCTGAGATGCCTCATTTTACTTATCCATGCAAAGGTAAAAATAAATGAGCTAGTGTGTTTCTTTTTTTTTTTTTTTTTTTTTGAGTTGGAGTCTCACTCTGTTGCCCAGACTGGAGTGCAATGGCCGCTCCCGGCCACCGCAGCCTCAACCTGCTGGGCTCCGGCGATCCTTCCGCCTCAGCCTTCCCAGTAGCCGGAATTACAGGCATGTGCTACCACGCCCGGCTGATTTTTTGATTTATTGTAGAGATGCGGTCTCGCTGCCCAGGCGGGTCTCGAACCCGCGGGCTCAGGCAATCCACTCACCTCAGCCTCCCAAAGGCGCGGGATTACAGGCTGAGCCACCGAGCCCGGCTTAGTGTGTTTCTTAAAGTGGAAGAAACCTTAAAAGCCAATTTCATCTCCCACTTCAAGTCCTGTAATTCTCCTAGCTTAAGTTGTCACCTAGCCTCTGCTTGTAAACAACTCATTATTACTCAGTGGTGACCACTACAATTTGAAGGTGGTTTTCTGTGCTATACCAAAATTGAAACTTCAACCATTGATCCTAGTTCTTCTTATAGAAGTGATGAATAAAGGTCTCCACCTGGAATTACCACAATATAGCATAGTGGTTAAGAGCATGGGATATGGATTCAGATTTACAGTTAATGGGTTGAAATCCTTGCTCAACCATCTATTAGCTGTATGACCTTGGACAAGTTACTTAAGCTGATATTCATTTTCTCCAACTGCAAAATGGGTGTAATAGTATCTTCTTCAGAGGGTTGTGAGCAGTTAGCACAGTTACTAGCACTTGGTAATGATTTTTAAAATGGCACTTGCTGTTAATAATAGGAATATCACTAAAGGTAATAATATGACGTATCTCTTTTTCAATACACAAATACATTTGGAGGTTTTTTGTTGTTGTTGTTTGGAGTCCCTTTGTGTTCAAGCTAGACATTATCAGTCCTTTTAAAAGTTAGCTTCTTGTGATATGGTTCCTAGATTCTTCCCCATCCTGGTTTTGCTTGCTAGTTTAATAGACGTTTCTCATTGGGGATAGGTGTTATTTACATTTTTGGTAAGAAAGTTCTACATACATGTACAATCCTCTTGCACACTGCATATTTAGCATCCCTGGCCCTCACCCTCTGGATGTAAGTAGCTCTTTCCAGTCATTATAGCTCCAAATGCCCCCAACACTTTTCCCTCTGGGGGCAATACTGCTTCTAAATGAGAATCTTTCTAACCAAACAGAATTTCTATAAAGAAGGACCACTATTTTTGGATAAGCTGTCTAAAGCAACCTATTTATTCACTTTTGACTAATAAAATCATGATGATACATTTCTTTTAAAGCAGTTATATTTGAAGTTTTGAGGAGACACAACACAGTTGCCTCAATTAAATTTGTTGTCAGCAAAGACTTCTAAACATTTTTCAGGTGTCAGGTCTTCCTGTCTTGTGTCTATACATTTGGTTTTTGGAACAAAGTGTGATACACAAGTGTGGTGCTTAATTCCTCTTTTGCTTTGGCTTTTGATTGATTATGTCAACCTGTGTATTTGCTATTTTTTAAAACCATTTGCCACCTGAAATTTTGACCAAAAGCCTCTCTGTAACTTTATTCAAATTACTAAATGCCTTCTTGTCCAGGATATCAGGTGAAGGGCAAGAGCCCTATGTGCTGTAGACCTCCTCCTAGGGTGACATTGAGCCATTAGTCAGCATCAGTCAGTCAAGGTTGCACCTAGCCATATTGTCATTCAGAAAGTCTGCATTTATTCATTTTGCCCAAAAAGGTATCATTGAATTTCTTCCTCAAAACAAAAATCTTGATACAATTGCAAATCACACTGGCAACAGACTTCCTCTGATCCACCATTTCAAACTTTTTTGCATACAACTATAAACTACAAAGTTCATCATTTTATAGACCAGTTCTATTATTAGCAATTGGAAATTGTATTGAAATGATAAATTTGATAAGTAATTTAGGGTTTAGAGATTTTATTGCCTCCTATACTCATGAGTACTACCAAAATGTACCTTACATGCCATGTCATGTCTGTACTTGGCATTAGTCCTAGCTTTGGATGGAGTTTATGACTTCAGGATACCTGAGAAGAGTTATAATCCTTCTCCCCATTACAAAAATTCCACAAGGACATATAGGCCTTAGAATTCACTCAACACTGGGAAAAGAACATGGTGTACTACTCTGAGGTATTAATGACATTGAAGTTTCTTTTATGAGAACATATTTTTATAAAAGGAAGGAAAAGAGGATAAAGATGTTGGTACCTGGTTAAAGGAAAGATTGATTTTTAGAGGGTGGGCAAGTAGAAAGAACAAAGATATAAAGAGAGGAGGCTGGGATTATAGAAAATTTCTCCACTTGTCAATCAGCTCTTGGATCCACCCTGTCTTCTACCAATTTTTTACAAAGCCAGACATTTCTTCTACCCATTAGAATTACTTTTAGAAACATACATTTTCATTATGTTAGAGATGTCTGTTTTCTGGGAGTGTTAATATACTATTTAGCTGATTCTGACCTGCAATCATCTAGCAGAAAGCAGGTGTTAAAACCAGAGGGCTTCCTGTGAAGTTGGGGGTGGGCAGCAGGAGGACAGTGAATATTTGGGGGAGTTGGGAACCCAAAGGAGCTAAAGACATTCAGTTATAGGTGTGACTCAGTTGCTGAAGACCCAGATTTTCTAATTAGTAGTTTCAGGGTGTTGCCTGGGACTTGACTGTCCATATGACCAGAACCTGCACCCCTCCTCTCATTTGGACACAGATCTAAGCCTGGAAGTTCCCCCCAGGGGCAGCTCTGCCTCTCTAGTTTTTCTCTAGTTTGCATTTCTGCTTTTGCAGGCTTTTGCACAAATACATTCTTGGTGCTGTGATTTTTGCATACTTCTTTCTAAAGACTGAACATTGATGAATTTGGCTGCACTTCTCACGGCACATACAGCATTAAAGAATGTGCCTATGTGTCTTTTTCCTTTTTTCTTTTACATCTTGCAGTTTGAAACTGAAACTAGTCAGCTGGCTGAGTAGAAAAGAGAGCTCTTCTATTCTTGACCAATGCTTGATGGGAGTATAATTTGGTCTTCATCTTCTCAGTCCCCTCTTCCTTTCCACAGTTGCCTTGCCTGTGGGAATTTAATTATGGACTCTGACTAAAAGAGTTACAAATGAGCCTCAAAGAGGTAAAATTAATTAGTGATTAGCCTGGTCTGGAACCCAAGCCTTCTGACCCCCCAGTCTAAGATACTTTTTGTGACACTATTTTGCTGAGACTATTCATGGGAATGTTTCTGATGCCACGGTTTTGCTTTTATCTCTTTTGCCTAGTGGACCTTCCATCCCCAGTACTAAGAGGCATCCAAAAGAGATAGCAGAAATGATGGCAAGGATAATTTATTGACTGAATAGCCATATTCTGCCAACGCTTAAATATTGTTCTCTAATGGGCATGCTTTATGCAAAGGAAGTCAAGCTGAATTTCATTCTCTACCATTTACTCCCATTTCTCTCTAGTTTCATCTGGTTTTTCCATAATTGAACTCAACCTATGCCTATATACAATTGCCTCAGACTACCCCGGTCTGACAGTCAGCTCTTTATTGCTTTCCTACCCCAGCAATACCTCAAATTCCAGTCTTCCTCTTTTCTATATCCCAAGCAGAATTCTACACAGCAGTCACTTATCTGGTTACTCACATTTGTTAAAGAGCTACTAGGAGTTTATGGGTCAATATATTCTATTATGGGATTTTAGCAATGAGCTTCGGGAGACAGTAGCTTAACTGAAGGCATCTGGACAATTCGGAGTATTTGGTAAAACTTTGTGCATTGCTAGAACCTACAAGTGATTTTCTAAATTATAAACTCAGGAGGTGAGACCTGGAAATCTGAATTTTAATAAAAATTTTAAGTGCTTCTGAAAAATATTAACAATTGAAAATTACTACCCTATGTTTTGTTTAGAATTAAAACATTTGTAGCAGATGTGCAAACATATTAGCAAATAGCAATGGTCACCTTTAAGCTGACTGATATAATCTTGCCTTTAAAATTACTTTTTCATTTGTGATTGTTGCCCTTGCCACCCGCCAAATATATGGAGTGTACCAGAACCTATGTGTGAATCTGGATTTTATTTTTGCAAGAAACTTGGGCTGCTTCTTTTGTATACTGGAGGTACATGTATAACCTGTGCCCTCTGAAATTATTTTTTGTCTGCAAAAAATTCCAATCTCCATATCTAGCTACACTGAATGATACACACCATGTTCAATAACTATCTATTGAATGTAAAACTGTGTGTTCCACATGGTGGAAAGTACTCAGTTTTTCTATAACAAGAGGACCCAGCTCATTAATCTTTGATTTGAAAGCAGATATGACTTGAAAGAACAGAGAGAGAATAGTAGGTAAATGGGAAAATCTTCAAAAGATGAACGTTTTCTACCTCTCATCTTATAGCCTCGTTCTTTGTTCCCTCTGGAGAGATTTGTGTTTCATGGGTTTCCTGAAAAGTGAGATAGGAAGAAGAAAAGAAGAATAGATTATAGAGAGATTATAGAGATAGTTCCCCTTGAATTCCAGTGTAGTCTTTTCACATGAACAGATATTTTAAAACTCAGGTATCTGGATTCACTGAAGAGATACATAGTAAATAAAAATATGATTCAAATGCCACCTTGCAGCCAGGGAGGGGCTATTTTCTGCCTGTTCTTAGAATTGGTGAAGTAACATGTGCAATGAATTTCATGTTCATATGTGACTAGATCCTCTCTGATTGCAGAGAAGCCAGACTCAGTGAGCTTTTCAGTGACCATGCTGTGGCTTTAGCAAGGGTGATTAGTGACACTTAGGTCACACTCTTGGTTCATCCCACATTGTTTTCAAGCCAGGAGCATACTTTTTATTCTTCCACCCATTGCCCATTAAATAAAATGATTATATTTGAATTTGTGAGAAATATCTCTTTAAATTCCATGTTTTTAGCAGGACCCTTACAATTCTCTACTAGGAAGATTTATTGGGATCATAATTGTACTCACATCATATTGCTGATTTTGACCATTTTCAAACAGGTCTGTCCTTTGGCAAATCCATCCACATTTCTATACATAGAAAATCTTCAAGTTTTAAAAATTTAGCATTGAAAACTGTAAAAGTAGTTAATTCATTTAACTTAAGTTTAAAAGCATAAATTATTAGTTTTATTTTTTAAGTTCTATTTATTTATTTAAACTTTTAATTTTTTTATTTTAAAGATGTGGGATACAATTCATGGTTAGGTATACAAATGTTTATTATGCAGGTACCCTTGCTGATGAGGTGTGCCTCCTCCCCCCGACCCCTGGTAGCTTCCCACTACTGCCAATCCCTTTCTTATAATATTATGATAATCATTCAAGGTCCACTTATGAGTGAAAATATGTGGTACTCAGTTCTTTGTTTCTGTGATAGATCACTGAATATTATAGATTCTAAGTCCATCCAAGTTGCTGCGAAGTTCATAATTTTGTCCTTCTTTATGGCTGCATAATATTCCATTGTGTGTATATGTACCACATTTTTTAATCCAGTCCTCTTTCATCGGGCAGTATGTTTGATTCCATGTTTTTACTACTGTGAATAATGCTGCAATAAACATGCATGTGCAGGTATCTTTTTTATAGAGTGTTTTGAGTTCCTCCAGGTATATTCCCAGAAAGGGGATTGAAGGGTCGTGTGGAAGGTCGATTTTTAGAACTTTTAGGAAACACTAAACTGTTTTCCACAGAGGTTGTATTAGTTTACAATCAGCATCTGTTGTTTTTTGAATTGATGATGGCCATCCTGACTGGAGTTAGGTGGTATCTCAGTGTAGTTTTAATTTGCATTTCTTTGATGATTAGTGAGGCGAGCATTTTTTTAATGCTTCTGTTGTCTGCTCAGATGTCTTCTTTCGAGAAGTGTCTATTCATATCTTTTGGTCACTTTGTAATGGTACTGTTTGTTTTTTTCTTTTTGGCATGTTTGAGTTCCTTGTAGATCCTAGATGTTAGGCCTTTGTCAGATACATAGTTGACAAATATTTTTCCCAGTCTGTGGGCTATCTCTCCGCTCTCTTGATCGTTTCTTTGGCTTTGCAGAAGCTTGTCAGTTTGATGAGGTCCCACTTGTCTATCTTATCTCTTATGGCTGGACACTTGGGTTTTGGTCAGGAGTTGGTTGCCAGTTCCAATTTCCAAAACGGTGTCTCCTGCATTTTCTAAGGTTCTTATAGTTTGAGGTTTTAAGTTTGGGTCTTTGATCCATTTAGAATTGATTTTTGTGTTTCGTGATAGGTACGGGTCTTATTTAAATCTTCTGCATGTGGTCAGCCTAAAAGCATAAATTCTTAATTAAGTTAATTTTTGCAAAAATCTGACAAGCATCGGCTGGGATCGGTGGCTCAGCCTGTAATCCCGCGCCTTTGGGAGGCTGAGGTGAGTGGATTGCCTGAGCCTGCGGGTTCGAGACCAGCCTGGGCAGCGAGACCCCATCTCTACAATAAATCAAAAAATCAGTGGGGCGTGGTAGCGCATGCCTGTAATTCTGGCTACTTGGAAGGCTGAGGCGGAAGAATCGCTGAGGCGGAAGGTCAAGGCTGCTGTGGCCGGGAGCAGCCACTGCACTCCAGTCTGGGTGACAGAGTGAGACTTCAACTCAAAAAAAAAAAAATCAAAAATCTGACAAGCATCATCTTTATTAACTCTATTGGTTTTTCGGACGCAAATGGTGGCAGATAAGATAAATAGTGGCTCTTTTTTGGGGAAGGGGCTAGCAATCATGCAAGCCAGAGAAATAGGAAAGGGTTGGTAACCTCCAAATTTTTCCCTTTATCCCTAGTTATGGGTAAGAAACCATGTCTGTTCTCCCTCTATAATGTGGAATAATTATTCTGCCTATTAGTAACAATCTTATTGGAGATTTTGGAAAGAGTAATTCTGCTTTTTATGAGACTAATGTGATTATATATTATTTATGAGATTTTATACTAATCACCTTTCTGCACTAAAGTACTAACCGTTTCCATCACCGTTATCTTATTACAGAACTTTAACTGATCATATTTGAGAAAGAACACCGTATACCAATATCATGTGATCCTGCCCTCCTTTTTGTGGCTGATAATATTTAGTTGACCATTAGATTCTCCAGAAACTGTCGAGTTGGGATTACAAGACTGAGTCAGCTAGACTGTTGGGTAATGAGCATGCAGAAGTTGGTTAGCAAGAAAAGAATAAGGCAGGAATAAAAAGAAATGGAGATGAGAGACAACATGATGCATAAAGAGGGAGGCAGAGTAGCTACCTTCAGCTTTATAGTTTATGTAAGGTCCATCTATACTTCTTGCAATGGTATTCTATGAGAATATCTTGCTTTTGTAGAATAAATCTTTTATTTTTTCCAAAATGAATTTACTTTTAGTGGGTTTCTGGTCCTTGTACCCCTTAATTCCAAGTAGGAGTAATTTGAATTTGGCACGCAGAAGTTTGCAGTGTATTTATCAAAGGGCTTTCATATCTATTATATCCCTTGTTAACAATAACAATCCCACGTCAGAAATAGTGCAGGAATGGTAACTGCCTTGAAAGCTAAAGAAACTGAGGCCTCAAATGGAAGAGCAGCTTGTCTTAAGCCACATAGCTAGGTAAAAGCAGAACAAACCATGTCTTCTGGCTCCCTTGGCATTTACTAGGCACTCAGCAATTATTTGTGGAATGATATATCTAAAGGAGGATGGGTGCTTTCAGCCAGAAACAATGAAAAGTAGCTGATCTTTTAATAGGCATGAATACTCTGAAAGAACCCAACAAAAGAAAGCCACAGGAGTCTCCAGCAGTTTTTCCCATTTTAACCTCTTCACTTAAGGAAAGGCCGTGTACTTTAAATGTCTTCCCTCATTTCTCTGTGCCTCCCTCTACAACAGAGTGCAAATCCGATCTTGCCTCTGAGAATGCTCACCTGACCTTACCTCTCTGCAGATGCTTCCAGTGGAGGTGCCAATTATTTGGCTCAGTTTTGTGATTTCTACTTCAACATTTAAAAAATAAAATCACCCCTGGGGTGAAATTTTGAGTGTCAACTCAACTAGAAACGACTTTCCCAGGCAAATTAGAAAGTTCTCAAGATCGTCTTTTAGAACCAAAGTGCTGACAGGATCTAGCTTCTAATGGAATATTTTGAGCTGCAAATAGAGATCTCTCTCTAACTTTAACTGTTAAGCAGTTGCAACCTCTTCAACTTTGGCATGATAAGGCTTGGTTTTGAAGTATCACATATTTTTCAGTGCTCTCCTATTTTATCTTCTAAATAATAACGGATTTGTCTTTTGGAAAACAAATAATGAGGTGTGTGTATGGTGGGGCAAGTCTTGAAGGAAGGTCTCCAGTGCTATCTTATGATACATTAATAGATGTTAGACCAGAAAATACATCCTGTCTTAAGAGAATATAGGTTTTGCTTAATATTTCACATAGTCTTTAAAAGTTTGTGTTTCCATTTAGGTAAAACCAATCAGAGCATGGAATACAAGGTTGTTGTTCTTTACTTTTTATTTATAAATAAAGTGGAATTGAAAAGTGATGCTGAGGAAAAAACCATCTTAGACATGTGGTCTAGTGAGAAAATCTGGATTAGGAAACAGAGATTATCAAAGAGGTGTTGTTAAAGGCTCTGGGAAGGAAAGCCTTTGTTTCAGTCATTATTTCCAAGCTTTTTTGACCATGGGACCCTTTTGTTTATATAAATATATCAACGTGTTATTTCCCTTTTGTAGGATGAGGGATAAACTAGAAAGGAATGTTGAGAACATAACATGGACAGTACTTGAATACTGTGCTAAGGAGATTTCTTTGTAAAAGTAATGATGTAATCATTTAGCTTTATTTTTTTCTTCAATTGCTTCCCCACTTGTCTCTGTGCTTCAATTTATACTCCTTTTCAGTCTATCCTCAATATCATTGCTAGACTAATCTTCCTAAAACTTTCATAACTTTTCTGCCCTACTTAACCTAAATGGTGCTTTTTCAGTACCCCACTTTTTAGTATCTTTTCATCTTCAAACAGATTTTTGTGATAAACTGTCTTATATTTTCTTTACTGTTACCCATGTGCCTGCTCTTTTATCAAGTAAATTTTATTCTTTTAAAAATTATCTTATAAAGTGGTTCTCAACCATGGCTGCATGTTATAGTGACCTGTGGAGCTTCTAAATATCTCAGTATTAGAAGCTCAGAGTGGAGCGCTGGCATCAATTACACATAAAACTTCCCAGGTAATTTCAGTATGCAGCCATATTTGAGAAGAATGCCCTGAAATTTGGCATGTTGCTGAGTTCATAGTACAGCCTCACTTAAGACATGTTGAAACCATGTGGTTGGTACTACATTAATTAATTTCCATGGAGCCCTACATTTACTTCTCAAGGGGAGACAATAACCCTCCTGTGGAAAACTCAAAGCTGTCACCTTTGTGCTTGAAAAGAGGAAATGACTTTATTAATAAATATTCTGATTTTTGAAGCAAATGATAAGTACAATAGACACTTCGAAGACACCAAAGGACTATTGAAGTTTTTTTTTTCTAGTAAACTGATTGCAAATCTCTTTGTCAGTCAATTTGATTGATTACAGCATGCACACATTGAAGTACACTTCAGACAGTCAGTTTGTCTGAAGCCTTGCTGTTAAATCTCTTGTGAAGTAATTTAAGGTTTAACCTTCAGAGAATTCTGAACTTCTCTTTGAAGACAGCAAGCTCTTGCAAATATATCATCACTGCACACAATTAGAGAAATCAGTTGGGTATTCAACCCTGGCATTTAACAATAACAACAAGAATAGTAAGTTTGGAAAGGTTACCTTTCCCATTCTTTGAACTTTCCCTTTAGCAGAAAGGATATCCATAAGGCATGTTGTAAGAGCATGGGTTGTTTGGGCGTATGGTATTGAGAAAAAGTGGGGAAGAAGGGTTAAACCACAGGATGTGTACAGAACTCTTGAGTTTAATCTAACTCTCCTCAAACATATTTTTTAAACCCTGAATAAGCAACATTATTTGATGGTCTCCTTTTCCACTTTTGTCCATGTGGAGAGCAGGCATAGAACCCTTTCACCTTATAAGCATGGAGAGTGTGTTATGATCATACTATCTATGACTTTGAGTAGTGGTTCTGGATAAATTCTACTTTTCTTCCTGAATGTATTGATTGAGATCTTTTATAGAAACTACAGTCCCTTGTTTCTTATTCTGGATTATAATCACTCTATCAGCTGATCAAATTAAAGCTGTAAAACTTGGAAAATATCTTGGCCATCTCCCTGTTACTCACTTCCTACTTCCTCCTCTCAAACTGTAATCCCTACAAGTCCTATATATCAATGGTTCTCAAACTTTAATATGAACCAGAAACTCCTGGAGATCTTGCTGAAGCACAGACTGCTGCACCTTACCTCCAGAGTTTCTGAATCAGTAGATTCAGAGACAGACCCAAGAATTTGGATTTTTAACAAGCCCCCGGGTATTGCTGATATTCTAGGGACTATACTTTGAGAATCTCTGATCTGGTGCAGTGGGTTTTAGCATTAGCTGCACACTGGAATCACAGAAAGTTTTTAGTATCTACTAGTACAAGTACAGTTTTCCAAAGGTCCTGATTTATTTTGTGTGTGGTAAGACTCAGGCATGGTTGTGATTTCTTTTTAAAGCTTTAATGTGTAGTTACAGAATGATTGCTGTATATTTTTTGTCTCCCAGATGCCCTTTATTTCTCCTTTTTTATGCCTGTGGCCTTCCAATATTTTCCCATTGCCTGCAGAATATAGTTCATACTCCTTAGTATGGTTTATAAGGTGATTTACAATTTCATTACAGTGGTCCCCCATTATCCATGGGGCATATGTTCCAAGACACCCAGGGGATCCCTGAAACCCAGATAGTACCCAACCTTGTGTACACTGTTTTTTCCCAATATAAACATACCTATGATAAAGTTTAATTTATAAATTAGGTACAGTAAGAGGTTATCAACAACTAATAATAAAATAGAATAATTATAAAAATATATTGTAATAAAAGTATATATAAATATGGTCTCTCTCTCTCTCTCTCTCTCTCTCTCTCTCTCTCTTTCAATACCTTATTGCAATGTATTCACCTATTTTCAGACTGTGGTTGACTGTAGGTAACTGAAACCATGGAAAGTGAAGGGGGAACTACTGTATGTATATTCATTCTTTCACAAAAAATTTATTGATAATGATGATGGCTGTACAACAATGAGAATGTTTGTAATTTCACCGAACTTTACACTTAAAAATAGTTAAAATGGCAAATTTTATGTTATGACTATTTTACCATAATACTAAAAAAATATATTGAGCACCTTGTATGTATCAGGCATTTCTCAATATCATCAAATGTTTTGCTTTTTCCTGAACACAGCAGCCTTTTCTATATTCAGTCCCCACTTTCAGGAATGTCCTTTTCTTCCCTGACTGACAATCCCCCTTTGACATTAAAGATCTGGTAATTGTCCCCTCTGACCTAAAGCCTTCTCAAATTGCTATGTATAAAGGAACTTATCACAATAAGATTATATTTGAGAGTGTATATATTTTCCTCCAGTAAACTTTATTTTCCTGGAAAATAGGACTGGTTTTTGTGTTTTACTCTTTTCTGTCTGATTCTCACCTTGGGGTGTCTGGGGTAGGCAGACTTTACTTGGTGCTCGGGTTTGAGTATGGATTCTGAGGGGCCCATGCTGGAGCAGGCACCAGGGAACAGTAGGTATTATATGATTGGCCAAACCAAAGTCTGTAAGGGAAATGTAGGGCTTACAAGTCAGGGGAAATATGTATAAATGCCAAGCCACAAGAAATAAGTGGCAAAGAATTCAGAGTTGGTTGAAAATGTGTTCTAAAATCTTTATCCTACTGATCTGCCACAAGCAGCTAAAATCTCTATTGTTAGAGATACTTATCTTGTTCTCAAGGCATAGTGCCTACTGCAAATAAGCCCTTGTGAAAAATGCTAATATTCACAGGATATGTACCATATTGACTCTCCTTTAGCACCTCAGCACAAATCAGTTACTGAGATTTTCGGGCTATTGCTTTGGAAAGCAAAGAATAGTATCTTAAGTGATGTTTCACTGGAGGAAAGGGAAGGGTTTCCCATGAGGGCCCTAATAGCAGATCCAGGTGACTGGGTAGCAGGAAACTAGTGGACCTTTGAGAAAGTTACTGCTAGAGAGAACAGAGATACACTTTAACTTTGTTCAGGTCCTGATCAGAGCTAAGTCTGTTTCCAAAGGAAACGTAGTCCAATCTCTGATCACTGGAAATTTGGTAGCTATGTGCATAGAATGTGAACATTTTAAAGGAAATGAAAGCTATGGAAATGATTGAATCTGAATGTTTTCTCTCAGCTGGAAAAGCTAGAAGAGAAAAAGAATGAAGATTGAGATAGATATGGTGCTTTCATATAGATAGTGAATAAAGGAGGGAAGCTGCATGCTTTTCCCCCAAGTTGACCCTTTTCTTGAGTTTCCTGAGAGCCTAATTCTTCACTTGCTAGTTTGTTTATACATAGTAGGTTCATTGCCATTGTTATTCCTGGCTTGATATTTACTATTAGTATCACTTTTAGTAATTGCAGGTGTCTGTGGGACCAGACATGAGTTTGTGTTATCTGTTATCAGTGGCTCAAGATATGTAGTGTTTGTTGGAATCAAATCTATACTTGAAATGTATACAGATGCTATAGTTTGTGAATGGGTGCGAAGACAGTATCTTGTGTTTATAACTCCTTGCACATTTAAATAATCTAATATTAAGCAACCAAATATGTAAATCCTGATTATAGTCCTCAGTAGGAAATTCAGATGCATGTCAAAGCACTTTGGAAACTGTAAACCACTTTATAAATGGAAAGGATGAAAAAATATGTCCACACATACCTAAACACATGGGATAGTCCTTGAAAATTCTTCATTAGCAGGCTGACTGTGCTGGGGTGCAGAGACAAAACAGCACATTTCTTATTATCTTTACCCACTGAAGGAGAATATTGGCACAGTTAACTCAAGAGCAGTAGATCATCTAGGCATTTTTGATCTTGGTGCTAAAGGTGTATCATATTACAGTTTTATGTTTGTCTTCTATTGAATCCAGAAGAAATACCAGTTGTCTGTCCCTGAGCATAAGTACATAGGGTATGGAGAATTGATAGCTGAGGAATTAAACACTCCCTTGACTAATCTAAAAAGTGGTTATTTCTCATCAAAATAGACTTTAGGACTTGAGATTATTCCATGTGACAATTGATTCTATATTGCCTTATAATGTTCTCCATTTATTTCAAGAATATTGGTTTATTTCTCTAACTAGATTATGTTACTTAAAAACAAATCTTTTCATGAAATGAAATTGTCACTTATTGAGAAAATTCTATGTGATGATTATTTTGCTAGGCTCTTTCACATACATTATCTCATTGAATCCTCACAACATTTATATGAAATAGAATTTTTATCTCTATCTTCATGGATGAAGTACTGAGAGCTTAAGTAAACCTGTGCAAGGTCACACCACCAATGATGAGCTGGGATTCAAAACCAGATATTTCCATCATATGTCACTACTTTTTCATTTTTGGTGCCTGTTATTCTCTCTTATCTGACTCTATGATTTCTCTAAATGTTTGAGAAAATATGTCCATTCCCCGCATCTCAGTTGTTAGAGAGGTGACCCAGAATTTCACTGTGACTTAGCAAGTTAGAAAGGAATCATAAGTCTTTAACTGGAAACAAATGGAGCTTTGAGACTTTTCTAATATAGAAACTTAGAATGATGATACACACTTGAGAAGATTTGGGGAAGCATATTCTGAGTGTCTCCCCACATCTGTGAATTTCAAAATGTGTGTGGAAAAATGGTGAGACTGTTTAGGGAGCAGAAAGGTAGTTCTTTCTCCATGAGCACTAAGCTGTCTTATCCATTTTTCACCAGTCACTCATTTTCTAAAAATGAATTTGCCACATATTTTTTTCTCTTTACAGGATGGAATGGGAACTCATTTGTGTTAAATTTTCAGCTACAAAATCCACTTTTAATTTGTCACTGGAGTACTAGTATCTCAGCCAGGAGAAAAAAATCTCATTAAAAACAAAAATGATATACTGTCGTCTATTAATCAATTGGATGAAACTACTTTATGCCCTGAATGCAAAATGTTGAAATGTATCATTTAAGGATCAATATTGTTTCTAAGTAACTAAAGCTAAATCAATACTAGCTCCACACTTCACTTTGGTAACAGATCATTAGATTCCAGTGTTTCTGAATCTGTAACTACAAATACAGACTGCCTAGAAACAGTTTCAGAGTAAAATTTTCCCCATTTGTCTTTCTAGATGTTTATTTATTTATGTACCTCATCGTGTAAAGTGAAACCCTTTTATAATGTTACTGTTGAGGTAAGGCAAATTCCCTTAGAGGAGTTGTATTAGACTTTTATTTTTGGTGGTTGTTAAGTCTCAGAGGGTTTAATTTGACCTATGTATGTCCAAAATCATGTAATAACAGGGTTCAGCTGTGTTATGTATTACTGATTTCTGCTCACTCATTTTAGTTTCAGTATACTCTGGACTTAGAGAATTAGTGAGTTCTGTGTTAAATGTTTAAGGATGAAAGGACAAACTGTAAACCATATTATTATTGCATTTCAAAATAAAGAAACCCCAAGTGTATATAGTTTAACTACTTATATGAGAGTTTGAATTAGTTCTCTGTACAGAATTTCTGACAAGCTAATTCAGTTTTAGATTAGATTAAATAAAGCATAGAATTTAGAGGGAAAAATGTTGAATTAGTCAGATATGGTTACCAAAATGCCAGGGGTTTTATTGGGTTCTGCTGCTTGCCACTCAGAAAGCCTATCATTGAGGCAACAAGTATTGCCAGGGAAGAAGACATTTTATTCAGATTGTATAATCTAAGGAGAATGGTAGATTTAATCTCAGATTCATCTCCCAACCCAATTGAATTTGGGGGTTTATGTAGTGGGAGAAGGAATGTAAAACAGTAATTAGGGAGAAGAAGTAAAACAATCATGAGTGAAGGGTCTGGCATTTCTTTTTATGGTTGTGGTGTTCTAGTGAGGAATACCAGAACTCTGATAAGGCAAATGTAAGTTTCAATTTTTGAGACCTGGAAGGTCAATTTCCATGTTTACTCAAAATGACAACAACAATAACAAAACAACAACAAATAGCCAACCAAAATATCAGTTCTATGGGAAAATTGGAACCGTTTCAATACCTAGCAGGAAACAGATCACACACTGAAGAAAAATTTGAGAACAGTTTAAAGTACTATTTACAGAAGTATGGAAGTGATATGGGAAACTAACAAGAGATAGTGAAACACTATTAATAATATGTAATCACTATCTTTCTTAGGCCTGAAACAGCAAAGGGAAGAGAGGAGTTCCTGGAACTATTAGAGATCCTATCAGTATATAGATAGGAATGGTGGCCTTTGGTAGAAAAACACAACTATAGCCTACAGGAGATTGAGCAAGGGTGAGTACCAAGAGAACAAAATACCTTCCTTTGTACCTTCCTTTTCCTCTTTGATTCTCTCTCTCGTAATTTCCATAGTCCAGATCCAACTGGAAGCCATAGAACAAGAAAGCCCAGTTAATGCAGTTAAAGCAGTACATAGAGGAGATAAGTTTTATGAGGTACAGGGCAGGGTAGAGAGTAGTTTGAAAAAGGTAGACAGAAGATATTCAGCAGAAGGTGACAGGTCTTTTCTACGCTGAGTATCACAGCATGTCTAGAACAAAAAGAACTACTGTCAAGCAATGTTTCTAAGAAAGAAAGACAATACAGTGAGAAAAAGTAAAAGCATTCCAAGTCAGGTAAGATGACTCACACCTGTAATCCCAGTACTTTGGGAGGTGGAGGTGGGAGGATTGTCTGAGCCCAGGGTTTCGAGACCAGTCTGGGCAACTTGACAAAATCTCATCTCTAGAGTAAATAAAAAAATTAGCCAGGCATGGTGGCACACACCTGTAGTTCCAGCTACTTGGAAGACTGAGGTGGAAGGATTGCCTGAGTCTAACAGGTCAAGGCTGTGGTGGCCATGATTTTGCCACTGTACTCGAGCCTGGGTGACAGAGTGAGACTCTAAGTAAAAAAAAGAAGCATTCCATAAAAAAATGTATGGAGGAAGTATGGAGGAAGAAGCACTGTTAATGTTGGCATAGAAAAGATTTGAGGATCAGTATAACATGGTGGTAAAGAATATAGACTCAGCAGTATATAGCAGTACAGAATCAGCTAGCTGTGTGACCTTGAGTAAGCCACTTCTTTTTGCTTCAGTTCTCTCATTTGTAAAACCAAAGATAATAATTTATTTACCTCATATAATTGTTATGAGGATCAAATTACTCATTATGCAGAATACTTAAAAGAGTACTTGGTACGTAGTAAATTTTATATAAAGCTAGACAATTGGGGTGGGGCATAGTAGACAAATTTGAATGGGTCTGTGTACCTGAAGCAGTTGAATCAAGTTTGTTGAATGGAAACTCTAAGAAGATAGATTTTCATTCAGTGCTAGGATGAATTATCTCATAGACACACTAAAAAATGATTATATATTAGTGAGTGTCCCATCCTTGAGGTATTCAAATTGATGAGAAATGATAAGTCATGTCCTAAAAATATTCAAGCTTTGGAGACTGAATTTAGAAGGCCTTTAGAATCCATTTCAATACTGGCATGTTTCTTATTTAAAAAAAAAATCATGTGTGTTACATTGTAAATGTAATATTGTTACCTGTGCCTCTGCTTTATTTTTATTTTTTAATTTTTAATTTTAAAGATGTGGATTACAATTCAGAGTTAGGCATACAAATGTTCATTATACAGGTACCTTTTTGATGAGGTGTGCCCCACCCTTCCCTGGCAGTTTCCCACTACTGCTAATTCCTTTCTTATAGTATTATGATAATTGTTCAAGGTCCGCTTATGAGTGAGAACATGTGGTACTCAGTTTTCTGTTTCTGTGATAGATCACTGAGTATGATATGTGATAGATCACTGAGTATGATAGAATCTAAATCCATCCAGGTTGTTGCAAAGTCCATATGTTTGTCCTTCTTTATGGCTGCATAATATTCCATTGAGTATATGTACCACATTTTTTAAATCCAGTCCAGCGTCAGTGGGCAGCATGGTTGGTTCCATGTTTTTGTTGTTGTGAATAGTGCTGAAATAAACATGCGTGTGCAGGTATCTTTTTTATAGAATGATTTGAGTTCCTTTGGGCATATTCCCAACTGGGAGATTGCTGGGTCAAAAGGAAGGTCAATTTCTAGTTCTTCCAGAAACCATCAAACTGTTTTCCAAAGAAGTTGCACTAGTTTGCATTCCCATCAGCAGTGTAGAAGAGTTCCTTTTTCTCCACATCCTTGCCAGCATCTGTTGTTGTTTATTAATTATGTGTGCCTCTGCTTTACAGAACCATCAACTGCCTTGTGGGCTATAAATTGTGCAGATGTAATTTTTATCCTTTAGATAGTACATGAAAAAGCACACTTCAAAACCTGTGAATCACTTTGTGATTATATTATATTCCCCATCCTCCACCATTTTGCCATTATCTCTCCCTACAATTATATTTTTTTCAATTAAAATAAACAGAGCAATGCCATATTTTGCTGTTTAAGAGTATAGATTCTACAGAGGTTGCACTAGTTTACACTCCCACCAACAGTGTAGAAGTGTTCCCTTTCGCCACACCCTCTCCAGCAACTATTATTTTTTGAGTTATTGATAATTGCCATTCTGACTGGAGTTAGGTGGTATCTTAGTGTGGTTTTGATTTGCATCTCCCTGATGATTAGTGAGGTTGAACATTTCTTCATGTGTCCGTTGGCTGCTCAGATGTCTTCCTTTGAGAAGTGTCTGTTCATATCTTTTGCCCGTTTTATAATAGGGTTGTTTGTTTTTTTCTTTTCAGCATGTTTGAGTTCCTTGTAGATCCAAGATGTTAAGCCTTTGTCAGACCTGGAGTTGGCAGATACTTTTTCCCAGTCTGTAGGCAGTCTCCCTGCTCTCCTGATGGTTTCTTTGGCTTTGCAGAAGCTTGTCAGTTTAATGAGGTCCCACTTGTCTATCTTCACTTTTATGGCCTGTGGGTTTCAGGGTTTGTTCAGGAATTGGATGCCAGTTCCAATTTCCATGAGGGTATATCCTTCATTTTCTAGGGTTCTTATGGTTTGAGGTTTTACATTTAGGTCTCTGATCCATTTAGAGTTAATTTTTGTGTATGGGGGATAGATAGGGGTCCTGTTTCAATCTTCTGCATGTGGTCAGCCAGTTTTCCCAGCACCATTTACTGAATAGGTTCTCCTCTCCCCAGTGGTAGGTGGTGGAGGCTTTGTCGAAGATGAGTTGGTTGAGAAATTGTGGTTTTGCTTCTGGAATCTCAATTCTATTCCATTGATCTATATGCCTGTTCCTATACCAATACCAAGCTGTTTTGATGATTGTAGCTTTATAGTAGAGTTTGAAGTCTGGTAGTGTGATACCACCTGCTTTTTTTTTTTTTTTTTGCTGAGGATTCTTCTGGCTATTCTTGGACGTTTGTGTTTCCATATGAATTCCTACGTTGTTTTTTTCTAGGTCTGAGAAGAATGTTGCTGGTAATTTGATGGGTATTGCATTAAATCTGTAGATTGCCTTAGGTCAGATGGACATCTTCACAATGTTGATTCTTCCAATCCATGAGCATGGGATATTTTTCCACTTGTTTGTGTCATCTTTGATTTCTTTGAGCAGTGTTTTGTAGTTTTCATTTTAAAGGTCTTTCATGTTTCTGGTTAGGAAGATGCCAAGGTATTTCATTTTTTTGTGGCTATTGTGAATGGAATTGTGGTTTTTATTTGGGTTTCTGTTTGTTTATTTTTGGTGTAAAGAAATGTGATTGTCTTTTGCACATTTATTTTATATCCTGAGATTTTGCCAAAGACCTTTATCAGTGTAAGGAGATTTTTGACAGATTCTTTGGGTTTTCAAGGTACACAATCATGTCATCTGCAAAGAGAGATAACTTGACTTCCTCTTTTCCTGTTTGGATACCCCTGATTGCCTTCTCTTCTCTGATTGCTCTAGCCAGTGTGGCGATTCCTAAAAGCTCTAAATATCAACTTCCCATATGACCCCGCAATCCCACTACTGGGAATATACCCTGAAGATCTCAAATCAATCTATAAAAAAGATACCTGCACACGTATGTTTATCACAGCATTGTTCACAATAGCAAGAACCTGGAAGCAACCATGCTGTCCATCAAAAGAGGACTGGATTTAAAAAATGTGGTACATATACACAGATGGAATACTACGCAGTCATAAAAAAGAACAAAATCATGAATTTCACAGCAACCTGGATGGAACTAGAGTCTATAATACTGAGTGACCTCTCACAGAAACAAAGATCTGAGTATCATATGTTCTCACTCATATAGTGGACCTTCATCATCCAATGTAATACCATAAGAGAATGACTGACAATGGTGGGAAACTATGGGGAGGGGAAGGGAAGAGAGACGGGATTAATGGTAGCAAAGATCTGTCTGGGGACGGGGAGACACCTCTTATCAACAAGGGTGCCTGAAGAAGCATATTTATATACCTAACCCTTGACTGTACCCCACAATATCATAATACAAAATATTGATTATGAAAAAAGAGTATAGATTCTATAGTTATACAATTTAGATGTAAGATTTAAGGTTAGTCACCTACTAGATATGTGATTTTTGAGCCTTAATTTTTACCACTGTGAAATAGGGACAATAATTCTTAACTTGTAGACTCATTGAAAAGATTAAATGAGATATCATTTGCAAAGTTCCTGGCATATAGTAAACTTTGAATAAATATTAGCACTTGTTACATTAAAATGTTGTACAATATGTTATTGTTATTATAAAACTAGTTCTTGAGATGCATGGTTTACCTTGGGTGTGGCAGATTTTCACATTTCTCTTGACAGGAGCCTTCATTCTCCTGTCAGTTCTGGAGGGTTTCTGCAGGGATTGCACAACTGCTAGGGAAGAGAAAAAGAGGTGATTGCCCTTTCAATGAGAGACACCTTCCACCTTCCTTGGATGTCATCTCCTTCCCAAAGCAAGTCATGAGAAACAGTATGCAGCAGAAAAGCAGTCTCCCAGCTGTATATAGGAAATCTTGTCAACAACGAAATTCTCATGCCTCTGAGAAACCAAACATGAAGCTTATATTTGAATTTTCATGTGAATAAAACTTCAGAAGTTAGAATAGCCAGCTGTGAAAGCCTGGGTGCTCCTTGATATGTGGAACAAGAGCTTACAATAAAGAATATTTAAAATAGAGAAAAATACTGTCTTCCCAGGCTTTGTCTATATGATGAAAGGAGTTTTCAAACTTCCTTTAGCAGCAAATATTTTCAATTAGCATCTTTGAGCGGGCTGAATGTAAATATCAATTCTGCTCTAGGCTGGAACCCGTTGATTAACCATTGTATGAAGTGCTATAGACTTCTATTTGGGGGAGGAGGAAAAACAGGCACTTTAGTTTGGCATTCTGTTCTCTTCCTTGGTAGAAGCATTGAGTCCAATCTTCCTTCCTCTCTTATTCATCTACACATCCCCAACACAGATTGATTTTTTAAGTGTAGCGTCCCAATGCTAGGATGTCACGGAAAGGAAACTTAAGGGTAGGTTGAAAGATTCATCGCAGATCCAAATCCAGCCCAATTTTAGCACTGAAAGCCCATTGTTCTGGGAACTGCTTCAATCCTAGGTAAACCAGGAAGATTGGTCATACTAACTGGGCCTAACAGAAAATATCATTCAGGAAACTATGAATTAAGACTGTTGTGAATAACCTTGTCAGGCTAAAGAGCAATGTCTCCATGTCAATAGATCACCTAGATGGACTACAGTGAAACAAAATTATCTTTGACTTGAGAATCAGTGAATAAAATGAAATACACCAATTTGAGGAGAAACAAGAATCACAACTAGCATTTATTTGATGCTTTCTATATGTCAGTGCCATTTTTATTTTGTAGCTATCACTTACTTCTATCCACTAATATTCCCATTTTTCAGATCAGAAAAGTAAAACTTGGTGAGGTTCTGTGATTTGTGAGGTCAAGTGGAGCCAGGATTCAAGTCTATAACTTTCTGAATTGTACACTCTTAACCACCATATAATGCTGCCTTATTTATTTCAGGAATTGTGGTATGCCTTTGGGATACAGCAGTGAGGAAAATACGTATGCTCCCCACCCTCAGGAAGCTCTGATTCATGTAAGAGTGACCCATATAAAAATTAAATATTTTTATTTTGAAATCATTATAGTTGCATGGATACAACTGCTTTCTTACCAATTTGAACCAGAATTAAAAATACACACACAGAAGTATTTCTTCTTGATGCTCTATACCTAAATAATTATAGGAAGTGGCTAGACCAGCTATTGACCAATCTCAGAAGAATGAGGCCCTTGTTTTAGGAAGCTAAATTAAGTATGACAAGATGAGCAACTACCAATGAAATAGGAAAGTGATAGTTCTCTATCAGTTTTCAATCATGAATCAAACAAAAAGGAAATGATTGAAAAACATTTATTTATGATGTCTCTTTATAATCAAAAGATATCTATTAGCATAGATTTCATGCTAATTGCAAGGTTTTTTCCCCTGTCTGTAACTGTCAAAATAAAGATCTACTTATATTTATAGCAATTATGGTAGAGGTCTGTTCCTCCCCAAAGCTGAGTCTTACCCTGATAATTAGTGTAGCCTAATCAGTCCTGCCATTATCCATGTCTTACTCTAAGGACAAATAGCAATAACAAAATACATATTGCCTGTTGGTGGGAGGATATGCATGTGTGGGAGTAGGGGATATAGAAATCTCTGTACATTTCTACTGTGAACAAAAATTTATCTAGAAATAAAGTTATTAAAAATATGTATCATCTTGTTTGAGAATCTGCTTGATCCATACCTAGATCAAGAATTGGTAACTATGGCCTGGAGGCCAAATCCAGCCTGCTGCCTATTTTTATATAGCCTGTGAGCTAAGAATGATTTTTGCATATTTAAATGGTGGAAACAAAAATCAAATGAAGAATGATATTTTTGGCATGTGAAAATTACATAAAATTCAAATTTAAATGCCCATAAATAAAGTCTTATTGGAACACAGCCATGCTCATTCCTTTATATATACTGTTTATGGCTGCTTTCCTGCTATGGTGGCAGAACTGAGTAGCTACTACAGAGACTGTATGGCCCACAAAGCCTAAACATTTACTACTTGATCCTTTATGAAAAAGCATGCTGACCCCCTGGCCTAGAAAAAGGGGTCCAATCCTGTATATAGAAAATATACATGAGAAAATCATCAGTGCTATGTTTTGGAGGAAACAACAAAAGCAGCAAACATAAATTGATCCAATAAATGCAATTCATGTGAAATATGTAAAAGTTAAGAAAAAATCCTACATTATAACTCTAATCAGTCTTTTTTTGATATTCATTATAACTTCTATTTATCATGCCTATTTATGATGAGTAGCCATTGCTTATTGATAACAAGACCCCACAAAAAGAAGATTCCTATTTCAGCTGACATTTATGTATAATACATAAATAAATACACTATATATGTGTGTGTGTGTGTGTGTGTGTGTGTGTGTGTGTGTTTCTGTTCACTTGCGTTTTTGTTCAGGCTTCACTACAACGGATATTAACCCTAGAAAAGTCACTGAGTCATGAAAATACTTGTGTGGTGTATTTCTTGCTATCTTTTTTCAGAGCTTCCTAGTAAGACTTCTGACTTAAAACCATGGCTCTAATTATTCTTCCAAAGCAAAGAGATGGTGGAAATATGCAAAGGTTTTTTTTCCCTTGCTCCCTTCTCTCTCACTCCCTGGATCTTTTTTTTTTCCCAGCAGTACCATTACCTGCTATGTAGAAATAATGAAGTAAAAAATATTTAGTTAAGAAATTCCTGTCGTTGTTAGTTTAATAAATCAACACTGGAAATTAAACTATTAATTTTTCAAAACATTAAACATCAAAGTAAAGGAGCACCAGAAGAAAGATGAGGGGAATAGGAAATTATCTAAGAAATATTTACCCTTCATAATAGCACTTGTATAAAATTGCAGATTGAGATTCTATCATTTATTACTGAATAATATAGCAAATGAAATGAGTTGCTGTATATTTTATTCAGAGTTGGCCTGGGAACTAAGTGGATGAGCAGGTGAGCAGAGGTCTAGGAACAAAATGCCATTGTAATGAAATATGGAACAGGGCTCAAATGCTTTAATTATACTGAAGAAGCTTAGTGATTAGGAGAGTGGATTCTGGAGTCAAATGGACTTGGGTTTGAATTTGAAAGTGGCCATTGAGTAGCTAAGAGCTCTTACTTAAGTTATTTAATTTTAATAAACTTTGATTTCTTAATTTATAAAATGAAGGTGATAAAACTACCTTTATAAGATTGTTTTGAGGTTTGAATAAGATGTGTATAAATAATGCTTAGTACTGGGCCTGGCACAAGTATTCAATATATATTTATTATTTTTGTTATTATGGATGCTAAATGAAATAGTACTGGAAATCATTGCATAACTGATCAATACTTTGTTATATGGTGAATTTCTGTCTAGTCATATAAAGGAATGCAGTGGAAGGAATAGTGAATGGAAGTTAGGAGACCTGTGCCTTATAGTCTGGTTGATAATAATCATAACAGCAATAAGAAGTTAGTATTTATTAGGCATTTACTACATGTTTAATACAACATCCCTGAGTAGTAATGTCATTATTTTTTATTTTAAATATAGAAGAACTGAAGCTTAAAATGATTTGGCTGCTTGCATAAAACACAGCTATTAAGTGGCAGAGGTGGGATTTGACTCAAGCACACAGACTCCAGAGCCCTAGTGTTTAACCAAGAAGCTATATTACATTCTGGGTTCTGTAGTTAGCTGGCTCTATGATCCATATGGTTGTATAGATTTTGCATTGTGCAACACAAAGGGTGTTATATTCATATTGGCTATGTGCAGTGAATAGCCTGTGTAATCATTTGGGTGGTTGCAAGGAAGTTCCTTATCTAGGTTTTACTTTTCTTGTTCCTAAAATGAAAGGCTTGAACTAGTTGGTCACCAGGCCTCTTATAGCTGATAGCTTAGTGTGCATATGTAAATTATTTTAAAATAATTCTGGGTTTTAAATGTTTTAATAACAGTCATTACACTATAACATAAAGAATCTGAACGTTAATCTGAGTCTCATTCACTGTAAAGCCACAGATTTCTGGCTTTGAAGTGGTTATGGGCAGTAACCTACTCATGGCCAGCGGCAAGACCTTTGATCTAGGTTCTTTGGTTAGAGATATTCTGGAGTTCCTGTGGGATATTTTAGGATCTAGCAAATTGCTGGATTCTAGACTTATGGAGCTCAATTCCTATTCTTTATCCCATGTTGAACCTGTGGCTTTTGTTTTCAAAACTTCAGTCTCACTATGGGTCACAAAACTTGAACTCCTATTTACTAATTTGACATTTTCTTTCCAAATTTCTGTTTTCTAGAAATTTATTTTCTTGCTTTCAAATTAAACTGTTTGTTTTAAATATGTGAGTATATATGTTCATTTCTTTTCTTTTTTTTTTTTTTTTTTTGAGTTGGAGTCTCACTCTGTCGCCCAGACTGGAGTGCAGTGGCCGCTCCCGGCCACCGCAGCCTCGCCTGCTGGGCTCCGGCGATCCTTCCACCTCAGCCTTCCAAGTAGCTGGAATTACAGGCATGCGCTACCATGCCCGGCTGAATTTTTGATTTATTGTAGAGATGAGGTCTCGCTGCCCAGGCGGGTCTCGAACCCGCGGGCTCAGGCAATCCACTCACCTCAGCCTCCCAAAGGTGCGGGATTACAGGCTGAGCCACCGAGCCCGGCTTATGTTCATTTCATATTACTGCACATTAATAAATCAGCACTGTGTCTTTTCATGTTTTTGGAATAGGGGAAAGTTACCTACTTTTTCTAAGAACTGTGCCATAATTTTTTCAAAATACACATTTTGTCTGAGGAAGAACTCAAACTAGAACTCTATTCACTTAATTTCACTTTTACTATATCATCATCTCATGACTTTGAAAGACACTGACAGTTATTTTATTAACACTGAACTTTTAGAAGGTAATGGCTATCATCTATGATGACATGGATGGATCTGGAGGATATTATGTTAAGTAAAATAAGCCAGGTACAGAAAGACAAATTATGGCATGATCTTACTAATACGTGAATCTAAAAAAAAAAACAATTGAACTCATAAAGGCAGAAAGTAGGAGGGTGGTTACCAGAAACTAGGGAAGGCAGGATGTTGAAATGTTGGCTAAATGGTACAAAGTTTCAGTTCCAAGTTCTGGAGATCTATTGTAGAGCATGGTGACTATAGCTAATGATAATGTGTGATATACTTGAAATTTGCTAAGATCATGTATGTTCTAATCACAAAATATATGATTAGTATGTGAGAAAATGGATATATTTATTAGCTTGAGTTAATAATTTCACAATGCATACACATATCAAGACATCGCATTATATACCATACATATATGCAATTTTGTCAATTATACCTAATAAAGCTGGGAAAAATGTATACAACTTATTTGAAATTTTAAATAATAAAAAATTATAATATTTCTTCTGATAAAAAAATTCTAATTTTCTTTGGTAAGTTTTATACATATATATGAATTTGTGCTTATTTAATGAAATGAATTCCCAGAACAAACCAAATAAGGACACGACATCTGGGAGACCTGGAGTGGGAGGATTAGGAAGCTGTCTTGTTTTCCCATCATGCACTTTTGCTTAGATTCTTTGTGCCTTGAAGAAACAATTCTATCTGCACCTGATGCTAGGATAGCAACAATTAAATGTCCGTTTTTCAAACATCCCTAGGAGTAGGAATATGGTTAACTGAATAGATTCAAAAGTCTTTCTTTGCTAGAATGTGAAGTACATAAAAATTAAGTGTTAACAGCCCCATAGATTCAAAAGCAGTTTTTCAAGGATATTAGGTGTTGTCTACAGAAACCCATTTTAATGAAGCAATATATTAAGCAGGAATTGTATGTGCCATCCATTAATAAACTTAAAGGCACAGTTTGGTTGATAATATTGTGAATCTACAGATATGTACAGATAAGTTAGATTTAGGTATCAGGATGTTACTACCACTATACTGTATTAGGACTCACCACTTTCCTCTTAGATGCTTTGCCTGTTTTCAGTAAATGATGCTTTCTGTAGTTGGGCTTACCTGAAAAATAGATTAGTATGTTCTTTTCAATTGTATTCTACTCCTAAACACAATTTTTAATTAAATAATTATATGCCATCATTGAAGACATACAGCTCAGGAAAATTCTAAAAATTAAGTACATCATTTTTATTCTCCTCATTCTTCCACCTCACCAGGGTTCTTTCTGACTTTTCTTAGAGTTACAGATTCCCTCTATCCTTAAGAAATCTTCATGACTCTGGCTCCTCTGGAACTTTACCAAATGTCACAGCCCCTGCAGCCTTTCTTACGCAGACAGTCAATTTAGCTCCCCTGTGAGAAAGATAACTAGATTCTTACAACTAATCCAAGGTCAGAAATTCCTTTCTCATTTCTAGTATTCCCTATGCTTTAAGATGGCCTCTTGATTTCCACTCTAGTCTCTGGTTTATTCATCACTACTTGGCTCTCCTTTCATCTTTCCTCAGAGCTTTTGCTTATACTGCTTCCTTTGCCTGAAATCTGTCTGCCCTCCACCCATTTCTGCCTGTCACACTCTCCCCATTTAAAGCCCAGTGCAAATTGCACTTCCTCTAATAAGTCTTCCTTAGAACTTGTCTTTCCATTTTCTACCACTCCACCCCCAGCATTTTGCTTATATTTTAGTTATAACTACAGTGACTGCATTTGCTGAACTGTGGAATCAGGACACATGACTTTGACAGCTATAAGTATACTTATATGAACAATGCGATAGATTATTTGAAATCAAGGCAGTTCTAGAAAATCTACAGTGCGTGTTTCCCTTAATTGTAGCTCTCATTACAATCTGCCTTGTGTTGGTGTTAATTATGTGTGTGTTTGGATCCTTCCTGATGTTCCAAGCCAGAACTGTGCCATATGCATCCCTGTATCACCTCACACCTGTCAGATTCTTTGTCTGTAGTAGGCATTCACATTTTATTTTTGAGTTAGTGTCTCACTCTGTGACCCAGGCTGGAGTGCTGTGGCACGATCACAACTCACTGCAGCCTCGACCTCTTGGGCTCCAGTGATGCTTCTGCCTCAGTCTTCTGAGTAGCTGGGACTACAGACTCTTACACCAAACTTGGCTAATTTTTTTTGAGGGATGAAGTCTCGCTATGTTGCCCAGGCTGTTCTTGAACTTCTGGTCTCAAGCGATCCTCCTGCCTTGGCCTCCCAAACAGCGGGAGTTTATAGGCATGAGCCACCATGCCTGGCTGGCATTCATTTTTTAAGCAGCCATTAAACATTTATTAAGCTAATATGATGTGGCAGGCACTGTGCTAAGTGCTAGTGATAAGATGAGGTCTTTTTCGCCATGAAATAAATAATTACAACACTGTGAGATGAGTGCCATACTAGGATAGACATGGAAAACACAAGAAGAGCACCTCACCTAGACTTGCAAAGCTAAGAAGGTCTTGAAGGAAGTTATTTATAAGCAGAGTTTTATAGACAGAGAAGTAATGGAAAAAATATGACATAGTATAATGGGTGCTCTGCCTGGAGAAGGTCTGTGTACTATGAGAACACATATTAATGTACCTTATCCTTAATGATCAGGGGAGATTCACCATCAGATGTGGAGGTTTTTTTTGTTTTGTTTTTTTGAGTTGGGGTCTCACTCTGTCGCCCAGACTGGAGTGCAGTGGCCGCTCCCGGCCACCGCAGCCTTGACCTGCTGGGCTCCGGCGATCCTTCCACCTCAGCCTTCCAAGTAGCCGGAATAGATGTAGAGTTTTAAATTGAAGTCTAGATCACTAAATGTTGAATGAATTACATTGCTAGTATTTAGCTATTTTGCTGTTTCTACTTTTCTGAATTTTAACATGAGACAAACTGTCAGGGAGTAAGAGAAGGACAGCATCTCCTCTCTAGTTCCTTGCTTTCCACTGCATCTATTCACAGTGGCTGAAATAGAGATTAATTCCATAAAATATAATCTCCTTTTTTCCCAGTAAGAAATGATTCTCAGTTATTTTATTACTTGGCTTGAAGCTTCTTTCGTCTCTTCTGATCAATACTTTAACTGAGTCTTATGTAAAATGAAATTTACATTTATGTGTTCCCTTAGCAACAATCACACAAAATCAGATACAACTGCTTTTAGAATCAGTTTGTCTTTTGAAAAACTTCTAGTTACACAATCTTCTTTTATTAGCAGAGTGGGTTCTAAATGGGCTACCATCTCTTTCAAAACAAAACGTTTTTAAAACCATTTTTAAATTGAATTTAAGAGTTTTTAAATAGAGATATGAAGTAGTTTAACCTAAGCTTTCATTGATTTGTTTAATCAAGCAGTAAACATTTATTATTATCTATAGATATTAAGTCAGGTGCTGTGGATTACAAAGATGACAAAAATATGGTCCTTTACTCAGAATGCTTATAACAAAAAACACATACAGCAAAGTGTAGGTGTTTGAAAATGATGATTTATTTCAAATGTTGTGGGAACAAACACATATATGAGTTTTTTTAATAATAGGATTTGTTATGATGACCCTTAATTTCTACTGGAGTGAATCTAAGAGATATCAGTTGTCAGTCAGCTCCTGCTGCTCTGATCTCAGACGTGAATTATAAAGACCTAAAAAAGTCTTTGCATCTGGGAGTTCTGACATTGTCATAGGAATTAGGGGAGAAAATAATAAAAGTGCCATGAGAAGCTGTCAGAGACTGTGTGCTACATTAAGTCAATGTGAAGTTCACAGAGGGATTTCTGGACTTTAATTTTATAGTAAATGTGATGTTCTCGCCAAGGAAGAACATGGAAGACTGAAAGGATGTAAAATGTTAAAAGATTACTGTTTTTTTTTTTTCTTTTGAGTTGGAGTCTCACTCTGTCACCCAGACTGGAGTGCAGTGGCCGCTTCCGGCCACCGCAGCCTCGACCTGCTGGTCTCCGGCAATCCTTCCGCCTCAGCCTTCCAAGTAGCCAGAATTACAGACATGCACTACCACGCCCAGCTGATTTTTTGATTTATTGTAGAGATGAGGTCTCGCTGCCCAGGCTGGTCTCGAACCCGCGGGCTCAGGCAATCCACTCACCTCAGCCTTGGTCTCGCTGCCCAGGCGGGTCTCGAACCCGCGGGCTCAGGCAATCCACTCACCTCAGGCTCCCAAAGGCACGGGATTACAGGCTGAGCCACCGAGCCCGGCTAGATTACTGTTCTTAAAATAACATTTAAACTGGTATGCTTTCTTCAAAATAGGGAAGAAGAGGGAAAACTATGCCTAAATTCATATTATAGAGTTTTAAACTGTTGTTAAAATCCATGTCCATGGGCTCTTTAGTCTTTTGTAATACTGGTCACAATTCCTTAGATGTTCTGTTGAATACTAACAATTCTAAATTGTACTTGAGCCTGCCTCAGGTTATTAGAGTAGTGGTATTCCAACAGCTCCAATGTCTTATTTGCTCATACAGGTAATAATTTATGCATGTTTTTCCTCAACATATACTCCCTCATTACTGTTATGCTTAAGATAAAGATTATATACCTTACCATGGTCTACAGAGCTCTGCATGGTCTGGCACCCACTCGACCTTCCAATTTTATTTTACACAACTCTTTGTCTAATATTTTCAGCTTCATCAAGACAAAACTACTTATAGCTCCTGAAACATAGCATTTTATTTCAGGTTTCTGAGTCTTGAATTAAATTGCACTTCATGCTTAGGTAGTTATTTTGCTATAACTTTGTCTGATGAATTCATTCTTTATACAAGATTTAGCTCAATTATCAAATCCTCTAGACTGCTGTTCTTTACCCTTCATCCCCATGGGTTGGGTTATATAGTCTCTCTCTCCATTCCTACAGCATCTTGTAGTCACATCTGGCACCTCTTTCTCAGAAATTTAAACTTGGCTCAAATGCCCAGTTTTATAACTTGTGTCAGTTCAGTGCTCTCTTCAAGATCTTTGTTAATTCCAAATTTTACTTTCTCATGGTTGGTATTGTCTCTATTTTGGGTCTAAATAAATTTCTGGGATCTGCTTAGTGCTGAATATGAAAACCACTCTCAGTGACTTCTACAAAAAGTCCAGTTACATTAAGCATGAGGTACATTTTTTTAAAAGTTTGACTAAATATTTGCAAGACAATGGAGATGAATGATGTATCTCACTGTACAGCATTGTTCCATCTCACTAGCTTTCTCTTCTCATGCTCACTTGTCTTCCAAAGCCTGTTCTCCTAACATGTGATTCCCTCAGCAATACCTATCCCTTTGGAGAATATGTAATAATCATCCTTTGTCCAACCTATGCTCCATCCTGCATGTTTCTTTTATGGAGTGATTCCTCAGAACCCATTGGCTTGTTCCAACTTCCCTAGAACTTAAAGAAATAATTGTTTTTCTTAATCTCTTTGCACTGTTATTGTATAAATTTTGAGGTTATATTCT
Source organism: Cephalopachus bancanus (assembly GCA_027257055.1). Taxonomy (NCBI): domain Eukaryota; kingdom Metazoa; phylum Chordata; class Mammalia; order Primates; family Tarsiidae; genus Cephalopachus; species Cephalopachus bancanus. The sequence continues at coordinate 131,109 of JAPVLO010001058.1, forward strand.
TTTTAAAAATTAATTTATTTATTATAAAGATGTGGGGTACAATTCAGGTTTAGGTATATAAACATTGATCATGCAGGTACCCTTGTTGATGAGGTATGCCCTCCCTCCCCTAGCAGTTTCCCTCAACTGCCAGTCCCACTCCCCCTCCCCTAACAGTTTTCCACTACTGCCAATCACTTTCTTATAGCATTATAATTGTCCAAGGTCACCTTATGAGTGAAAACATATGGAACTCAGTTCTTTGTTTCTGTGATAAATCACTGAGTATGATCAACTCCAAATCCATCCAAGTTGCTGCAAAGTCCATATATTTGTCCTTCTTTATGGCTGCATAATATTCCATTGTGTATATGTACCACATTTTGTTTATCTAGTCCAGCTTCAATGGGCAACACGGTTGGTTCCATGTTTTTGCTATTGTGAATAGAGCTGTAACAAACATACATGTGCAGGTATCTATTTTGTAGAATAATTTGGGTTTCTCCAGGAATATTCCCAATAGTGGAATTGCTGGGTCATATGGAAGTTCAATTTATAGTTCTTTCAGAAATTGCCACACTGTATTCCAAAGAGGTTGTACTAGTCTGCATTCCCACCAGCAGCGTAGAAGCGTTCCTTTTTCTCCACATCCTTGCCAGCATCTGTTGTTGTTTGTTTTATTAATGATGGCCATTCTTACAGGGGTTAGGTGGTATCTCAGTGTGGTTTTGACTTGCATTTCTCTGATGATGAGTGAGGCTGAGCATTTTTTCATGTGTCTGTTGGCTGCCCGTATATCTTCTTTTGAGAAGTGTCTATTCATGTCTTTTGCCTACTAGGTGACCACAAATAACTAAAACAATCCTTAGCAAAAGAAACATAGCAAGAGGTATCATACTTCCAGACTTCAAACTTTACTATAAAGCTACAGTAATCAAAACAGCCTGGTATTGGTACAAGAACAGGCATACAGACCAATGGAACAGGATAGAGATTCCAGAAGCAAAGTCTCAATTCTTCAACCAACTCATCTTTGACAAAGCCTCCAACAGCAACCACTGGGAAGAGGAGAACCTATTCAGTAATTGATGCTGGGAAAACTAGCTGACCACATGTGAAGATTGAAACAGGACCCCTACCTATCACCATACACAAAAATGAACTGTAAATGGATCAAAGACCTGAATGTAGAACCTCAAATTATAACAATCTTAGAAAGCGCAGGAGACACCTTTATGAAAATTGGAACTGGGAACCTATTCCTATTCAGAACCCTAAAGGCCAATACCTTAAGAAATAAAATAGACTAGTGGGACCTCATCAAATTACCGAGCTTCTGCAAAGCAAAAGAAACCATCAAGAGAGCAGGGAGACAGCCCACAGATTGGGAAAATATATTTGCCAACTGTTTATCTGGCAAAAGCCTAACACCTAGGATCTACAAGGAACTCAAACACACTGAAAGGAAAACAAAACAAAACAAAACAAAACAAAACAAAAAAACAAGCAGCCCCTTAAAAAACGTTATATTCAAAAGTTTTGTTTATTTCTCCCCTGTAAGAGACTAAGTGTGAGAAGATTGTCTGAACCCAGGGATTCGAGACAAGCATGGGCAAAATGGTGAGACCTTGCCTCTACAATAAATCAAAAAATTCACTGGGCATGGTGGCATGTGACTGTAGTTCCAGCTACTTGGAAGGATGAGGTGGAAGGATTGCCTGAGTCCAGCAGATCGAGGCTGCAAGCATGCCACTGCACTCTGGCCTGGGCCACTGAATGATACTCCAACTCAAAAAAATAAAAATAAAAATAAATAAGTGACCTCATTTGTTCTGTTCGTTCCTATATTTCTAGGATTTAGCACAGTACTTATACATAATAGGTCTTCAATAATGTATTGTGAACTGTATTTTTTTCTTCTTTTTTTCCTGATACTTGGAAGCATCAGAGGTGAACTATCTTTTGAATACATCTTGGAAAGCTTTGAGTTAGTGCTCAAGCAAATGTATTCAAGGCATGTGGGTTTTGTCTGTGGGTAGGCCATTTTTTTTGTTCACTTCTATAGTCAAAGTTTATGCCACAAAGTCATGTTAACTTATACTTTGTAAGCAGATTCTATATGTTGTGTACTAAGCATAGATAAAATGACTAAGAGAAGCAACCTAATAAAAACTAGCAGAGTTCTAACTACTTTTTGCATATTAACTTGTCACAACAACTCCTATGAAGTAGATAAATTATCATCCCCATTTTCCAAAGAAGGAAGTTGAGGCACAGTTAAGTAACTTGTCCAAGGTCACATACCTAATAAATACAACAGTTGGAATTTAAGTCTAGGCAGTCTATTCTAAGACCCTGCTCTCTTGGCCACTACTTAATATTGCCTTGAGAACACAAGGATTGGGTTGTTATGTGCAGATTGTAAAGGTCAAAAGCATTAGAAAAGATAAACTTCTCAAGGGTAGAAATAATCAGAGAAGTCTGCATGAAAGAAGTACACATTGGCAGGCAAATTGATTTCTGTTTCTATTTTTATTCAACTCTGGCCAGATTGGCTTGCTGCCAGAAACCAATTTCTGTAAAGATTATAATCTTTGGATTGGTGGTCAGCAAAAGCCAAGGCTGTTGGCACCAGATGGATCATTTGACCTTTCTTCTACTGTGCGAGTCTTTTCATATGACTTTTATATTTTTGGAATTGGGTACTAGTTCACCTTGTTTGTGTGAGATTCAAAGGGATGAGAAATGTCTTGGTATTTACAACTGAAAAATAAAATTGATCTGGTCATCTGCCATCTCTTTTGTGAATGCAATTTTTTGGGTTCATATTTTAATACGCAGAAATGTTGAAGTCATAGGTCCTCAGAATTATTTCCAATTCCCATAAAAAGTGATTGTATTCAGAAAGTCACTCTTTTCCTAAATATTCAGCTAAAATACTTTAGATTATAAAAGTGTTTTATAATTTTTCCATAAATATTATAACATAACATTCATGGATAAAAAAGTTTTTAATTTTGGAATATGTGTATTTATATAAGTCCTAAATGTACTGTAAAGGAGAAAGTAGAAGAAATGATTTTTAAAATATAGCTTTGGGGGCACAAGTACCTTCATTTCCAACTATATTGCTGAAAAAGTCATGATTTCACTTTTTTTTAGTAGCTGTGTGTATGTGTGTGTGTGTGTGTATGTGTGTACACACACACTTTACTTTAAAATTCAATAATCCATTGATGTTGACGGACACTTGGGTTGATTCCATGACATTAATATTGTGAGTAGTGCTGTGATAAACATACACGTGTAAGTGTATTCTGATGTAATAATTTATTTTCCTTTGGATAGGTACCCAGTGGGATTGTTGGATCAAATTGTAGTTCCATTTTTAGTTATTTGCAAAATCTCTGTAGTGCTTTCCATAGAAGTTGTACAAATTTATATCTTCAACAATAGTGTGTAAGTGTTCTTTTTACTCCACATACTTGCCAACATCTGTTGTTTTCTCAGTTTTTATTAACAGCCATTCTGACTTGCAAAAGATAGTATCTCACTGTGTTTTGAATGTGCATTTGTCTGATAGTAATGTTGAGCATTTTTTCATATGTTTTTTGGCTGCTTATATGTCTTCTTTTGAGAAATGTCTGTTCATGTCTTTTGCCCACTTTTTAATGTGGTTATCCTTTTTTTTTTCCGATTGAGTTTGTTTGAGTTCCTTGTAGATCCTGGATGTTAGTCCTTTGTCAGATGCATAGTTTGCAAATATTTTCCCCATTCTGTAAGTTGTCTGTTTACTCTTTTGATTATTTCTTTTGCTGTACAGAAGCTTTTTAGTTTAATTAAGTCTCATTTGTCTTATTTTTGTTTTTGTTGGATTTCCTTTTGAGTATTTAGTCATAAATTATTTGCCAGGCCAATATACAGAACAGTTGTTCCTTGGGTACATATAGACATACAGAGCAGAAAAATTCTTGAAGGGTTTTATAGTTTCAAGTTGCACATATAAATCTTTAATTCATTTTGAATTAATTTTTGTGTATGGTGAAAAATAGTCCAGCTTCATTCTTCTACATATGGCTCTCCAATTTTCCCAGCACCATCTATTAAATAGTGTGTCGATTACCCAGTTTATATTTTTGTTGATTTCATCAAAAATCAGTTGGTTAGTAGGTATGTAGCCTTATTTCTGGATTCTCCATTCTGTTTCACTTGTCTATATGTCTATTTTTGTACCAGTATCATGCTGTTTTGGTTCTTATGGCCTTGTAATATAACTTAGAGTGAGGTAATGTGATACTTTCAGTATTACTCTTTGTTCTTAGGATTGCTCTGAGTATTCTGGCTCTTTCATGGTTCTATATCAATTTTAGGATTTTGTTTCTAATTCCATGAAATAAAATTGGTACTGAGAAAGGAATTGTGTTGAATTTGTGTATTGCTTTGGGCATTATGGTCCTTTTAATGATATTGATTCTTCTGATCCATGAACATAGGATGTTTTTCCATTTGTTTGTATCATCTACAATTCATTTTATTAGTACTTTGTAGTTTTCCTTGTAGGGATTTTTAACCTCCTGTGTTAAATGTATGGCTAGGATTTTTTTTGTAGCTATTGCAAGTAAGATTGAGTTATTGATTTGTTTCTCTGCTTGATTGTTATTAGTATATAGAAACGTTATGGATTTTTATACGTTGATTTTATATCTTAAAACTTTACTGAAATAATTTATTAAATCTAGGAGTCTTGAAGTATTCTTTAGGGTTTTCTAGGTATAATTACCTATCATTAGCAAACAGATAATTTGACATCCTTTTTTCCAATTTGTATGCCTTGTATTTCTTTCTTTCCTGATGGCTCTAGCTACAAGTGAAAGTTTGCTTCCTTGTCTTTATCCAAATCTTAAGGAGAATGCATTCAATGTTTTCCCTTTCAGTATGATGTTGGCTATGGGTTTTTCATATATTTTATTATTATGCAGAAGCAGGCTTTTTAATTTCCCTTAATTTATATAGTTTTGAGAGTTTCTCTTGGTATTGATTTTTAGTTTTATTCTGCTGTGGTCCAAGAAGATACTTAATATGATTTATATTTTTTAAAATGTATTGACACTTGCTTTGTGGCCTACCATATAGTCTATTTTTGAAAATGTTTCATGTGCAGAAGAATGCCTATCCCTCTCCTGGGAATATACCTAAAGGAACATAAATTTTTCCACAAAAAAGACACCTGCATACAAATGTTTTAGCCACATTATTCACGATACAAAAACATGGAATCAACCATATTGCCTATCAAAGGTGGCCTGGATAATGAAAATCTACATATACATGATGGAATATTACACAGCCATAAAGAAGAACAAAATCATGGATTTTGCAGCAAGTTGCATGGAGTTGGTGATCATCATACTTAGTAATCTATCACAGAAACAAAGAACTGAATACCACATGCATTCACTCATAGTGGGTCCTGAACATTAATCACAATAGCAGAAAGGAGGGATTGACAGTCGCTGGGCATTGCCAAGGGAAGGAGAGTATCACATAACAACATAAAGGATAACTGGTCCCAAACCGAGGGAAGTGAGTGCCAGTTGGAAATCCAAACTTCAACTGCATACAGCCTACTTGTGTAGTTAATCCTTACTTGTAGCCCATATCTTTATAATTTAAAAAATGCATACTCTGTTCTATAAATGTTTGTTAATTCCATTTGGTCTAGAGTATAATTTAAATCCCGAGTTTCTTTGTTGATTTTTGCTCTCAATGATCTGTCTAGTACTGCCAGTGTGGTGTTGAAGTCCCCCACTATTGTATTTCTGTCTATTTTTTTCTTACTTCTAGTAGTATTCATTTTATGAATCTGGGTGCTCTGGTATTCTGTGCATATATATTTAGAACTGTTATATCTTCTTTTTAAATTGATCCCTTTGCCATGATATAATTACCCTCTTTTTTTTTCTCTTGATGATTTAAAAATCTGTTTTATATGATATAAGTATAGCTACTTCTGCTCACTTCTGGTTTCCATTAGCATGGAATATCTTTTCCCATCCTCTTGTTTGATTCTATATATATCTTTACTAATTAGGTGGGTTTCTTATAAGCAGCATATGGTTGTATCTTGTTTATCTGTTTCACCAGCTTATATTTTAAATGGAGTGTTTAGTCCATTTACGTTCAAAGTCAATATCGATATGTGAAGTCTTTTTCCTGTGTTACTGCTAATTATTACCTAGTTGCTTGCAGATTTGATTGTGCAATTGCTTTATAAGATGCTAGTTTTTTACCTTTGTGTGTTTTTATGATGGAGAGTATTACTCTTTCATTTCCTTGTTTAGACCTCCTTTGAGCATTTCTTATAGTGCTAGTCTAGTAGTGTCCAATTCTCTTAGTGTTTCCTTGTCTGGGAAAGACTTTATTTCTATTTCATTTATGAAGTTTAGTTTAGCAGGATACAAAATTCTTGGATGACGTTTTTGTTAAGAAAACTGAAAATTGGACCTCAATCTCTTCTAACTTATATGGTTTCTGTGTTCAACCATGTATTTGAATATGTAGATTCTCAGGTACTTCTACACTAAAAGTTATAATAAAGTAGATATTGCACTTACATATTGACCGCTATGAGTACATTTACACATGCAAATTGTGAAATAGTGTACTGATATCTTGAATACAATAAGCTTTATTGTCATTTGTGACATAATTGTCTTAAATGGTGTATAATTTAATGCTTTAATGAACAAAACGAAGTGCAATCTACTTTTTATGCAGTAGTTCATTTCCTGGAAAATTCTGTATTTACTAAAACCATGTGTAAATATTTTATATAAAATGAAATTGAGCTCTTGTTTCAGATAATTATAAAATGATTTTTTATCTGAATGAATATCTGGTGAGGCATTCAAAGATAGTGAGAAACATGGTCACATTGATTCTTGATCGTATGGTTGTGTAGGAAGTCTAGGAACCCTTACCCTCTTCTAATAAGTATCTCCTTCCTCCCCAATAAAGCAGCCATGGGGCAAGTAAAATTACTAGAGTCTAATCAAATATACATCTAATAATAAAAGCATCAGCCACTCCAAAAGATACAATTCTAAATTTTTATGTACTTAATAACAACCTCAAAATATAGAAAGAAAAAGTTGATCAAAAGTCAAGGGAAATTTTGCAAATATCCTATCATAGTGAGAGATTTTACATACTTCTCTTAGTAAATAATAGATTAGTAAGATAAATAATCAGTAAGGATAAAGAATATCAAAACATACAATTAATAATTTGATCTAATAGACTTATATACAGTGGTGTACTGGAGCCAGCTTATACTGACTTGTGAGAGTTACAAGTGTACATCTCTTCCCAGCTCCACATTTTGTGATACCATGTTGACAGCTTAAAATTGGCTCTAGTAGGAGTACTCACACTGTGGAAATTAGACCAGCAGCACATGTTGGAGTATCTCTGCTTTTGTTTGTTTGCTTAAGAGCCATTTGTTAAGCATTTACCAGCACACCACGGCATGTACAGGGACTGCACCTATGACTTGCTGACTACACATTATTTTCAATTATGTATGGAAATCTTCCCCAAATTGACCATATGCTGCCTGGCCCATAAAGCAAATCTGTAAATTTAAACAGATTTAAATTATACAAAATGTGTTTGTTGACCACAATGAAATCAAGCCAGAAGTCAATAACAAAATGATAGCCAGAAAATCATGAAATGTTAGTGAATAAGCAGTATGCTTCTTTAAAATCCACAGTTCAAAAAATAATATCATACTAGTGTTATATTAGAAAATATATATATATTTTATTAATCAATATTTTTTATTATGGTTTTGTGGGGTACAGTTAAGGGTTAGGTGTACAATTACGTTTCACTAAGGCACCCTGTTGATAAGAGGTGTTTTCCCATCCCCAGACAGATATTCACTACTGTTAATCCCACCCCCCCATAGTTTCCCAGTACCGTCAGTCATTTTCTTTTCTTTTTTTGAAAATATTTTTATTTATTTATTTATTTATTTTTATTAATCAGTATTTGTTATTATTGTGTTGTGGGGTACAGTTAAGGGTTAGGTGTACAATTACGTTTCATTCAGGCACCCTGTTGATAAGAGGTGTTTTCCCATCCCCAGACAGATATTTGCTACTGTTAATCCCATCCCCCTCCCCGCCATAGTTTCCCAGTACCATCAGTCATTTTTTTTGTAGTATTGCATTGGATGTTCAAGGTCCATTATATGAGTGAGAACATGTGATATTCGGATCTTTGTTTCTGTGAAAGGTCACGCAGTATTATAGACTCTAGTTCCATCCAGGTTGCAGCGAAATTCGTGATTTTGTTCTTTTTTATGGCTGCATAGTATTCCATCGTGTATATGTACCACATCTTTTAATTCAGTCCTCTTTTGATGGGCAGCATGGTTGTTTCCAGGTTCTTGGCATTGTGAACAATGCTGCAATAAACATACGTGTGCAGGTATCTTTTTTATAGAGTGATTTGAGTTCTTCAGGGTATATTCCCAGTAGGGGGATTGCGGGATCATATGGAAGGTTGATTTTTAGAACTTTTAGGAATTGCCACACTGCTTTCCACAGAGGTTGCACTAGTTTACACTCCCACCAACAGTGTAGAAGTGTTCCCTTTTCACCACACCCTCTTCAGCAGCTGTTATTTTTTTAAGTTGTTGATAATTGCCATTCTGACTGGAGTTAGGTGGTATCTCAGTGTGGTTTTGATTTGCATCTCCCTGATGATTAGTGAGGTTGAGCATTTCTTCATGTGTTTGTTGGCTGCCTGGATGTCTTCTTTTGTGAAGTGTCTGTTCATATCTTTTGCCCATTTTATAATGGGGTTGTTTGTTTTCTTCTTTTCAGTATGTTTCAGTTCCTTGTAGATCCAGAATGTTAAGCCTTTGTCAGACCTAGAGTTGGCAAATACTTTTTCCCAGTCTGTAGGCTGTCTCCCTGCTCTTTTGATGGTTTCTTTGGCTTTGCAGAAACTTGTCAGTTTAATAAGGTCCCACTTGTCTATCTTCTCTCTTATGACCTGTGGGTTTTGGGTTTTTTACAGGAATTGGATGCCAGTTCCGATTTCCATGAGGGTATTTCCTTCATTTTCTAAGGTTCTTATGGTTTGAGGTTTTACATTTAGGTCTCTGATCCATTTGGAGTTAACCTTTGTGCATGGGGATAGATAGGGGTCGTGTTTCAATCTTCTGCATGTGGTCAGCCAGTTTTCCCAGCACCATTTATTGAATAGGTTCTCCTCTCCCCAGTGGTAGGTGGTGGGGGCTTTGTCGAAGATGAGTTGGTTGAGAAATTGAGGTTTTGCTTCTGGAATCTCAATTCTGTTCCATTGATCTATATGCCTGTTCCTGTACCAATACAAAGGTGTTTTAATGATTGTAGCTTTATAGTAAAGTTTGAAGCCTGGTGTCGTGAGACCACCTGCTTTGTTTTTTTTTTTTTTTTTTTTTTTGCTGAGGATTGTTCTGGCTATTCTTGGACGTTTGTGTTTCCATATGAATTCCTGTGTTGTTTTTTCTAGGTCTGAGAAGAATGTTGTTGGTAATTTAATGGGTATTGCATTGAATTTGTAGATTGCCTTAGGTAAGATGGACATCTTCACAATGTTGATTCTTCTGATCAATGAGCATGGGATATTTTTCCACTTGTTCATGTCAGCTTTGATTTCTTTGAGCAGTGTTTGGTAATTTTCATTGTAAAGGTCTTTCACATCTCTGGTTAAAAAGATGCCAAGGTATTTCATTTTTTTGTGGCTATTGTGAATAGAATTATGTTTTTTATTTGGGTTTCTGTTTGTTTATTATTGGTGTAGAGAAATGTGATTGTCTTTTGTACATTTATTTTGTATCCCGAGACTTTGCCAAAGGCCTTTATCAATGTAAGGAGGCTTTTGACAGATTCTCTTGGGTTTTCAAGGTACACAATCATAACATCTGCATAGAGAGATAACTTGACTTCCTCTTTTTCTATTTGAATAACTCTGATTGCCTCCTCTTCTCTGATTGCTCTAGCCAGGACTTCCAAGACTATGTTGAACAGGAGGGGTGAGAGTTTTGTCTAGTTCCAGTTTTCAGGGGAATTGGTTCCAATTTTTGTCCATTTAGGAGTATGCTGGCTGTGGGTTTCTCGTAGATGGCTTTTACTATTTTGAGATATGTTCTCCATATTCCTAGATGTTCAAGGGTTTTTATCAAGCAGGGGTGCTGGATTTTATCAAAAACTTTCTCTGCATCTAATGATAGGATCATGTGTTTTTTGTTTTGACATCTGTTGATGTATTTAATTACATTTATGGTTTTAGGAATGTTGAACCAGCCTTGCATCCCAGGAATGAAGCCTACTTGGTCATGGTGGATGATTTTTGAGATGTATTGCTGAATCCGGTTTGCTAGGATCTTGTTGGGAATTTTAGCATCTATGATCATCAAAGATATTGGCCTGTAGTTCTCTTTCTTTGTTGGATCTTTACCTGGTTTGGGTATCAATGTGATGTTGGCTTCATAAAATGATTTGGGGAGAGTTCCATCTTTTTCAATCGCCTGGAACACCTTCACTAGGATTGGTACCAGCTCCTTCTTGAATGTCTTGTAGAATTCTGCTGGAATGCCATCTGGACCAGGGCTTTTTTTGGTAGGAAGTTTTCTTATTACGTAGTCGATTTTCTTGATTGTTATTGGTCTCTTTAGGGTTCACTTTCTTCTTGTTCCAACCTAGGTAGGTTGTGTGATGTCAGAAAGTCCTCCATTTCCTTAAGGTTGTCAAGTTTGTTTCCATACAAGCGTACGTAGTAGTCTCTAATGATCTTTTGTATTTCTTCAGGGTCAGATGTGACTTCATCTTTTGTGTTTCTGATTGTGCTTATTTGGTTTTTTTCTTGGTCAGTCTAGCTAGGGGACCATCGATCTTGTTTATCCTTTCGAAGAACCAGCTTTTTGTTTCATTGATTTTTTTGTAGTATCTTTTTGTCTTCTATGTCCTGGATTTAGGCTTTTTTTTGGTGATCTGGATTCTTCTGGTGAAATTAGAGTTTTTGTGGTCTTGCTTTTCCAGCTTCTTTAGGTAGCTTGTTAGGTTGTTAATTTCTGTTCCTTCCATTTTCTTCATGTGTATTTGTAGGGATATAAATTCCCCTCTTACTACAACTTTCAGGGCATCCCAGAGATTTTGGTAAGATGTTTCTTCATTTTCATTTGTTTCCAGGTATCTTTTGATCCCTGTTTTGATTTCGTCATTGATCCAGGAGTTGTTTAGCATCATGCTGTTTAGTGTCCATCACTTTGTGGGTTTTGGGGGGGTCTTTGTTGGTGTCAATGTTTGTTTTATTCCACTGTGGTCCGAGAAGGTGCTTGTTAGAATTTTGGTCCTTTTAAATTTGCTTATGCTTGATTTATGGCCGAGTATGTGGTCGATCTTAGAATATGTTCCATGTAGTGATGAGTAGAATGTGTATTCTGTGGTCTTTGGATGGAGTATTCTGTAGGTATCAATTAAGTCCATTTGGTCCAAAGTCACATTGAGGTTCCGGATCTCCTTGCTGATTTTTTGTCCTGATGATCTGTCTAGGGTTGTGAGTGGGGTATTAAATTCCCCAGTTATGATAGTGTTAGAGTCGATATCTTTCTTTAGTTTTCCAAGAAGTTGCTTTATGAAAGTTGATGCACCTATGTTGGGTGCATATATGTTTACGATTGATATTTCTTGTTGATGGATTGAGCCTTTTATCATTATGTAGTGGCCTTCTGTATCTTTTTTGATTCTTAATAGCTTGAAGGGTATTTTGTCTGAAATTAAGATTGCTACTCCTCCTTTCTTTTGTATTCCGTTCACCTGAGAGTTTGTTTCCCATCGTCTTACTTTGAATCTGTGGGTGTCCTTTCTAGTGAGATGAGTCTCTTGAAGGCAATAGATTGTTGCCTGATGATATTTTATCCATTTTGCCATTCTATGTCTTTTCAGTGGTGCATTTAGTCCATTCACATTTAGGCTAATAATTGAAATGCAAGAGTTGACCCCTGCCATAAGGTTCTTACAGAGTTGTTCCTGTTTGTTTGTTGTCTTTCTTTGGGTTTTGGAGTTGGTTCATGTGTGTTTTTAATGTTTTGCCTGTATTTTTGTGAAGAATGCTGTTGTTCTTTTTTCTTTTTCTTCTGTGTTCAGTACTTTCTTAAGTGTTTCTTGTAGAGGTGGTCTGGTGGCAGTGTAGGTTCTTAGGGATAGGATATCTGGAAAAGATTTCAATTCTCCCTCACTAATGAAGCTTAGTTTGACTTGGTAGGTTATTCTTCATTGAAACTGTTTCTCTTTTAGAACTTTGAAGATAGGGCTCCAGGCTCTCCTGGCCGGAAGGGTTTCTGTGGATAAATCTGCAGCTATTCGAATTGGTTTTCCCTGGTAGGTAGACTGGCCTTTTACTTTTGCTGCCTTTAGGATTTTTCCTTTTATAGCTACTTTGTTTAGGCAAATTATTATGTGTCTGGTAGTTTGTCTTCTCATTTGTTGTCTTGCAGGGGTTCTCTGAATCTCTTGTGTTTGAATTGTTTCATCCTTAATGAGATGAGGGAAGTTTTCTTGAATGATTTCATGAAAAGTTTGTTCCAGTGTGGCTTCTGTTTCTCTTTCTGCCTCAGGAAGCCCAATTACTCATAGGTTTGGTCTCTTGAAGTGTTCATTCATCTCTTGCAGGTTTTGTTCTGTCTTTTTGAGCTTCTTTTCTATGCTTTTGACAGTTTGGGTTAGTTCTGTGTTTTGGTCTTCGAACTCTGAGATTCTTTCTTCTGCTTGGCTAATTCTGCTTTCCATGCTTATTAGTCTGTTGTTCATTTCCATCACAGTATTCTTTACTGCTGTCATTTCTGACATCAACTCCTTCCTATTTTCCTCTTGTCTCTCCTCAATTTTTTTCATTCTCTCCATTAATGTCTTGATGTCTGGGTTTGTTGCATGTAACCACTCATTCTGGGGGCTCTTCATTGTGTTTCAGAATCTGTTTTCTCAGTGTCTGATTTCCCAGTGGTCTGTGTGAGACATATATTCTTCTTTTGGTTTTTCTTCATTTGTGCAGTTTTTTTCCCCCTCCCTACTTTTTCCTTCCCTCCACGTCAACATCTTCTTTCATTCTGTTATTCAGGGGTAAAGGGATTGGTTTTACTTCTGTTTGTTCAATCTCCTTTATGTATGTCCTCTTACTTTGTTCAATTCTGGAGTTGCACTGTAGTTTGGAGGTGGTCCTTTTTGCAGTTTTGAGATTTACTTAAGGGGAGAGCTGTGATTCAAAATCTGTCTGCAGGTCCTGGTATTCGCTGCCAGGTGTGTGGATAATGTGGAACCCACTTCCTACTGCCTGGGAATCTGTCCATGCAGTGGGGCTATAGGTTTACTCCCTGAAATAAAATGTGGTTACCAGAGGGGAGAGAATGGAGAAAATAGTGGGTTCAATAGGGAGTGGAGAGATAGAGGAGTAAGGGGGGAAACAAACGAGTGTGCCAACAAATAGAGAGAGAGCCCTATACTGAAACAGATAAAAACAATAGACCACAGCTACAGACGAACTAACTCTCATACAAAAAAATAAAAAATAAAAATAAAACATATAGTGATACTAACATACAAGCTAACCAACCACCTTGTTAGTGTGCTGTTCCTCTATACAAAGATATGGTTTACAGAGAGAAGAAAAGAGAAGAAAAGGAAAAGGAAAAAAGAAAAAAGGGAACAATACAGTAGGAATAGAATTAAGTCATTGAACTAACAGAATCAATGAAGCACACTCTGAGACTTTTCGTTTAAGTCCAATGTCCTTTCAGGTCTGATTTCTAGTTTTCTTTTCAAGCTGGTAAATTAGTTTGCAGTTAGGGTCTGTTGCCCCTGATCTGCTGTGAAGGACAGTTCAGATTACCCTCTGTCCAGCACTCTGGTCTATGTCTTTATCAAGCTTGTTTCTCCCGTTTTGGTGTTGTTACCTTGAATCGCCAGCAGGTGGTGCTATCTCAGCTGCTCGCCCCAGAGGGGATGGGGCTGGACAGGAACAAGATGGGTCCTTGCCTCAGAGCAGGCAACAGGAGCCTTACGGCGGGTGGGCAGGACAGTCTCGGTCACAGGAGAGGTGGCAGCGATCCCAGCAGATCTTCCCTGAAGGGGTTTGATGTGGATCGCCTCGGGCCCAGGTGGTGTGATGTGCTTCGGCCGTCACAGAGGGTGTGGTAGTGGCGGCGGCAGCAGTGGCGGCAGGGGGAGGGGCTGCGGCGGCGGCGGTGGTGGTGGCACCGTTTGCACCGCAGTGACTGTCCTGTCCATTGCGATGTCCCAGCGGTGGCAACGGCCGAGCTCCATATGAAGAGCAGGCTGCGATGTTGGGGTCCACAGCCCCCCGGGGCGAGAGTCAGAGACCCACTGCAGATCTCCTTTGCAGAGGGCTTCAGAGACCGGGTTACCCTGTTGCCATCTTGCCGCTTCTCCCAGAAAATATTTTGAGCTGAATGATAATGAAAATATATCAGCATTTGGGGGTTTTAGTTTAATCTGTGATTAGAGGGACATTTGTAACCGTAAACATATTAGAAAGAAGACAGGCTGAAAATCAATGATATAATCGTCCATATAACATCAAGGAGTTAGAAAAAGAGCAGCGAGTTAAAATCAAGGAATATAGAAGAAAGTAAAATAAAAAAGATAAGAGCAGAAATGAAGTCGAAAACAAATGTACAATAGAGAAATTTAACAAAACCAAAAGTTGATTGTTTAAAAAGATTATTGAAATTTATAAACTTCTACCAATATTGTCCAAGAAAAAGCAGGAAGGCACAATCCCAAAAATCAAGAATGAAAAGGGGAATATCCCAACAAATATTTCAAATGCAGAAAAGACGAAAACAACTTTATTTCCATAAATTTGAAAATTTAGATGGTATTGACAAATCCCAAAGAAAATAACCTACCAAGACTTACAGACTTACAGAAGAAATGGAAAATTTTACCTGTATATATTGTTATACCTGTTAATGTAGTTGTATTGTTGTGTACTTACTATCTTGTAATCTGATTTGTTACATAAATATTTTATGCACACACACAGTTACATATAGCAACACATTCCTCATATTTGTTATTTTAATGAATATAGAAAACCTCTTTGTTACTATGTCAGTAATACCACATTTGGACTCTTTCTTATGTTTTATGCTAGTTGTATAAAGAAATACCCTGAGAATTGTGATACAAATCACTTTTTACCCTTGGTTATTTCCTGAGGGACAAGTTATCTGTAGTGGAATTATTAGAAGAAAAATTATGAATCGTTTCTTTATTCTTTTCATATATTGCCAAGTTATTCTTCTGTAAAACTGAATCAATTTACAGTATCACTAGCAATGTATAAGTGCAATCTTTCCCCCAAATTTCCACTAGCAATTGACTTTATACACTGTTTTTAATCATTCATTAGATAAGCAATAGAACACTTAAGTTATTTTAATTTACATTCTTTTAAGTGCTGTTGAGGTTTTGTCTTTTTTCACATGACGATGCTCTATGTCAATTTCTTTTCATATAAACTACCTGTTCATCATCTTTGTTAACTTACCAAGTAGAATTTTAGTGCTGATATATGTGCACTCATGATTTTTTTGTTTAGGCTGCATAATAAGCCTTTATCAGTTATACTTTTCTCATGAATTTTCCTATTACAGTATTCCTTTCATTTGTTATTTATTTTAGAGCTTAACAGTCTTTTTATTTTTTTTATTTTTTATTTTTATTTTTTTGAGTTGGAGCCTCACTCTGTCACCCAAACTGGAGTGCAGTGGCTGCTCCCGGCCACCGCAGCCTCGATCTGCTGGGCTCTGGCGATCCTTCTGCCTCAGCCTTCCAAGTAGCTGGAACTACAGGTGCGCGCTACCGTACCCGGCTAATTTTTTGATTTTATTGTAGATGAGGTCTTGCCAAGTTGCCCAGGGTGGTCTCGAACCCGCAGGCTCAGGCAATCCACTCACCTCAGCCTCCCAAAGGCATGGAATTACAGGCTGAGACACCGACCCCACCTCAGTCTTTTTATTTTTAAGGTATTTGAATAAATTTATCTTGCATGTGATGATATACTTCATTTCTTTAAAAGTCAAAATATGTCTCCCTTCCACAGCTGGAATAAATTGTGATTTCATAGTGGTCTACGTGGTCCAGTATCCCCAAAATCTTTAAATCCTCTTAACTAGAGTCACTTAACCACTGCTTGTGTACTATGCCTGAATTAGAGTAATCCTTTTTTCTACTATCTTGGGTTTCTGCTTCATTCTTATAATTGTGCTTATACTTGCACAACAGTTCTATTGACAAAGCCTCTACTTTCACAATCTACCTGGTACCCTGATCCTTCTAAGACTAAGACTTTGCCCTTCTCTTTCTTGTTCTTTTGGGAACTTGAATTCTAATTCTGAATCCCAGAAAAACAACTAGGATTGCAAAACCTGCCGCTACAACTCCAGACATCAAATGCCTATCCAGATGTCTGTCTTTTTTGTTATTCATCTTTCTGTTCTTTATCTGTCTAACACATCATTAACACCTTACCCCTTTTCTGGCTTTCTTTAATCCTGACTGCCTACCTCAACTGCCATATCTTATCCCAAGATTCTCTAGACATTTGTCTCCCGGGCTGGATTTCTTCCCTACCACCTTTAGCAATTGCCCCAATGTAGTGAACACATTTGGTTCACAGATACTGGCTTTGTATATCTGACCTCTCCTTACTTTGACTGATTTCAATTTTTTAAAAAAAATTTAATTTTATAATTTAACAAAATATGCTTTCTCCTTACAACTATTATATTATCTGGAATGTGTTACACATGTTCAGTATAAGGCATGGATCTAAGTTATTTGTAACCATATGTATTATTAGCTTGGAAAACAACATTTATTAATTATTCTTTTCTCCATTGATGTTACTTTTATTTTTCACAGGAGTTTTAGTTCTTATAATAATAATTTGAATCAATTTCCAGGTACTCTATTTCATTAATCTGTCTCCTTCATTTAGTTATAATATTACACAATTATGACAAAAGTGGATTTTGGTATGTATTTGTGAATTTGAGTACTCTCATCTTTATTTAATCTTTCTGACAAAGACATATTTCTCTATTTATTTAAATTTTTCATTTTTTTACTTATAAGGATCCCAATATTCTTTGTGTAACAACTTAATTGATGCAGAAACATTTAATGTTTCTAGTAACTATTGGGAAGGAATCTCATTTCTTTTTTGACTATTTATTATATTTTTTGTATTATCATTATATAGGGATACATTCAGTTTAGTTTTGTGAATTTATTTCATTCCACAACTCTGATGAACTCATTGGTTCCCTCTGGCAATGTTTTGGTTGACTTCTTTAGATTTTCTGAGTCTATATTTATGTCATAAGCAAAAAGAGATTTTTTTGTATCTAAATTTCTGAAACGTACCTTCAATTCTTTTAATTTACTTTCTGGTACTCATGGTCAATATTCCATTATAAAGAAATGATAACTAGAGAAAGGAAAAGAATTAGCATTTGTAGAGTGCTACTTTGTTTATTCTTGATTTCAAAGAAAGTTATTCCAGTCATACTTCCCCATTCTGGCAATCACCAGTCTACTTTCTATTTCTATGAGTTTGACTATTTTAGTTAGCACATATGAATTGAATCATACAGCATTTTTCTTTTTGTGACTGACTTATTTTACTTTTCTTAATGACCTTCAGGTTCATCTATGTTGTCTCAAATGACAGGATTTACTTACTTTTTAAAACTGAATAATATTCGAGTATGTGTTTGTATGTCTATATATTTGATATTTACTTTATCCATTCATTTGGTGAACATTTAAGAGGTTTGCATGTATTGATTATTTTAAACAATGTTGCATTGACCATATAGTAGTTCACATTATCTTTTCTAGATATTGATTTCGTTTCCTTTGAACATATACCCAGAAGTGGGAGTGCTAGATCATACGGTAGTTTATTATAAATTTTGTCAGGAACTTCTATATTGTTTACCACAGTGGCTGCACCACTTTAATTCCTGCCAGCAGCGCACAAGGGACTTTTTTTACTCAACCTGGCAAACACTTGCTATCTTTTTTCTTTTTGATAATAACCATCTTTACAGGTGAGAGGTGATATAATATGATGGTTTTGATTTGCATTTCCCTTATGATTAGTGATGTTGAACAGTTAAAAAATATAGCTGTGGGGCATTTGTATGTCTTTGAAAAAAATATCTATTCAGGTCCTTTGCCCATTTTTAATTGGGTTATTTGTTTTATTGCCATTGAGTTGTATAAGTTTTTACATCATTTGGATATTAACCCTTTATCAAATATATGATTTGCAAATACTTTCTCTCATTCCATAGATTGCCTTTTAATTTTGTTGATTGCTTTCATTGTTGTGCAGAAACTCTTTAGTTTGATGTGGTCCCACTAGTTTATTTTTGCTGTTGTTATCCATGCTTTCAATATCCTTTCCAAAAACTCATTGCTACAACCAATGTCAAGAACTTTCCTCCTATGTTTTATTCTAGAATTTTTACAGTTTCAGGTTAAAGTTTAAGTCTTTATTTGACTTTGAGTTGTTTTTTTATGTGTGGTATAAGATAGAATCCAATTTCATTCTTTTGCATATGAATATTCCTTTTTCCTATCACCATTTATTGAAGAGGCCATCTCATCCCCAATCGTGATGACTTTGTCAAAGATTAGTTGACAAAGATTAGTTAACTTATATGCATAAATTTATTTCTGGGCTCTGTATTCTGTTCCGTTGGTGTATGTGCTTGTTTTTATGCCAGTACCATGCCCTTTTATTACTATTACTTTTTAATGTAATTTGAAATCAGAAAGTGTAATGACTACAGCTTTGTTTTTCTTGCACAAGATTAATTTAGGCATTCAAGATCTTTTGTGGTTCCATATAACTTTTAAGATTTTTTTCTATTTCTGAGAACAATGCCATCAGAATATTGATAGAGATTTCACTGAATCTGTAGATTGCTTTGGGTAATGTGGACATTTTTACAATATTAATTATTTTCATTCATGAGCAAGAGATATCTTCATTTTACTTATTTATGTGTTCGATTTATTTTACTAGTGTCTTATAGTTTTGGGAATGTATTGATTTTTTACCTTCTTGGTTAAATTTATTTCTAAAAATTTTATTTTTTGATACTGTCATAAATGTGATTATTTTCTTAACTTATTTCATGGATGACTTTGTAGACATGCAACTGAAATTTGTATTATAATATTGTATCCTGCAACTATACTGAACTCATTTATTTTTTACAACAGTATGTGATGGAGTCTTTAGGACTTTCTGTACTTCAGATCATGTCATTTGTAAATAGAGGCATTTAATACTTTTTCCTTTTCAATGTAGATGCTTTATAATTTTTACTTGTTTAATTTATCTGGCTAGGATTTTTAATACTGTATTTAATTGAAGTGGTGTGAGTGACATTCTTTCTGGCTCCTGATATTAGAGAAAAGCTTTCAGCTTTTTACCATTGCATATATTGGATTATCATATATGCCCTTTATTATGGTAAGGTGTTTTATCTCTATACCTAATTTGTTGAGAAAAGATACTTGATGTAATTTTAATTCTCTTAAATTTGTTAAGACTTTATTTGGTCTAATATATGATCTATCATGGAATATGTTTTATGTATGCTTGAGAAGGGTATGTATTCTGAAGTTGTTGGTTGGGATGTTCTGTATAGGTCTGTTAGGTCCATATGGTCTACAGTATTGTTCAAGCTAGTTGTTTTCTTTTCATTTGTCTCTAGGTAATGTATTTATTGCTGAATGTGAGTTATTGGAGTCTCCTGTTATTATTGTATTGCTGTCTGTTTCCCCTTTCAAGTGTATTAATAAATTCTGTATATATTTAGAGTTGCTAATATTGCTTATATGTATACACAAACACACACACACACACACACACACACACACACACACACATGCACACACACGCAACGCACATAGACGTCCCAAATTGGAATTTATTTATAAAAAATGTGTATTTATCCTTACATGTTTAAATATTAGCCACCTTCAAAGTACTCTTTGTTTGATGCAATACCCCCATAATACTTTTTTTCACTACTGTAAACAAAATGATGCCTATAGGTGCTTCTGCTGTTTTTTGATTTACCTCTTTCACATCGGCAAAACGGTTTCTTCTGAAGACTTTTTTCATCTGGGGAGCAAAAAATTCACTCAGGGCAAAATTGGATGAATAGGGAGGGTAGGGAACAGGGATCATGCCATTATTTTTGGTAAAAAAAACAAAGACAAAATCACAAAAAAACCCTGCTGAACACTCAGTAAGGTATGGAGTGTGATGTGGGCAAGTGTGTTGTCATGGTGGACGAACCAGTTACCTGCTTGCCACAACTCGGGACATTTCTTCTACAAATTGAGATGCAAATTTCTCAAAACTTCCAGATAAAAACTTTCATTGACCATTTGATCCAGAGGGACACATTCTGAGTGTACTACAAGGGACCACCCTCTAAAATATAATTCCATTTTTCTTTTGGGGTCTCCCTTGTGTGTGTGTGTATGTGTATGTGTGTATCTGCATTTGTATATCTTATTAATTAATTTACCCTTTATTGTTATATAATAAACATCTTTGTTTCTTATGACACTTCTTGACTTGAAATCTGTTTTGTCTTTTATAAGTATAGCCACCTTTGCTTTTTTTAAATCACTATTTGTATGGAATATCTTGTCCCATTCCTTCACTTTCAGCCTGTGTGTGTTCTTGAAGCTAAGGTGAGTCTTTATAGGTGGCAATAACTGCATCTTATTTTTAAATCCATTCAGCTACTATATCTTTTCTTTGAATAATTTTATTCTTTTACATTTAAAGGAATTACTAATAGGTAAGAAATTATTGTCATTTTATTAATTACTTTCCAATATTTTGTGGGTTTTTTGTTTATTACTTCCTCTCTTGCTGTCTTCCTTTGTGATTTGATAATTTTTTTGTCATGGTATATACTTTTATTTCTTTCAATACTTTGTGTATATAGTACATGTTTTTTCTTTATAATTATCACAAGGCATTCATAAAACATCTTATAATAGTCTTTTTATTTTTTTGAGTTGGAGTCTCACTCTGTTGCCCAGGCTAGAGTATAGTGGCATGCTCATGGCCACCACAACCTCGACCTGCTGGGCTCAGATGATCCTTCTGCCTCAGCCTTCCAAGTAGCTGGAACCACAGGCATGTGCCACCATGCCCAGCTGATTTTTTTGATTTATTGTAGAGACGAGGTTTTGCCATGTTGCTCAAGCTAGTCTCGTATCCCTGAGTTCAGGCAATCCTCTTGCCTCTGCCTCCCAATGTTCTGGGATTACAGACATGAACCACTGTGCCTGGCTATAATAGTTTGCTTTAAGCTGATAACTTTGAATGTAAACAAAAACCTTACACTTTTTCTCCTCATCAAACATATATTTATTGATGTCACACTTTATATCTTTTTATATTGTATATTCATTAAGAACTTATTATAGTTATAATTATTTTAATATTTTCATACTAGAGTCAAACATGATTTATGCACCACATTATAGCATTAGGGTATTTTCAGTTTGGCTATATTCATACCTTATATTAGTGAGTCTTATACTTTCATGCTGTTGATGTCCTTTCATTTTAACTTGAAGGCCTTTCTTTGGCATTTCTTTTAAGCAGGTCTAGTGATGTTGAATTCCTCCAGCTACTGTTTGTTTGGGATAGTATTTTTCTCTCCTTAATATCTGAAGGACAGCTTTACTAGGAAAATATTCTTGTTTGGCAGGTTTTTTTTCTTTAGAACTTCGTATAGGTCATCCTACTTTTTTGGTCTATGAGATTTCTGCTAAGAAATTCCCTGACAGTCTAATTGGAGATTCCTGTTTAGGTGACAAGCCTGTTTTCTCTTGCTGGTTTCAAAATTATTTCTTTGTCTTTGAATTTTGAGCATTTGCTTATCCATGGGTCTTGAGGAAGTTCTCTTTATGTTGAATCCATCTGAGGTTCTTTGTCTTAATGGATCTGAATGTTCACTTCCTTCAGATATGATAATTTTTCTGCTATTATTTCCTTAAATAAGTTCTATGCCCCTTTCTCTTTTTCTCTGCTCTATTGAAACTCTCATAATGTGTATATTGGTCCACTTGAGGGTGTCTCATAAGTTCTGTAGGCCTTTTGAATTATTTTTCATTCTTATTTATTTTTGTTGCACTCAGTGGATAATTTCAAATGACCCTTTTTTGAACTCATTGATTCTTCTGTTTGTTTGAGTCTCCTGTTACTACTATCTGTGGAATATTTCAGTTCAGTCATTGTGTTCTTTAGTTCCAGGATTTGTGTTTTTCTTGGAGAGGGTTCTCTTTTTTTATTTATTATGGAGTTTTGGGGTACAAGTTAGGATTTACTACATAAATAGGCTGCATGCAGGTGAGGTTTGGGCTTCTAGGTGGCCCTCAATCCCCCTGGTAGTGGACCAGATACACTTTGTGTTGTCACGTGCCCCCTCACACACCTTCCTTCTCTCCTTCTCTAGCAGTGCACAGTGACTGCCAATCCCATCTTTGTGCTAATGTGACTAGTGATCAGGGCCTACTTATGAGAACATGCAATATTCAGTTCTTTGTTTCTATGATAGTTCACTTAGTATGATGGTCTTCAACTGTATCCAAATTGCTGCGAAGGCCATGATTTTGTTCTGCTTTATGGCTGCATAATATGCCATCATGTATATATACCACATTTTCTTTATCAAGTCTACTTTTGATGGGGCATCAAAAAAATACTTTTTGTTATTGTGAATAGTGCAGCAATAAACATGCCTGTGCAGGTGTCTTTTTTGTAGAGTGCTCCTCTCTTTAAAATATACCCAGAGGTTTCTCTCTTTTGTAAAACTTTTCAGTTTGTTCATATATTGTTTTCCTGACTAGGTTTAGTTGTATATCCATGTTCTATTGTGTGTAGTTCTCTCAACTTCTTTAAGACTAATATTTTAAATTTCTTTTCAAGCATTTCATAGATCTTATTTTTTTTTTTTTAGGACTGGATACTGGCACTTTATTTTGTTCCTTTATTGGTTACTGGCACTTTATTCTTGGTAGTATCATATTTCTTTGATTATTCATGATTTTTGTGTTCTTGCATTGATACCTACACATTTGAAAAGTAGGCACCTCTTTTGGTCTTTGCACATTGGCTTTGACAGAAAATGCCCTTCATCAGTCAGCTCAGCTAAAGATTCTTGGTGGGCTAGCAGATGGAGTCAGCGATTGTACTTTCTACAGGAGTTCTTGGGAAGGCTGACCTTGTCTTTGGGTCAGTGAGCTGTGGTCCTGGTGTGTCTGAGTTTACAGTAGCTGGCCTGGTGCCTGCAGCTTGGGTCTGTGTAGGTAGGCCTGGTGCCTTGGTTTATAGGGTTGAGCCTGGAGTTTGGGTACATGGGGGCCAACATGGTACTGAAGAAGGATTTGAAGCCTGAGTCAGGGTAATCACCTTTGTGTGGGGAGTGTGTTTATGTTCTGGGTTCACAGGAGCCAGTTGAATTCCAAAACAGGTCTAAAGCCTGGAACTGTGAGGCCTGGTTTGGAATTAAGGTTACAAGGGCCATCCTGGTATGGAGGTAGGCCTGGAATCTGGGTCTACAGTGGCTAGCTTAGAGCTTTGGGCCACAGAATCTGGTCTTGTATTAAGATGGGCCGGGAACCTGGGTCCAAAGGTGCCATTGCATGCCCATAGAAGCGTAGCTGGAGCCTAGTGCTACAGGGGCTAGCTTGACATTGGCATGAAGCCTGGTTTAGTAGGGATGAGCCTGGAGCTCGGGGCCATAAGAGCTGGCTTGGCATTGGAGTAGGCCTAGATCCAAGATCAATGAGACCTGGCCTCAATCTGGAATTCACTGAGGCAGGCCTTGTGCAGGGGTCTGTGATATAGGTGTATGCTTACTCTATTTTCCTTCCTTCATGCAAGGGATATATCTCTCCATGATATGCTGTGTGGACTTTGGGAAGAGGTGGTACAGTTAATGTAAAACTTTTCTTTATACCCCTTTCAATGCATCTTATTGTTGGGAGCCAGCCACGGAGGCCGACTGAGCGTTAGGGATCAGGAAGGGCTGTTGACCCTGAGACCACTAGGATGTGTTCGGGAGCTATTAACCCCATTTCCTCCCCCTTTCTACTCAGCACTAACCAGATTAAGCTCCTGTGAGCTCAAAACATAAAAACTCTGAGACTGGGAAGAAAACAAGCTCACTTTAGAAGCTCATTGCTCCCATTCTTGCACAAACTGCAGTTTTGGCTTTCACACAACTTATAATTCAAACTCGTGTCACATCTAAGAGCCTTAGTATTGGTCACAGGATTCTGGGTCATGATCTTAGGATTTATTGAAGGTGTAAATTGTAGAATATAGTTTTAGAAGACAGCCATTTTGTTGAAAGAATGTGGCTGGGTTACTTGCAGGTAGCCCACTGTGAACTTTGGACTGGGCCACATTCCAAACATTCTGGGATGGGCCACTTTTTGTTTGTAAAGTAAATACTTAAGCTTCTATAGAATTGTTTAACTTGGCATAAATCAATCAGCTTAGGATTAAAAAGGTTTATGTCAGTCACGGACTAGGTTATCCTTTGTTATGGGATTTTAAGATTATCATAAGAAAAGGGTTTAAAGGCAATCATTGATTAAGTTTTCATGGATTAAGGTTTCTGGTGGGAGGGGATGCCCCTCCCACATCTGACTTTGTGTATAAAAGACCCGTTGTAATTCCCAATAATTCACATCGTTTCTGCACTAGACGGGAGTCCAGTCTCTTTCTTTCTTTCTCTCTCTCTCTCTCTCTCTCTCTCTGTCTTCTTCCCCCCCAATTGCCAATGCCATCTCCACCTTTGAGGTACCCTGAACCTGGCTGGAGCTGGTCTCCGGCATCTTATCTTATTCCTTTGATTTAGCCAGTGGCTATAATCACTTATATGGATTCCTTAGCTCTTAAGAAGATATTTTTGTACATGGGTAGATTTTTGAGTTAATGTTTTCTTGATGAGTTTAACACTGGATGTTGCTATTCTGACATCTTGCTTGCATCACTCTCCAATCATTTTCTTAAAAAAAAAAAAAACATAAGTGCTATATAGTTTGGTTTTGGCAACTGACAATTTCTAGTTCACCCACAGATGAAGATGCAGAAGAGTTGGCAATTTACAAGTTTGCACATTTTAAATGAAAAAACTCCTATTGAAATAATTAAATTAGGAGCAAATATGCAGAGTGCCACAAGCAGGGAAATGTGAGGTCTGAAAATATACATATTTTGACCCTTATCTCTTTGTTTATTTGTTTTGGCTTTCATCTCTCCCCTTTATTAGGTGATAGAGGACTTTGGACACTTTGGTAACATGGGACAGACTTTAATTTCAAATTACTCTGATCTCAGACTAGTTTCCTTTTTGGAAATGGTTTAGTGTTTATGAGCCCAAGGAGAAAGTCATTGTCTTAACATATTTGTGGCCTGGTACTGAGGCAAAGTAGATTTGTGGAGCTATGTCCAGGGTGTATGTGTTGGAACAAGCATTTGGTGCCTGTGAACAAGGAGAATTATTTTTTCAGGAGAGAATTTGTTAGCAATTTATGTTGTCTTATTTGAGGGCTTCAGAATTTCATTTTATTTTAAATTTTAATTAATATTTTGGTTGGATTCTTCTTTTTAAAATTCAAAACATTATATTTGAGATCAATAGTCCCAACCCTAGTTCTTATTGGTGCTTGTGTGTATGTGCATGTATGTTTATGAGTATGTGTACAAGCATTTTCATGGTTATAAAACTGATAGTATTCTATGCAAGTTATTTTGAAACTTTTTTTTTATTTATTCACCAAAGTGTCTTGGTAAAGTATTGATTTTGTTGCATATATATCTGGCTCATTCCTTTACCTAACTGCATATTATTCTATAATATAAACATTCCTTACTTTGTTTACTATTTTTTATGGGTAGTTTTGTTATTTTCAAATTTTTACTACTGTAAATAAGACTAAAATTAACAACTTTGTCTGCATCCCTGTGTGTACAGATGCAAGTATTTCTGTAGGGGAGATGAACAAAAATATATTTCCAGGGTACAAGCAATTGCAAATTTTCAAATCACCTTGGATACAAATAATCTTAACAACTATATGTTGCTGGATTGCTCTCCAAAGTTCTTCACAGCATTTTATCCACATCACACTGAAACCTTGACAAAATTATATGTATTTTTAAAATTTTTGCAAATAATGAGTAATAATTGCATTTGCTTTTCAACTTACAATGGAATTATCTCCCAAAAGCCCACTGTAAGTTAAAAATATTGTAATTCAAAAATTCATCCAATACACCAAACCTACTAACCGTAATAGCATAAATTACCCTACCTTAAACGTTTTCAGAACACTTCTATTAGCCTATAGTTGGGCAAAATTATCTGGGAGCACAGTATACTCTATTGTTTGTTTACCTTTGTGATTGTGTGACTGTCTGTGAGATGTTGCTCACTGTGGTTGTACAGCATTTTTAGAGTATTGTACCACTTTTTGCTAAACATGTATAACTTTTGTACCATCATAAAGTTGAAAATGCGTAAGTTAAACTTTAATAAATCAAGGACTGTTGGTAACATCTCATTTTTTCCGATTATCATTTCCCTGATTACCAGTGAGTTGTTTTTTATATCTTTCTTGACCATTTCTATTTCTCCTACACAAATCATTTGTCTTTTTTCTTTTTTTAACTTGGTTGTATTTTGTATCACAGATTTGTAGGAGTCCTTGATTATTCATTGCTAGTAAAATATGTTTTAGATGTCTTCTTCCAGGATTTTGCTTGCTTTTAACTTTGATTTTGACACTGTTTGGCATATCATTTTTACATTTTGATATCATCAAATTAATTTTCTTTCTTCCTTATGGCTTTTGTTTGTGTAAATCATTTAAAAATGACATTTTAAATCTTTATCTCAAACTTTTAAAAGTATTTTCTTCTAGTGTTTTATTATTTCTTTTTTATTTTCCCTTAAGGGTTTGATATATTTGGAATATGTATGTATGTGTGTCTATGTACATGAGCATATGTCTGTCTATTTGAGATAAGTGAAGTTAATTTTTTCTAACTTAAATTTTTAGATATATTAAGTTCCACATTACTCAAGGTATTTTTCTCTTCTTTTCCTTCCCCAGTCTCCTCTTCTCTCTTGATATCTGGATTCTCCATCCTTATGCTTATGTTGCTTTCTGGTTTATATGTAACATATACCATATTTTCAATCAATATTTATATTTGATCACCTTTCAGAAACATTACTCTATGGGTCTCCATGTTGGTAAAATAAATTGTTCTTTCTCTCAAATACCTGGAAAGATTAAGACGCTATCCAATGTCAGAACAGGCAAAAGGTCAAGGTAGTGATGTCAGAATTAAGTAGCTGAATTTCTTGGCTTCACGTATCGCAGTTTCTCTGAGACTCAGCCTGTCTACTTTAGGATCTCTTCCATTTTGAAGACTAAACGATGACCCTTGTTTCACCTTGCCAAATTCCTAACTAAGGGGCCTGGAGAGATTTTTTAAAAAACAAATTAACTCCCCCTATTTAATGCAGTTTACTTTCCAAGCTGTCTTTGGCATAACATCACATAACACATAAAGTAGAAAAATCAAAATATTTTATGACCTGGTAAAGCAGTGGCTTGGGGACTCTCAGACTCCTGGTATCTTTTAAAAAGGTGTATGAGGGGGGACCCCACAGAAAACATAATTTATTTATTGAAAATTATGTATTTATTCTTAAAATTTTTTGAATTTTAAAGATGTGGGGTACAATTCAGGGTTAGGTATACAAATGTTCATTATGCAGGTACCCTTGTTGATGAGGTGTGCCCCCCCTCCGCTGGCAGTTTCTTGCTGCTGTGAATCCCTTTCTTATAGTATTAGGATAATTATTCAAAGCCTGCTTATGAATGAGAACATGTGGTACTCAGTTCTTTGTTTCTGTGATAGATCACTCAGTATTATAGACTCTCAGTCTGTCCAAGTTGCTATGAAGTTCATAATTTTGTCTTTATTTATGGCTCCTATTCTCTCTGAAGTCTGCCACCTATGAGGCTTCATCTACATATTAAGAGCCTTGGAATTTTTCCCACCCCTTATCTCAATTGGACATCTCCTCTACTGATTTTCAAATTCCTTATATAAGAACCTAACTCTTGCTAACTAATTGCCAGACAGGAAATTTTTGAATCCACCTATAACTTTCAAGCCTGCTCTTAGAGATGTTGTGCCTTCCCAGATTGAACTAATGTAAATCCTACATGTATTGGTTTATGATTTTCTGTAACTTTTGTTCTTCTAAAATATATATAACCAAGCTACAAATCAACCACCATGGGCACACGTTCTCAGGACCTCCTGAAAATGGGTATCACAGGTCAAAGGTCACTCACATTTGGTTCAGAATAAACCATCATAAATGTTTACAGAGTTTGGCATCTTTCACTAACAGCTACAACTGACTGCATGTCTTGCCTCATACATAACTGAACATCTAGAATCTTGGAATTAGTTTGGCTTCCTCTTCTCTACACTATCCTGCCTTATAGAAATATCTGGTTTTAGATCTCTCCTATGCCTGCTCCCCAACAGTGTGGGGGCCATTGCCTTTGGCCCTCTAAATGTTTGCTGAAGCATTACTGGCATAAGGCAAATTGATTAATAGGAGAAAAGGCATATGCATTTATTTTACATGTATACATGAGAGTCTTCACTACGACAAATCACTTCCCAATGAGTTACAGAAACTTAAATACCATCTTGAGGTTACAGAAAGAACTGAGGCTTGGATTCTGGTAAAACAGGTTATGAGAGGGAGAAGAAGAGGCATTCTATTGAGGGGTGACAAATAATTGGGAGAATGAATGGATGAGGAAATAGAGACTGAACAAATAGTTATCTTTGGAAATTGAATGAACCTAAGAGACAAGCATTATGCTGTGAAATGGTTAGGCCTGGTATAATTACATTATTCCTTACCTTTCATGTAATAGATAATGAGATAATAGGGAGAGGAAATAGCTTGGCAAAACATCTTGAGGCAAAACATCATATTTTGGGGTATTGGCTTCTGAGCTCCAACAATAATAAAATATCATGGTGTTCTCTAATTTAGATGCCTGTCTTCTTGTCCCTAAATTCCAGGATACAGCCCTTCCAACCCAAATCCCAGGTCAAGGCATCAAGGACATCATGGAGAAAATCAATAGTTATGGTCTAGGATTAGTTTAAAGAAGCAAAAGATTGGACTGAATGTATACTGACCTCAGGGCTTTTTCTGGAATTTGGTTTGTTACTGCTGCTATTTTTAATAAACTTCTGACACAAGCTTAGCTTGTGATAATATTTTTTTCTACTAAAATGTAAACACAAGGGAAAACAGTTTAATTGAAAGGATTATTAGTTGGCTTACAATTAATTGATATTTTATGGTATTTGTTTATGATAATGTAACAGTCACCCTGGCACTATCTTATTTGATATATGCAAAAAAGTTGTTGGGAAGTGAATTAAATGAGAAAGAAGCCCATTGCTGGTCATTAACTCATATGAATTTGTGAGAATGTTAACAAGCATGGTGGTAAATCAGTGTTCTTGCCTACCCAATATAGTGTAATTAATTTCAAGAAGTGTCATTTTTTAAAGACAGTATGTGGACATCAGACAGTATTCTGTGCTGAGTTCTAAGAATTAGGTGAGGAACTTAATGCCCTTAAGCCTTGCTTTGCCTCTCCAGGCTGATTCTTTTCTGGTAAGTGAAATGAGACCACTGGATTCATGTGTACTCAACTTTAACATTTGATGAAGAAATGTAACTTTTAAAAGAACAGAGAAAATATATTTCCCAAAAAGGCAAGTTAAGACTTCTTATTTTTGAAGAGGACTAGTCTGAGATAGCATTTTATATATGTTATGCCCAGTGTTCTTAGTGTTGTTTTCAAGGGGCATTTCCTAGATGGATTCTAGGAAAAAATAGTAATACTGTCCCACAAGGAATAAGCCTGGCCCACAAGGATCTTTTTCTGGCCTTGAATTATTTCAGCACATACATTGCTTTGAAATATTCACTAGTTGTAAGAACTTGATTATGTTTCAGTCATTCAACAAGTATATAGTGAGCACTTAGTATGTGCCATAGGCTGTTCTAGGCATTTGGGGATATATTAACAAATAGCAAGTTTAGAGTCTTATCCCTTCACCAGCTACCGTCACTTAGGATTATGATTACCTTTGTTTTCTTACTAATATTGTTATTTCAGCTTCAATCTAGTTGTATTGCTAAACTCTGTATATCTTCCTACTTTGCCCCTGAAAACTTGCCTAATCCAGATGTATAGTGGATTCAGAAAGAATGGATTCCAACTCTGATCCTGTCAGTTTTTCTAAAGAGTGTGTATTGTTTTCTTTCATTCTCCTCCCTGCAGTTTATATGACAGACCTCCACAGAAACCCATATGAGAGTGGAGGATAGTAAAATCCTGTGGTATAGAAACAGATAAATCTTGACAGTGTCACTTTGCTAGATGTGTCTCCTTGTTAAAGTTGCTAAATCTTTCAGAACATGAGTTTCCTCATCAGTAAAATGAGAAAAAACATCCATCACCTCAGAAGGGAGCTATGAGAAATTGTAATAATGTTATTTTTCAAGTAAGGTATCTGGCATATAGTCCTCCATAACAGTACCTGGTATTATGTTATTCCATATACTCCAGAAGACAATAAGGACTAGCAGAGGGTATTAAGCAAGTTCAACAGTGCAATTAGCTATTCCTCTGCTCTGTTCTCCTTCTTGGCCCCAATTTCTAGATTTACTAGGTCTCACACCTCTTTATCTTTAGACAAGGCATCTGGAGTTATCTTTGGTTTCTTTTCTTTTTTTTGTTTCTGTGACTGTCTTGATGTAAAATCTTGCAAGTTCTGAATTGTTTAAATAAGATAGGTACAACTTAGCAGAGGCTTAATGGCCAGAAACTGAAGATATTTGATCCTTGGAACACAATAAAATTTAGTGAGCTACAGGAAAGGAAAATAGGGATGAGGTAGCTTGTCTGATTCAAGTTATATAGAGGTCTTAAGGTAATCTCTGCTTTGTCATAAAACTGAATTTGCTTGATTAGGCAAATTATAATTGATCCCACATTTCTGCCTATTATTGTTCCAAAGTTATGGGGTAGAGGGGAAAGAGAAAAATAAAATAAACTGAAATCTGAATTTTTTTTCTAGATTTGCCACTGACTATGACCTTAGGTTGTGTATGGAGAAATTATTGTAAATATTTGAGTTGTAGAAGAGGAATTTCAGTTGGAGCATAATAGTTTTCACCAATAATTAACTTAATTAGGAGCCTCAGGTTGTAAGAGCTAAGACTAATGGATGGAAATTACAGTAAATATAGACTTTGATATAAAATGGGAAAGAAGTATAAAAAATAAAATAAATGTCTCCCTCAATGAGCAACTGGGATTTTTCACAAAATTTGGAGGATTGTTTTAGAAGGAATTCAAACATATGATGGAAAGTTAGGCAGTAAGATTTTTAAGGATTCCACTATCCTGAGGTTTTACTTTTAGTTGTCTTACTTTTGTAGACCTTGGCAAACCAATCTGTAAAATGAAAAGCATGAATTATATGATTGTATACTTGTTTTCTACCTCTGACAGTCTGTGGTTTATCTAATGAGCATTAACAATATGAGGAAGTTCAAGCTAGATTTATTTTTATGGCTTTCTACTGAGACTTTCTTTTGTGGGTCATGATCAAATCAGTAGATAGATATGAAGGAAGGAGTCCTACTGCTTGACAACTTCCTGCATCTACCAACTCTCTAGTGTCTTTAGCCTTTTTAAAAAACATTTTAACCTACTTATTTATTTTCTGTGGTAATTTATGGATTTTGCCAGTTACATGAGGGGAGTTAAATGTTTTATCTCTACTGTGATAATTTACATAGCATCACCGCAGAGAAATTTGAAGTAAGATATTCCTTCAATTTCTTGTGTTCTCCCTTGAAGGAAATGATCATTCAAGTCTGCTAATCATAGAAAGTGTTTAGCTGTTTGCACATTTTACCAAAGAAAAGAATAAGCTGTCACCTTTACAATCTGCAAGACCCACATATGAACAATGGATTCTTTGTAGTATTCCAGAATGTAGGAGAAAATGTTTGGTTCCAGAAAAATAAGTTTAATTATAATTAGCATTATTTCTATGGTTTATCCTCAAGGATTATATTACAGATGAAGACAGGCTACTTAATTTGAGGGATACAGTGCAAAATGAAAGTGTGACACTCCTTGTTCAAAATGCAAGAAACAAGTGCCTTTACAAAGGACTACAATTTGCACATCTTCTCAGAACACAGTGGAATAAAAATAAATATCATCACCAACAAGAATTCCCAAAACAGCAAAATACATGGAAATTAAACAACATGTTTAGGAATGACTTTTGGGTTAACACAGAAATCAAGGCAGTAATAAAAATATTATTAGAAACAAATGATAACAAAGACATAGCATACCGAAATATCTGGGATACCATTAGAGTGGTGCTGAGAGGGAACTTTATAACATTGCACACACATATCAGGAAAATAGAGGGATCTTAGGTAAACAGTCTAACAGTATAACATCACACTTAAGGGAGCTAGGATGACAAAAGCAATCCAATCTTAGAATTAGTAGAAAAAGTAAAATTATTAAAATGAACTCACAGTTGAATAAAATAGAGACCAAAAAATCATATAAATATTCAAAGGTTGAAATGCTGGTTCTTTGAAAAAATAAATATTGACAGATCATTGGCAAAATTAGCAAAAAAAGAGAGAGTGAAACTTCTAATAAATATAATTAGAAACAAAAAAGGTGATGTTACAACTGACCCTGAAGAAATACAAATGATTATCAGAGATTACTAAAAACCTATATGTGAATAAAGTAGAAAATCTAGAGGAAATGGAGCGATTTCTGGCATCACATAAACTTCCAGATTGAAACAGAAAGAAATTGAAACCCTAAAGAGACTAATAATAATCCAAGAAATTGACTCAGTAAAAAGAAAGTTTCCCACCAAAAAAAGGCCTGGACCAGATAATTTCTCAGCTGGATTTTACAAGATGTACAAAGAACAGCTGATACAAATCCTGTTGAAACTATTCCAGGCAATTGAGAGGGAAGGGTTTCTTCCTAGTTCATTCTATGAGGCCAATATTGTCCTGATATCCCAAAATGGCAAAGACCCAACAAGGAAAGAAAACTACAGGCCACTTTCCCTGATTAGCATAGATGTAAAAATTCTCAATAAGATTCTAGCAAATGGTGTCCAACAGCACATTTCAAGGATCACCTATCACAACCAGGTAGGCCTCATATCCAGGATGCAAGGGTGGTTCAACATACAAAAATCAATAAACGTAATCCATCACACAAAGATGTGTAAAACCAAGAACCTTATGATTAACATATTAGACACAGAAAAAAATCCAGTAAAATACAATATACCTTCTTGATAAAAACCCTCAGGCACCTAGGCATTGAAGAAACATTCCATAAATAATAAGAGCCATAGATGGACAAGCTGCAGCCAACATAATGCTTAAAGAACAGAAGATGAAAACATTCTTTGTAAAAACTGGAGTAAGAAAAAGAAGCCCACTATCACCCCTCATATTTAACATAGTACTGGAAGTCTTAGCTGGCAGGAGAAAGAAATTAAGGGTATCCAAATAAGAAAAGAGGAAGTTAGCCGGGCTCGGTGGCTCAGCCTGTAATCCCACGCCTTTGGGAGGCTGAGGTGAGTGGATTGCCTGAGCCCGCGGGTTTGAGACCCGCCTGGGCAGCAAGACCTCATCTCTACAATAAATCAAAAAATCAGCCGGGCGTGGTAGCGCATGCCTGTAATTCCGGCAACTTGGAAGGCTGAGGCGGAAGGATCGCCGGAGCCCAGCAGGTCGAGACTGCGGTGGCCGGGAGTGGCCACTGCACTCCAGTCTGGACAACAGAGTGAGACTCCAACTCAAAAAAAAAAAAAAAGAAAAGAGGAAGTTAAATGGCCTCTCTTTTCAGATGATACGGTTCTATACCTAGAAGACTCATCTTGAAATCATGAAATCACCCATTATGAAATGGGCAAATACATTGAAATAATCTCAAAAAAAATTAATTGAAGCTAATTGCAGCTTCTCACAACAATGCTAGCTGGTACACTGATGTCAGTAGGCTGCTAGAACACTTATCTCACAGGAGAAGCTTTACTACAGGCTTGATCTACCCAAAGAAGTGAAAGAGTTTTACAATGTAAAGTATAAAACACCACTCAAAGAAATCAAGGATAAAACAAACAAATGGAAAAGCACTCCATGCTTATGGTTTTGAAGAATCAACATCATCAAGATGTCCATCCTACCCAAGGAAATCTACAGATTTAATGTAATCCCTATCAAATTACCAACATTATTTTTTTTATAGACCTAGAAAAGACAATACAGAAATTCGCATGGAAGCCAAAAGGAACAAGAATAGCTCAAGTACTCCTCAGCAAAAAGAACAAGGCCAGAACATCACACTTCCAGACCTCAAACTTTACTATAAGGCTATAGTAACAAAGACAGCATGGTACTGGAACAAAAATAGGCACAACGGAACAGGATAGAGAATCAGAAATGTAACCACAGACCTTTAACCAATTCATCTTCAACAAATGTTAGGGAATAGATACCATATAAATACCAAATGGTGCTGGGAAAACTGGCTAACCACATACAGAAGAATGAAACTGGACCCCTACCTATCACAATATAGAAAAATTAAGTCAAAATGGATAATGTAATTAAATATGAAACTCAAACTATAAGAATCTTAGAAGAAAACTTAGGGAACACCCTCCTGGATATCAGAGTAGGCAATGAATGTATGGACATGTTCTCAAGAGCAAATACAGCAAAAGCTAAGATTAACAGGTGGGACCTTATCAAGCTAAAAAGGTTTTGTACAGCAAAAGATACCATCAAGAGAATAAAGAGACAATCTACAGAATAGGAAAAAGTATTTGCAAGTTATGCATCTAACAAAGGCCTAAAATCCAGGATATACAAAGAACTCAACTGAATCATCAGGAAAAAAGTGTATAACCACATGAAAAACTGGGCAAATGACATGAATAGATACTTCTTAAAGAATGGCATACAAGCAGCCAACAAACATATGAATAAATGCTCAGTTTCACTAATCATCAGAGAAATGCAAATCAAAACTATGATGAAATTTCACCATACACAGGTCAGAATGACTTTTTAATAAATAAAAAACAGCAGGTATTGACAAGGCTAGGGAGATAAGGG
This sequence comes from Cephalopachus bancanus, assembly GCA_027257055.1. Lineage (NCBI taxonomy): Eukaryota > Metazoa > Chordata > Mammalia > Primates > Tarsiidae > Cephalopachus > Cephalopachus bancanus. The sequence continues at coordinate 166,612 of JAPVLO010001058.1, forward strand.
AACACTTCTACACAGTTGGTGGGACTGTATAGAAGGCAGTGTAGCAATTCTCAAACAACTAAATATTGAGCTATCGTATGATCCAGCAGTTCCACTTCTGAAAATATATCCTACATAGATAGACCTACTCAGAAGACACATGCAACATATATGTTCATTGCACCACTATTCAGAATAGCAAAAACATGGAACCAACCCAGATACCCATCAAAAGTGGTACATAATCATGATGGAATACTATGCAGCCTTAAAGAAGAACAAAATCATGCCTTTTGAAACAATATAGATGCAGCTGGGAACCATCATTCTGAGTGAACTGTTACAGAAACAGAAAAGTAAATACCACATGTTCTCACTCATAAGAAGGCCCTAAACATGAGGCATGCAAGCATATAGGTGGGAACAACAAACGCTGTGCACTACTAGCATGGGGAGGAAGCGGGTGATAAGGGGCATGCAACCACTCATTGGGTATCATGTTCACTACCAGGGGAAGAGAGGGCTTGCTAGAAGCCCAAACCTCACCTGCATGCATTTTTTATGTAGTAAATTATTACATGTACCCCACAACTGTGGAATAAAAATTAAAATTAAAAATGCTACAGTAGAAAGTTTTTCCATATTTTACTCTGTTTCTCTCTCATTTGCTGTTTTGCTTGCTTTCTCTTACTGTGTGGTTTTTTAAATGTCCTATTTAATGTTATTCTAAGTAAAGAAAAATTAAAATTTTAAGTTATTAGCATGTTTTACAATTTATCTTGCCACAATACCAACTTTAAATGCAAATATAAGCATTTAACTTGTATGCAAAATCAGCAAAATCACAGTTTGCGTTTTATATCTCATGCATGCATACATATTTCACTCTTAACAAAACAATGAAAGCCTCCACAAAACTAACTCAACTATTTTTACTTCATTTTTTGATATATGCACATTCTATCAAGATTATCTAGCTTTGGCTTACTGACGAGTAAGGAAGGGCTGAAAGAAAATAAATTGTGAGTTGCTTTATTTTTTTCCTTCTATATAATTATTTTCTACATAAATGACTGACTGATACAGTGAATTAACACAGATAGAAGAGAGTATGACAGAGTTCTGTGATTATTCTTTTTTTTTTTTTTTACAACGCCATTACTTTTATTCTGCATTTGGAACAGAAATCATTATCTTCACTTTGAACAACAGTTTTTTTTTTGCCTGTTTTTGCATTTTATTTAAATGAAATTATTCAGTTTGAACTCTCTTGCTTCTTTTTACTTAATGTTATGTTTATGAGTCATCTTTTTTGTGTATTTGTAGTTCATTCTATTAGCTATTTAGCATTCTGCCTGTGGATATTCTACAATTTATCTATTGCATTCTTGATGTACATTTGGATAATTTCCAGAATTTGGAAATGAGAAAATAAATATGAGGACATTTGTTAGGAGGTTACTATAGTAATTCAACATGAAATGGTAAAAGGCCTAAATGCATAGTTATTACGCAGGGAAAAAAAACAAAACAAAAAAACAACAACAAAGAAAGCATAGATCTTATTCAAGTAATCCTTCTAACTTCCCAGAATTTGAAGGGAGGAGTTGGTGTTATGATTTCAAGCTGGAACTGATGGGGTAGAGAAAAGCTGGCAGCATGCTGTACATACCTTGGAGAACATAAGTCACATCAAACAAAGCCAGTGAATACATGTTTCTTCCATTTTAATGAATGAGGATGGGTAGGGGGCATTAATGGAAGAGGAGGAAAGAAGTATCATTGTTTCCTCAGCATTGTGACCAGAGATTATTAGAGAACATGAAAGAGATGTCTAGAAAAGTTCAGCATTTGATATTTATTGCTTTATTAGGAAATTAAATGTTTATTTTTTATATTCTGTTGTGCTTTCCAGAAGCACCACTTTTTCCTAGAATTTTTACTAGTAATTCTACATATTCTGGCAGGAAGGATGGATAGATAGATAGATAGATAGAGAGAGAGATGATAGATAGATAGATAGATAGATAGATAGATAGATAGATAACCAGCCAGACATAACTAGTAGCTAGAAATAAGAATTTTCCCACCTTACTAATTCATAGCCCATTTTTGTTTTTATTTTTCTAGTAATGTAAAGTGCTAGAGGCCAACCTAATTACCTAGGAGACACATCCTATTGGCAGATCTCTCACCTGCAATTTTAATCTCACCTTCAATTTGATTGTTATGCTGGTCAGGGAAAGGTATTTTCTACTGACCAACGCATAATAATTGTATCTTGTTACCATTGTCCATAATGCCTTCTCTCTCTTCTCTATTTGATGAACCAGTACCCAATGTAATTGCATTTACCAAGTTTTCCCTGACCCTTATGGCCAAATAAATAACTTCCTTATTTTTTATTCCTTAGCATTTTTAAAACGTAAATCTGTTATAGAATTTTTCATGTTGTATTAGCGTTATTATGCAAGTCAGATCTCAGCCTTGAATTGTGTTCACCAAAGCATTCAGAAAAGTTTGGGCCCACTAAGTACTTGTACATAGGATTAAAAATTTCCTGGGAAATAACTTATGATAGAGGTAAATGGAATGAAGTCAAGAAAGGGAGTTCAAGGATAAAGTGTATTCATTCCTCAAACCTAGGAACATAGAGGTTGTTTCTGAAGATTGTGTTATTGCACAGATCTTTTTTATTGCACGTCTGAAATAAATGTGAATAAAATCTTTTCAAAATTTTTCTTTTTTAATTAATCAACTGAACTCTTGAGAGTTTAAAAGATCAGCAACACTGGTGGCAATATTGCCTTTAAAACAGATACCTTTGGCATGGGGCATAGCTATCTATGGTATAGACATTAGTACCTATGCTCTTGGTACAGATTGTGGTACAGCTGGCCATGGTATCTTTAGTGGACATCAATCATGTGTCTTCCACATTTGGCTTTGGCAGGATTCAGGCATTGCCTTTATTAGCAGAGCAGGAGACGAGAAAAAATGTCAGATGCCACATGGTAGTTGAGAATACCAAATTCCCATCATTTGAGATATATTCTAGACTCCATAACTCTTTGAGGTGAATTTTGGAGAAAGAAGGGATGAGTGTAAAGTTCTGCAGAATAAATGCAAGTAGAGCCAGAGTAGCGAATAGAATGGCAAAGATGAGTTTCAGCTGGTTGTTTAATCATATATCTCCCTTACTGACTGGGAGTTGCTCATGATATGGAATTTTTCATTGTATTATTTGCTCACAATTTTTTTCATCTTTACTCTTGTTGTGACTCACTGTGCACAATATACTTTCCTACCCCATTGATTTGGGACTTGACTATGTGATTTTGTTTGATGGAATGTTGGAATGTGAGTGGATATTAACAGCCTTCTAATTCTGGACCAAGGCCTTAATTAAGAAACATTATGTTCCCATGCATCCCTCTTAAGCTTCTGACTTCTGCCATGAGAAGAACATATCCTAATTATCCATTGCTCCTTCATCTTGGGTCCAAAAAAGAAGAATGGAGCAAACCTGGGCCTGACCTAAAGCCTAGAGTTCAGTGTAGCTGAGATGAGCCCAGCTGAGATCACCCAAACTCTGTAGCTAATTCACAAACACATGAATGTAAACAATAGATATTATAAGCCACTGAGAGGTTGAAATTGGTTGTAATACAGCATTATTGCAGCAGAAATCCAACTAATACAAACTACATCTTGAAGCTTTTGTATCCATAATACCTAACTCAATTCCTAGCAAAGGTGGACACTTCACAATTAGTTGCTGAATGAGTAAAAGGAGGACATTACAAAGGAAGGACTGATTATACTGATGAACTTATTTCAATGATATTTCAGTAGTTAGAGCAACATAATTAGGGGAGTTAAAACAGGCACTTATTGACCAATTTTCTTCACCTCAAAACCAAGGCAGATGTCTCATGATATACGAGAGGGACCCCCTCCAAACTGGAATTGTTTTTGGAGGGCGGTCCTCTTGTAGTACAGGCTGCCCCCACTACTTAAGTGTTCTATGAACCCATTGCCATCAGCATGCCAACTAGTGTTGTTGTGAAAGGCTGAACTCAGCTTAAGTGAAATTTTTAAAAAAGATTCTTTCAGTGTGTTTGCCCATTTCATGATGGGTCATTTATGAGCACACCTGCCCACACTGCACTGAGTGTTCAGAAGTTTTTGACCAAAAATAGCATGATCCCCATGCCACACCCTTCCTATTCACCCTATCTCACCCCAAGAGATGCTTTTTGTTTGTTTGTTTCCTCGGATGAAAAAAAATCTCAAAGAGAAACATTTTGCTGATGTGGAAGAGGTGAAACAAAAAATGGCAGAAACACTGAAAGACATCAAAATTGACAAGTTCAAAAACTGTTTTGAGCAGTGGAAAAAGCTTCTCACTAGGTGTTGTGTATCAAACAGAGAGTACTTTGAAGGTGATTGAAGTTTAAACACATAAGAATTCCGTTTTTTGGGGGGGTCCCCCTCATATACCTTTCTATCAGCAGAGTTGAGAGTGGAAACCCTAGCCTGAAAAAAAAAAATCATGACTTAATGACTTAATGCACAGAAACACCACTGCCAAAAAAGCACTGTGCATGCCTTGCTGCTGGCAGAACAGATGGACTATCTCAGTGTGTGCAGGTCAGCTCTGAATGAACCAAGCTATCTTCCCTGCATTATCCTTGTAGTGTTTGTTTTGAGATTAGTACTTAGGATGCTAGTGGTTGGGAGTCTGGATACCTGAAATGTTCTAGAGGAAATGGAAGTGGTATGATTTGGGGATGGTAACAATCATAAAGAGACAACAGAAATGAGGAGGTGGTTTGAAAGGGGTGGAAACTTTTTAATAATGTTGGGGGGAGGGAGGAAGGAGGAGGAATTACACATGAGAATATGGGTGCCCTTTGAGAACGGTCTAAGCAGGATGATCTGGGGGTGGAAAGAAAGATGTCGTTTTGCACTAAGAATGATGCAGACAAGCAGATGGACTTGTTGCTGAGAGAGTCTGAGATGATAATAGGGGATCAAACTAGCATGAGTATTTTGGATGAGTTGTCATTAAGTAATTCTGGAGCATTTTCCTAAAGTTTTGGTAGCCCAAAGAATAATTTATTTTTAGAGAAAAAAAAACCCACATATTCTTCTTTTCCAAAAACATTATTCTGAGTAATAGTCCTTGAACATAAAAGAGACTTTAAGCATCTGTTTTTGGCTGCTACTCTACTCCCGTGGAAAAATCCTGTTTTCCAAAGTTTTAAAAGGATTTGAAACTCAGACAAATATTGATTAATTTTCTTGCTGGGATAGGGCTTGAAATTAGGTCTTATGAGTCCTTTGTATTAGAAATGTATGCAGCATTTTATTTTCCTTTTGAGTCTTTAAGACTAAGGAACAAGGAAAGAAAAATTGTGTCCCTAGTTATAGAAGACATTATCTTGATTATAGGACTTCTAAGATGAAATAATCATTCAGCATTCACAAGCAGGTTCTTTCAAGACTTTTTTGTTTGTTTGTTTAATCATAGTGTTTGGAACATGGTCATTTTTGTCTGAAAAATAATTTTATTTATTTATTTATTTATTTTTAGTCTCACTCTGTCACCCAGACTGGAGTGCAGTGGCCGCTCCCGACCACTGTAGCCTCGACCTTCTGGGCTTGGCAATCCTTCCGCCTCAGCCTTCCAAGTAGCTGGAACTACAGGCACGTGCTACCACGCCTGGCTAATTTTTTGATTTATTGTAGAGATGAGGTCTCACCAAGTTGCCCAGGTGGGTCTCGAACCTGCGGGCTCAGGCAATTCACTCACCTCAGCCTCCCAAGGTGCGGGATTACAGGTTGAGCCACCGAACCCGGCTAATAATTTTGACTGACTGGATTTAGTAATTGATAACAAGCAAAATGCTTATTAATGAGATTTTGATACTTTAGCATTTCTTTTTCTTTCTTTTTTTTTGAGAAAGCAGGATTTATTAAGAGGACAGAAAACCTCCCACAGTGGGATGGGACCCGAGGGGTTGCCCTATACTTTAGCATTTCTAATCAATAATACTTGAAAAGACCCAGATGTTAGCTACCTTGGGCATAGCTATTTCTTGATAAGGCAGTTAGTGATGTTTTGCTATGAGCATATTTTGATTGAAGAGTATAAGTCTTATGGCTTAGTGGTAAATGCCTTCAAGTTGACAGCTACAGCTTGAGTATTTTTAAAATTTATTTTATTTTTTATATTGGAAAATATAGTTTATTTAGAAAGTAAATTGGAGAGAGAGGGGGGGATTCACTACCCCAAGGTAGGAGAAGGAAACCAAAGTTTAGGAAAATATGTCCCAACCAGAGCTCAAAGAGCCACATAACTGGGCCAGGGCTTACAAAAGCATGGCCCAGCTTGAGTATTATGCTACACAGTAAATGTTCTAAGGTATTTTAAACATTGTTTGAACAAGAGGCAAGTATCCAGGATCTGTTTCCAATCAATTCTGTTGTGTTTCAGTTTGAAAGAGACAATAGGTGGCTTTGGTGAGCAACTTCACTGATACTCTTATTTAACAACTTTGTACAGGTGTTACAAAGTAGGTTTGGTTTGCTTATTGTTTGTTTCATTTATTTCTTTTCTTCCTTCTTTTTAATTCTCAAGGTTTTGTATTCATGTTTTAGTCTTCACATTAGTTTTCCTAAATTTCTTACCAATGTCTTCTCCTAAACCCCACACTTCTACTTGCCTTCTGATCACCTGTTTTAACCTTGATTTCGATTCTGAAAAGAAAACATTTTATTAACATACTGTATATCTTTTCTATCTTATATAGTGCATTTTATTAACACACACATATATATATTTATCTTATAAAACAGAATAAAGGCTTCAGATACAATTGTAGATGTTTACTATCTTTAAATAAACCTAGCACAGAAAAAGGTAGGTTTATAAATTTAATGAATACATATTTGTTTTTAACTGGAGATGATATCTTTTTTTTTGTTTGTTTGCAGGAAATAAATTTGGGATGCAGAGAAGATAAGTGATTTGCCTGAGATTTGGTAAGAAATTAATGAACTCTTGACCTCCAGTCTCTTTTCACATTTCATGATTTGAGCTAAAAAAAAATTCTGTTTACATGCAACTGCTAGGGAAACATATTGTGCAATGTGAAATGTTACTGATTATGAATGCAACCTAGAGAATACGAATCTGAGGTCCGAGTGTAAAAAAGAAAGAGATTCTCAGAATCATCCCTATTTCCTTCAATATGTTTTTCAACTATATTTGTATTCATTGTTGCTTCAGTATTATTTCTTCTATCTTTGCAGAGGAGTATTTCTAGTCTTCTGTGAGAAGGCAAAAAAAGTTAATACATAAAAGATATGGATGCCCAAATCTCTGCCTGCTATTTGGGTATTATTGATCAGGCCTATTGATGGTCTGTTATCTGAGAATGAAAAAGACATCTTTCTGTTCTTCCTTGACCATCCCCTCTACTGTTGCAAGCCCTAAGACATTTTGTTACGATATTTTTAAGGTCTAGGTGGATAGTTTATTGAAAGAGTTCCCTCTGGCTTTTGTTTTGGAAAGATTTCAAAGTGAATTGAAAGCAGGAAGAATTCAACCTAAGAGCACTGGGCAGATGTCTCATGTTTGCAAGTGTGATTACAGAAGCTTTAACCTCGAGTCTGTCTCATTTTTAAAGAAGTAGACATACTCAGTCACTGCATTCAGTTTTGGTATATAATAGTACTAATGATACTAGCTTTGGGAGAAATACAAGTTTAGACTTTCTATGATTTTCATATTTTGTGGGATGACTATGCTTGAATTCTCCTTCTCTATGTAATGATTTCCTTATATATGCATGACAACTAAAGCAAGTTATTTGGTTAGTGTGCATATGTGTGTGTGTTTGTGTGTATGTGTATTTGGGTGTGAAAAGAACTCCATACAACTACATTTCAGGAACAAGCAACTGAATAATCTAATATTGAAATTATATGCTTGATTTAGCTGTTAAAGTCATTTTTCTTTTTAACTGAATTTTTTGTTCTACTGTCATTTAAATAAATTTAAAATGCTTCTTGATTTAGTTATATATGTTCTTGAATGGATTTTAAGAGCAATGTACTAATAGCGGACTGGCTTGTACTCTGGGAAGAAGCAAAGGAAAATGCAATGTAATGGCAAGTAAGTTTTGTCTGATCAGATTGATACTTAGTTCATAGCTGATAATCTTTCCTCTTTGCTTTTACCTTATCTGCTTATGTGTGAGGATGTATGTATTCTGGGGGAGCACATTTTGCAGTGGAGTGAGTGGTTCACAAAGAGAGAAACTTCTAGGTCTTTAATATGTCTTCACTTTGCCTGTCTTACTGGCTTCTTGATGACACTAGCCTGCTGGTACTTTAGGCATGTTTTAAGAGCTGCCTCCTCAGACAAGAAAAGTCTGAACTATCTCATGCATCAAAAATCAAACCTTTGTGTTGATTTCTTAGTGCCATTACAGTCAACCCTCTGTGTCTGTGGTTTCTGTATCCTCAGATTCAGTCAACCCCAGATCAAAAATATTTGAGGAAAAGAATAACAAAAATAACACAAAATAAATATAATATAAGAATACAGTATGGCAACTATTTACATAGCATTTGCATTGTATTAGATACTATAATCATCTAGAGATGATTTAACGTATATGGGATGATGTACATAGGTAATATGCAAATACTATGCCATTTTATATAAGGGACTTGAGTATCTGCTGATTTTTGTAGGAGAGGAGAGTGGAGGGCACTGGGGCAGGGGAGATCCTGGAACCAATTCTCCATGGATACCAAGGACAACTGTAACTTGAAACTCACTGTCTAGAAGGAATTTGGTTACATGCTTAGATTTCATGTTTTGGAATAGGAAGTATCTTCTCTTTGAGTTCAAGTCTCTTTGAGGATGTTCGTTTCAGCTTTTATTTACTGATTTGGCTTCACAGGCTAATAGGTCTAAAACTGTAGCAACTTTGCAACTGGGAGAAACGCTGGGAATTTTTTTTTCATATTTATCGCAATTGGGAAACTTTATCAAATGTGTAATGTACATATATATATGTGTATATATGTATGTTGTTTTGAAATAATAACTATTCTCCCTATACTCATATATCACTGAAAATGGATGGTAGAAAAAACATGTTTTTGTTTTAAATTTCAGTGAAAAGGCATAGAGAAGAGAGAGAGAAAAGAGAGATTTATAAAATTTATGCTAGTATATGTGGGATTTTAAGATCCTTAGATCCTTAATATTTTTGTTAGAAAGTATAATGGCTTTTCACAGTATAGATCCTTTCAGCCATTAGTATTTCAGCACTAGCTGTATTTAAATTATATTTCCATGCAGCAAGCATTTCATTTTTGCAACAGTGTCTGTTACTTTTTCTATTCTATGTAGAATATTTTTTTCCAAGTCAAATCCTTCCCCTTGCCATAAATTGATTATCACTGGGAAAAGCAAACCTGCCTCCTACAGTCATCCTGGCCACTGTTCCATCCCTCCTAAAGACTGGGATTAACCAGTTCCCTTATAGAAATCAATACCCGAGAACCTGTTGTTGATGCTGGATATGGAATTCTCATGAGAGAGAGAATTATCATATGCCAATCCCTAAACATCTCCTTCCCCAGCCCATTCCCAATTACATATCAACCTTTTCCAAATGCAGGTTTTCAAATTTTGATGTGATTAACTTAAACAGGCAGACAGATTTGCAGCGTGTTCCTCTGGTGGAGATGGGCTGACTCATGTCAGTTTAAGAATAAAAATAGGGAGAACCACAGTTTTTATAGAACATTTCCCTGTGTTGTCATCCTCTTTTCCTCCTGTTTCTTTGAAATCAAGAGATTTGCTCTCTCCTGGCCCTTCCTGGAAATTGTTCATGCATTGAATAGGCAGATGGTGGGTTAAGCTTTGAGAGACCAAAAAGGGCACATTCGTGCCTCAGCAATTTTCTCTAGCTTGGTAGCACAGATGCCTGTTTGTGAGTTGGTTTGTAGTAAGCTTTCACTTACTGCAGTTAGATCTTAATTTTTAGCATAGTTCAGTACTTTAAAAAATTTCTTTTTTTGAGTTTCTGAGTTCTTGTGGTTATTGGCAAAAGGCCTGACTGCAACTATTCCCCTTCACCCTGTCTGCATATTTAAACCAGTTTATAAAGGGGAAGGAGGGAGCAGCATACCCAACCCAAATAAAGCAACTTTATTGAGTTCTGGTAATTGAGAGTCATCTTGGTAATATTAGACTTGGTGATAATGTTAGCTAAGAAATAGGAGACAAATTGAAGTGGGGAAGGATGGTCCTTGGCTAACCCCTACACCTCTTGAACTTGTTTAAGGCTATTACCAAAAGAAATAATGAAGGAGAAGAGAGTTCTATATCCAGTATTTTCCTTCTCTTTGTTGTACCTCACTGTAGTCTAGTATTGTATATTCTGCTTGGCTATCAGTTTCAGAACTGCTCTTACATTTATCTCTTCTTTCTTACTTTCTTATATATATTTATTTTTTTATTTGTATTCCTGGAGAAGTCAGAGAATTTAGATAGAATACTCTATAGAAGCTGACCAAAAGATACCCAAAGTACCACAGTGAGTCTCTCCTTTAGTTTTACCTACTCAAATATTAGAAACAAGTAAACTACCCTTTGAAAATTTTACACTTAGGAAGTATCTCAAGCATCATCTTCTTCTCTAAGGCCTCTTAACTTTCTTAGGTCTTGTATTATAAGTTATTGCCTCTAAAATGATGTCAATCTTCATTACCTGTTTCATCAAATATTGTAAATATTCTTAAATAGCTTTGGTTAAAAATAAAATTTTCCCCTGGGAAAAATTACCTGCAAGCTATGCATCCAAAAAAGGCCTAACATCCAAGATCTATAAGGAACTGAAACAAATTGACAGGGGAAAAAAATTAAAAGGTGGGCAAAAGGCATGAACAGATAGTTCTCACGGAAAGACATCCAAGCAGCAAACAAACATATGAAAAAAGATACTTAGCTTCACTAATCATCAGAAAATGCAAATCAAAAAAACAATGAGATGCCATGTCCCACCTGTCAGAATGGTTATCATAAAAAAGTAAAAGAACAATAAGCATTGACAAGACTGTGGAGAAAGGGGAATGCTTCTACACTTTTGGTGGGAGTGTAAGCTAGTTTAACCTTGGTGGGAAACAGTATGGCGTTTTCTCAAAAACTAAGAATTTAACTACCATACGACCCAGAAATTCCACCTTTGAGAATAGACCCAGGGGAACACAATTGGCTCTAACAAACAGATACCTGCACATGTATGTTTATTGAAGGACAATTCACAGTAGCAAAAACAAGGAACCAACTCATATGCCCATTGGAAGTGTACTGGTTAAATAAAATGTGGTACATATACATGATGAAATACTATGCAGACATAAAAAGAATGAAATTATGTCCTTTACAGCAATATGGATACAGCTGGAGACTACCATTCTAACAAAAAACTAAATCCCACATGTTCTTACTCATAAGCAGGACCTAATCACTGGACATACAAGCACAAAGACAGGTGCAACAAACACTGGGCTCTGCTAAAGGAGAGAGGGAGTGAATGGGGAATAAGGTGCACACAACCACCCACTGGGAATCATGTCCACTACTGGGGGAGAGAGGGCTTACTAGAAGTCCAAACCTCACCTGCATGCAATTTCTTTATGTAGCAATGCTAAATGTACTCTACTACTCTAAAATAAACTTTAGAATAAAATATTTCCTTGGTGCTTTATTTTCAGATATACTGTATTCTATCTCTCTATTCTCTCTCTCTTTTCCAATATAGAGTAGTGATTACAAACTTAAACTTTGAAGCCAGGTGTCTTAGTGTGAATCCCAGCCATTTCAATTACAAACTGTATGAACTTGAGTAAGTTATTTAATCCTTCTATGCCTCAGGTTTTCATTTGTAAAATGGGTATAATAATTGTATCTATCTCATAGTGTTGTTGAAGGATTAAATGAGTAAATATATGTAAAACACAGAAAAGTATGTGGCACTCAGTAGCTCTATTTAAGTATTTATTATAATTTTCTTAGAGATAAATTTCACTACTCTAGTTTTCTCCACAACACATACCACATTCCAACATACTATATAATTTACTTATTAATGTATTAGATTTGCTTTGTACTACCATTCTCTTCCCCTGCTAAATTATAAGCTCTATGAGAACAGGGATTTTTATTATTTTGTTCATTGCTGTATATCCTCAATGCCTAGCACACAGTAGGTGCTCAGTAAGTATTTGTTGAATTAATGCATTGTAATCTGGCTTTTTTTCACACCAATCTATTGAAACCGCTCTGGCAAAGGTCACTAGCAACTACAAACCATCTTTAATACCTCCCTCTTCCTTGCTCACAATATCTAATCAATGATGATATCAGGTTAATTGTACTGCCAAGTGGTTTTCAAGCCCATTTGTGTTCCCCAGATCTGCTTACTGCCACTACCTTCTCCAATCCTAGCCACCATCAGTTTCCTGAGTCTTGCCATAGAGCCCTAATGAACTTTCCTTCATTCATTTTCCCTGACTTTCAATCCATTCTCTATATCGCAGTTGAAGAAGTTCAAAAAATATAATTCAAATCATACCATGTTTTTTCTAAAACCCCTTTACTAGCTTTTTATTGTTCTACTGAGGTAAAATCCAAAATCATTCCATGGTCTAAATGAAAACGTACAATCTGGTTCTTAAGTTACAGAAACAGTTGAACTGAGTAACCATATGATAGCAGCAATTCCACTCCTAGGTATACACCCAAGAGATGAAAAACATGTTCACACAAAAACTTGTGCATGAGTGTTTATGGCAGCATTATTCATAATAGCCAAGAAGATAAAACAACCCAAATGTCCATCAATTGATGAATGGATAAAGAAATGTGGTATAGCCATAATGTGTCCAATGAAATATTATTTAGCCATAAAAAGGAATGAAGTGCTAATATATGGTACAGTAAACCTCAAAAACATTATGCCTTATGAAAGAAGCCAGACACATCAGGACATATATTGTATTATCCAATTTTTATAAACTATCAAGATTAGGCAAATCACAGATACAGAAAATAGAATGAATGGTTATTAGGGATTGGGAGAAGGGAAAGTGGCTGTTAATGGATGTGAATTTTTTTGGAAGCAGTGATAATGTTCTAGAATTAGATAGTGTTGATGATTGCAAAGCTTTGTAAATGTACTAGAAAAAACACTGAATTTTGTATACTTTAAAAAGGTATTTTAATTATATCTTAATTAAAAATTTCTGAACCTTGCTAACCCTCCAGTGTCATCTGCTAACACTTTTTTTCTCACTTGCTATGCTCCAACTACAATGGTCTCTCAGTTTCTGAAAAATTCCATGTTCTATCTTATTTCAGGACCTTTACATATACTATTCTATGTATTATTACACTCTACTGTAGTCTGACTATGTGCCCTTCAAATTCACGTGTTAAAAATTAGTTGCCTTGTATCATTACTTTTAAGTCCCAGGACGACTAAGATCATATTTATTTCGTTTGTCATTGTATCCTAGCAATCTAGCACAGTGCCAATTACACAGTAGTTATTCAATAAATGCTTGTGGAATCAATGAATGCTATGCCTTCCCCTTTTTAACTTAACTAGATGAGCATCAACAGGGATGTTGAAATGTGAAAAGTTTAGGTGATTTGCTGGTCAAAGATGAGCATATCCAAGTGTGGCCTTTGTTGCCTTTAGATATTCCCACATTTGTGAGCTTCTTTATAGTGTATTAATTTTCTTGCCTTCTCTGATTTTCTTTTTTTGGGGGGGTGATGATAAATAAAAGCCTAAAAAACGTGCTTGGGTACACCTCAACTAATATCATAATTGCATTTTCTTTTATTTGACTTGTAATCTCCCTAGCCCCCACCCTGCCATGGGAATTAGTAGTGAAGCATCATGGCAATAACAAGAGGAATAAATTGTCATCCTGATATGGGCATTCAGTAGTATAACTTTCTTAAGTAGAAGAAATTTGTTATGCTTAATAAAAGCTACCCATTTTATTAGAATCACCTTTCAAGATATAGCTAGTATGTGAAACATGAAGTGATGGAACCAAAATGAAGTTGAAAAGAAAAGGTTGAGTGCTTCTGTGAGTTGTATAACAATAGTCTCTCTTCTTCCCCAGTGTTCACCATAAATAATTAAAAATCACCCCTCAGGGTCTTTGCTTGAATCTTCTACTTGTAACAGGAGGTTTATGAGTGAAAAAACAGCTGCCCATCTGCTATGAAAATGAAAGAAAAGAAATCAGACTTATCCACTTCATGATGAAAATTTATATTATCTGAGGTAGATTTTTAAAAATTCTCTTACCTTTGTTTAAACTAAATGAAGATACTGTAGTTGTCGAGGCAAAAATATCTTTATTCCTTAAAATGAATCAATCTCAATGAGTTATTTGAATAATTAGTAGTCTCATGATCTCATTCATTTGAAAACTTAATGTTTTATTTTTCATTACACAGATAATGCATGTTCACTTTGGACAATTATGAAATTCAAACAAGAAGAAAGGGAAAAATATAAAGCTCACCAACCAGTGACAACCAGTGCTAACATTTGGGCGTGCATGGATGGTGTGTGTCTTTGTAACACAAGCTGGATCATACTGTTCATTTCTTTATAACCTATTTTATTCTTTTAATGTTATAGTACGAATATCTTTCTTTGTCAACAAATATATGTGTGTGATATATTTTTTAATGGCTGCATAGTATTACATTATGTGTATATACTACAGTGTAACTCTAAAATCCTCTATTGTACAGCCTTAGGTTATTTCCAAGTCACTAGAATTATTTTTAAAAACATGTGTATGCACATTCATGCTCATTTGTGGGGGGTAAACTACTACTATATCAGTTAGGATAGGTCAGGTAATATGGTAATAGCAAATACCTCAAAATCTTTATGACTTAAAACAATGGTTTGTTTCTTGCTCACAATATAGTTATAACTCCATTGCAGATTGATAAGGAAGCTATGCCTATTAAGTAAAGACACAAATTTACTGAGGCTCCATCATTTTTGTTGACACTGCCCTCTCAACATGTGCTCTCATAAACACCTTGGCAGGGAATGAGAATATAGAGAATTGCGTATAGACTTTTAAATGCATCAGCCTAGAAATGAAACATCCACACTTACATTTTATTTCCTAGAGCTAGTCATATCGCCACATTTAACCTCAAAGTAATAGAGAAAGTCAGTTGTCCTATTTGCTCAAAAATAAAGAGCCACTTATTGTCTTCCACAACAGCTAAGTACTGAATTAAATGCTGGAATAGCTATTGAAGTATGTATAGTTCATAAATCTTTGTGTTACCTATTAGAAAATTACCCTCCAGGAGGATAGCATTTAATGTATAAACCATTAGCAATTAAGAGAACTTCCTTCCTGAGAAACCCAAGGTGAACTTCATCACTTTTGGCTTAATTTCGGTAGAACCCAATGTTGAAAGGGGTTAAAAAGTTTTCATGGCCTGAATGGATATTGAGATGTCATGTCAATGCATTGTTGCACTTTAACAGAGGGGTCAATCTATGACCAGATGAAGAAGATTTATTTTGAGTTTTCTTTTCTTTGTAGATATGGATAGCAATTGTCACAAACTGATGAGAACTAGAAGTTGGACATAAAGAGAAGGGATTAGGATTTTTGTCTTCTGAATTACTGATCTAGTATGAACAATTTTTCAATGGTTTTGGCAACATGACCAAACTGAATCAAAAATTTAAAATGAAAAATAATCACAGGAGTCATTGTGCATTTGAGATACCATCAATTTATACATGAATTTTCATATTACAAAAGGTAGAACTTTTTTAACTGACAGGGAAAAAATTGGACTACACATTTAAAGTGACATTTAGAAGGATACCTGCACACGTATGTTTGTTGCAGCTCTATTCACAATAGCAAAAACAGGGAACCAACCATGCTGCCCATCAAAGCTGGACTGGATTAAAAAAATGTGGTACATATACACAATGGAATATTATGCAGTCATAAAGGACAAACATATGGACTTTGCAGCAACTTTGGGTGGATTTACTCAGTGATCTATCACAGAAACAAAGAACAGAGTACCATATGTTTTTATTCATAAGCAGACCTTGAACAATTACTATAATACTATATGAAAGGGATTGGCAGTAGTGGGAAACTGTCAGGAAAGGGGGGTTGGGATGGGCAGTTGAGGGAAACTGCTAGGGGAGGGAAGGGCATACTTCATCAACAAGGGTACCTGCATAACCAACGTTTGTATACCTAACCCTGAATTGTACCCCACATCTTTCTAATAAAAAAAAATAAAGTGACTATTTCCCATTGCTGAATTGATCCTTTTGCCTCTTGCAGTACGCTTAGAATTTGTTCCTCCAGATCAAATGGTCAACCAAAGTTTTTTATTTGGAAGTTTTTGAGAAGGTTGCATCATGATTTGTGAAAGAAACATCCGAGTTGTGGCCAACAGGTGTCTGCTTCTTCCACCATGACAACATACCTGTCCATACTGCGCTGAGCGTTCAGCAGTTTTTGACCAAAAATGGCATGACCCCTGTGCTTCACTCTCCCTAATCATCCAATCTTGCAATGAGTAGCTTTCTTATTCCCCTGGGTGCAAAAAATTCTCAAAGGAAATGTTTTGCCAATGTGGAAGAGCTGAAACAGTGGCAAAAGCACTCAAAGGCATCAATATTGATGCATCCCAAAACTGTTTGGGACAATAGATAAAGCTTCTCCATAGGTATATTGCATCAAAAGGGGAATACTTTGAAGGTGACTGAAGTTTAAGTATGTAAGAATAAATACATTATTTTTAATGAATAAATTGTGAGGGTATTTTTGATCCCCTCTCATGTAGTTGGATCTTTTTTTTTTTTTTAATTCATTCTGTCTATATATTTTAACTCGAGAAATTGTTTATTTGCATTTAAGGTTATTATTGATGTGTGTGATTTGTTTCTGTCATATTGTTGTTTCCAGTTGTTTTTTTGTATTCTTTTTTATGCATTGCTTGTCATTGTGGTTTGCTGTTTATCTGTAATTGTACCATTGGGGTTCTTTCTCTTTCTCATTCTCATTCTCATTTGTGTGTTTACTTTAATATGGAATTTTATTCTTTTTTTTTTGAATTGGAGTCTCACTCTGTCACCCAGACTGGAGTGCAGTGGCCACTCCTGGCCACCGCAGCCTCCACCTGCTGGGCTCTGGCGATCCTTCCGCCTCAGTCTTCCAAGTAGCTGGAATTACAGGCATGCTCTATCACGCCCGGCTGATTTTTTTATTTATTGTAGAGATGAAGTCTCGCTGCCCAGGCGGGTCTCGAACCTGCGGGCTCAGGCAATCCACTCACCTCAGCCTCCCAAAGGCGCGGGATTACAGGTTGAGCCACCGAGCCCGGCCGGAATTTTATTCTTTTATGTGTTTTAATGATGGCAAATGTTGTCTTTTTACTTCCTGGATTAAGACTCCCTCATCACTTCTTGTAGGGCCAGTATAGTGGTGACTAATTCCCTCAGCTCTAGCTTTTCTTGGAAAGATTTTATCATTTTCTTCATTTATGAATTATAATTGTCCTGGACACAGTATCCTTGTTGGTAGTTTTTAAAAAATTGCTTTCAACATTTGGAATATATCATCCCATACTCTCCTGACCTGTAAAATTTCTGCTGAAATATCCACTGTTAGTCTGATGGTAGTTCCTTTAATGGTGACTAAACACTTTCATCTTGTTATTTCTAGAATTCTTCCTAGTCATTGACTTTAGATATTTGGAGTATAATGTGTCATAGAGCAGACCTTTTTGCATTGTACTTGAGGATTACTAAGCCTTCTGTATCTGGATGTCTGAATCTCTTGGTAGACGTTAGGAGTTTATTGTTTTTATTTAAAAACATTTTTAAACACTTTCATTTTTTGTTTGCTTTCTGGGATATTGATAATTTGTATATTTAGTCTCTATGGTGCCACATATATCATGGAGTCTTTGTTCTCTTTTATTATTTTTTCTTTATTTTTGTCTGACTGGGTTATTTCAAAAGACCTATCTTCAAGTTCTGGGATTTTTCTTCTGCTTGATGTAGTCTATTGTTGAAGTTTTCAAGCGTATTTGGTATTTAATCAGTAAATTATACAATTCCAGGACTTTTATAGGGCTCTTTTTTTTTTTGAAGGTTGTATTTTTAGTAAATTTCACATTGATATCCCACATTTTCTTCTGAAATATTTGAATTATTATTTAGAATTCTTTTGTATCTTACTGAGCTTCATTACAATGAGTGATATAATACTTTTTGTAAAATTTTGTGAATTTTTTTTAATTGAACTCTGCTCCTGGAGATTTATTGTTTTCTTTTTTTTTCATTTTTTAATTTTAAAATTGTAGGGTATAATTCAGAGTTAGATATTCAGATATTCATTGTGCAGGTACCCTTGTTGACGATGTGTGTCCCCCCTTCTCCAGGAAGTTTCCCACTACTACCAATCCCACCTCCCCCACCCCACCACCTCCCCACAGTTTGCCACTCCTGTCAATCCTTTTCTTATAGTATTATGATAGTTGTTCAAGGTCCACTTATGAGTGAGAACATGTGATACTCAGTTCTTTATTTCTGTGAACGATCACTCAGTATTATAGACTCTAAGTTCATCCATGTTTCTGCAGAGTTCATTATTTTGTTTTTTCTTTATAGGCTGTGTAATATTCCATTGTATATGTGTACCATTTTTTAAAATCCAGTCCCTCTTTTGATGGGCAGCACAGTTGGTTCCATGTCTTGCTATTGTGAACAATTCTGCAATGAACATACATGTGCAGATATCTTTATTATAGAGTGATTTGAGTTCTTCTGGGTATATTCCCAGTAGGGTGATTGTGGGGTCATATGGAAGGTCGATTTTTAGAAACTTTAGAAATCACCACACTGTTTTCCACAGAGGCTGTACCGGTTTACACTCCACCAACAGTGTAGAAGTGGCCCCTTTTCACCACATCCTCTCCAGCGTCTGTTAATTTTTGAGTTATTGATGGTGGTATCTCAGTGTAGTTTTAATTTGCATTTCTTTGATGGCTAGTGAGGCTGAACATTTTTTCATGTATCTGTTGGTTGTTCATATGTATTCTTTTGAGAACTGTGTATTCATATTTTTTGCTCACTTTGTAAAGGGGTTGTTTGTTTTTTTCTTTTCAACACGATTGCATTCCTTGTAGATCCTAGATGTTAGGCCTTGGTCAGACACAGAGTTGTCAAATTTTTTTCCCAGTCTGTGGGCTGTCTCCCTGCTCTCTTGATGGTTTCCTTGGCTTTGCACAAACTTGTCAGTTTGAAGAGGTTCCACATGTCTATCTTATCTCTTATGACATGGCACTTGGGGTTTTGATCAGGAAGTGGTTGCAAGTTCCAATTTCCATAAGGGTGTCTCCTGCATTTTCTAAGGTTCTTATAGTTTGTTGTTTTGCATTTAGGTCTCTGATCCATTTAGAGTTGATTTTTGTGTATGGGAATAGGAAGGGGTCCTGTTTAAATCTTCTGCATGTAGTCATCCAGTTTTCCCAGCATCATTTACTGAATAGGTTCTCCCCTCCCCAATAGTTGGTGGTGGAGGCTTTGTCAAAGATGAGTTGGTTGAGAAATTGAGGTTTTGCTTCTGGAATCTCAATTCTATTCCATTGTTCTATATGCCTGTTCTTGTACCAATACCAGGCTGTTTTGATTATTGTAACTTTAAACTAAAGTTTAAAGTCTGGGAGTGTGATACCTCCTGCTTGGTGTTTTTTGCTAAGGATTGTTTTGGTTATTCGTGGTTGTTTATGTTTTCATATGAATTCCTGTATTGTTGTCTCTAGGTCTGAGAAGAATGTTGCTGGTAATTTCACGGGTATTGCATTAAATATATAGATTGCCTTAGGTAGAATGGACATCTTAACAATGTTGATTCTTCCAATCCATGAGCATGGAATATTTTTCCACTTGCTTGTGTTATCTTTGATGTTTCTGAGCAGTGTTTTGTAGATTTCATTGTAAAGGTTTATCACATCTCTGCTTGAGAAGATGCCAAGGAATTTCATTTTTTGTGGCTATTGTGGATGGAATTGTGTTTTTCTTTGGGTTTCTGTTTATTTATTGTTGGTGTATAGAAATGCAATTGTCTTTTGCACATTTATTTTATACCATGAGACTTTGTTAAAGTCCTTTATTAGTGCAAGGAAGTTTTTGACAGATTTGCTTGAGTTTTCAAGGTATACAATCATCATGTCATCTGCAAATAGGGATAACTTGATTTCCTCTTTTTCTATCTGGATACTCCTGAACACCTTCTCTTTTCTGATTTCTCTATCTAGAACTTCTAAAACTATGTTGAACTTCTGGAAGCCACAACCCCTAAAGAGGCAAAATGGAGGTTACCCGAAAATGGGAAAAATGCTGACTGGGAGCAGAGCCCCAGTGGGAAGTGGCCATGATGGAGGCAGAGCCCCATGGATCCTATTGAAGGACTGCTTTTGGTCTTAAAGGAATGCGTGCTTAGGCTTGAAAAACACTTCCCTTGATAAATAAAACAATTATCTAGAATGTGCAAGGATGTGGAATTAGCAGTAAACCTATGTATAGAAACGTAAAAAGGGCTCAACAGCAAAAATTTTTCCCTGAAGGAACAAGGGAATGTTTTACTACCCCCTTTCCCATGAAATTTTGCAAACTTTAGCTACAAAGGAAAAACAAGTACTTTCTTATACCCTTTATATGTAACAACATTGACAGTCATGATTGATGAGGAAGTGAGAAACTGAGACAGAGTATCTCCAAAAACAGGTGTTTTCGGGAAAAACAAGTCACAGGCATTCCTTTTGATTTAAGAAACAATTAGAAAGAGGGTTGAAATTAAAGTAAGGATTAGAATTAAATAAATAACAGTTATAATTAAAAGATAAATGTTTATAATAGATGTAGGTATTAGTTAAATATAAGTAATAGAAGGAATAGGAAATAATTAAGCTTTAAGGTAAACTTAAAATTATACACACTTAATGTAGGTTTAAAATTAAATACATTTAGGATTAGAAGTAAGATTAATTTCATGTATAAGTGTAGATTTAAACTTAAGTTTTGTTTAGAGATATAAAATGTAAAATAGGTGATAAGAAAATAACAAGTAATATAGATAAGGCAATTAGAATTAAGAAAGTTAAATTTTTAAATTAATTAATATAGAGTATTAAGAATTCGTAGTGGGTAAGATAAGGGTGGTTATATAAAAGAAAAAAGAAGTCAATATATTGCTGCTTAAAGTGTATTAAGAAAATAGATCAGTAAAGGTAAAGAAATAGAATAGTGAGTGGAAGAGATTCAGTTGACCTAGAGGTCACAGGTTGTGTCTGATAAATTCTTGGCAGCTGGTGTTTTGTTACATAAATAACGCCACCGGTAGCAGAAAGGAACAAAAAGAAACTTGTAAAGGTCAACTTCCCCATAAATAAAAGGAAAAAACATGATGTAAACATTTAATGTGTAACATGTGTTGCATTTTTGTGGGTACAGGGGTCAGTAAAAAAAACTATATAAGCATGTGAGAATTGAATAAAATTTGGCAGAGTCCTGAACTCTACCCAAGAAGTTGACTCCTGTTGTTCTTCTTCGCCGTTCCTGATTCTCGCCATTCCTGATTCTCCCCATTCAGGCCCCTGACTCTCTCCTGGAGCTGGACTCTGGCATTGAACAGGAGAGGAGAGTGCACATCCCTGTCTTGTTCCAGTTTTCAGGATAAATGTTTGCATTTTCTGTCTGTTTAGCAGTATGCTAACTGTGGGGTTCTCATAGATGGCTCTTACTATTGTGAGGTTTGGTTCATCTATGCCTAGATGTTCAATGGTTTTTATCAAGAAGGGGTGCTGGATTTTATCAAAGCTTTTTATGCATCTAATGGTATACTCATGTGGTTTTTGTTGTTACGTCTGTTGATGTATTCAATTATGTCTATGGTCTTACAAATGTTGAACTATCCTTGCATTCCAGGAATGATGCCTGCTTGGATGTGGTGGATGATTTTTGATATGTGTTGCTGAATCTGGTTTGCTAGATCTTGTTAAGAATTTAAGCATCTATATACATCAAAGATATTCACCTGTAGTTCTCTTTCTTTGTTGGATCTTTACCTGGCTTGGGTATCAATGTGATGTTAGCTTCATAAAATGATTTGGGGAGAGGTCCATCTTTCTCAATAGCCTGGAATACTTTCAATAGGATTGGTATCACTTCCTCTTTGTATGTTTTGCAGAATCCTGCTGGAAGGTCAACTGGTCCAGGGCTTTTTTGGTAGGTAGTTTTCTTATGACATAGTCAATGTCCTGGATTTTTATCAAGCTATTAGATTTCTTCTTGTTTCAACCTGGGGAGGTTGTGTGATGTCAGAAAGTCATCTATTTCCTTTAGGTTTTCACGTTTGTTTCTATACAAGTGTATATAGTAGTCTCTGATAATATTTTGTACTACTTCAGGTTCAGTGGTGACTTCATCTTTTCTGATTCTGATTGAATTTATTTGGACTTTTTATCTCTTTTTCTTGGTCAGTCTAGCTAGGAGACCATCAATCTTGCTTTCCTTTCAAAGAACCATGTGCTTGTTTCAGTGATTTTTGTATTATCTTTTTGTCTTCTATGTCCTGGATTTGGGCTTTTATTTCTGTGATCTGGATTCTTCTGCTGAAGTTAGGGTTTTGATGGTCTTTCTTTTCCAGCTTCCTTAGGTGACTTGTTAGGCTGTTTAACTTGTTAGGCTGTGATCTTTCCATTTTCTTGATGTGCATTTATAGAGATATGAATTTCCCTCTTACTACTGCTTTCATGGCATCCCAGAGATTTTGGTAAGATATTTCTTCATTTTCATTTGTTTCCAGGTATCTTTTAATCTCTGTTTTGATTTTCATGTTGACCCAGGACTTGCTTAGCATCATGCTGTTTAGTGTCCATGTCTTTGTGGGTACTGGGGGGGAACTCTGTTGGTGGTGATATTTATTTTTATTACACTGTGGTCTCAGAAGGTGCATGACAAAATTTCAATCTTATGAAATTTGTTCATGCTTGATTTATGGCCAAGGATGTGGTCGATCTTAGAGTATGTTCCCTGCAGTGATGAGTAGAATGTATATTCTGTGGTTGCTGGGTGGAGTGTTCTGTAGGTATCAATTAAATCTATTTGGTCAAGAGTCACATTGAGGTTCCGCATCTACTTACTGATTTTTTGTCCTGATGATCTGTCTAGGGTTGTGAGTGGGCTATTAAGGTCCCAGCTATGATAGTGTTAGAGTCAATATCTTTTATAAGTGTGCCTAGAAGCTGCTTTATGAAAGTTGCTGTTCCTATGTTGGGTGCATATATGTTTAGGATGGATATTTCTTGTTGGTGGACTGAACCTTTTATCAATATATAGTGACTTTCTGTATCTATTTTATTTTTGGTAGCTTGAAGGGTGTTCTGTCTGATATTTACCTCACTACTCCTCCTTTCTTTTGTGTTCCTTTCGCCCTGAAATTTTGCTTCCCATCCTCTTACTTTGAGACTGTGAGTGTCCTTTCTGGTGAGATGAGTCTCTTGGAGACAATACATTGTTGCCTCATAATAGTTTATCCATTTTGCCATTCTATGTCTTTTCCGTGGTGCATTTAGTCCATTTGCATTCAGGCTAATTATTGAAATGTGAGAGTTTATCCCTCTCATGGGGTTCTTATAGAGTTGTTGCTGTTCCTGTTTGTTTGTTGTCTTTCTTCTGATTTTTGGGTTGATTCACGTGTGTTTTCAATCTTTTTCTGGTACTCTTGTGAAGAATGCTGTCGCTCTCTTTTCCTTTTCTTCTGCGTTTAATACTTTCTTGAGTGTTTCTTGTAGAGGTGGTCTAGAGGCAGTGTAAGTTCTTAGGGAAAGGAGGTCTGGGAAAGATTTTAATTCTCCCTCACTGATGAAGCTTAGCTTAGCTGGGCAGGTTATTCTTCAATGAAAGTGTTTATCTTTGAGAACTTTGAAGGTTAGGCTCCAAGCTCTCCTAGCCTGAAGTATTTCTGTAGAGAAATCTGCTGCTATTCTAATTGGTCTTCCCCAGTAGGTGGTCTGACCTTTTTCTCTTGCTGCCTTTAGGATTTTTTCTTTTATACCTACTTTGTTTAGGCAAATTATTATGTGTCTGGGAGCTGGTCTTCTCATTTGTTGTCTTGCAGGGGTTCTCTGAATCTCTTGTGTTTGAATGGTCACATAGCTGAAGAGATGAGGGA
Source organism: Cephalopachus bancanus (assembly GCA_027257055.1). Classification (NCBI taxonomy): domain Eukaryota; kingdom Metazoa; phylum Chordata; class Mammalia; order Primates; family Tarsiidae; genus Cephalopachus; species Cephalopachus bancanus. The sequence goes on from JAPVLO010001058.1 coordinate 190,960, forward strand.
AGTTTTCTTGAATAATTTCATGGAATGTTTGTTCCAGGGTGGTCTCTGTCTCTCTTTCTGCCTCAGGAAGTCTAATTACTCTGTTTCAGCTTCTCAAAAAATCACTCATCTCGTGAAGATTTTGTTCTGTCCTTCTAAACTTCTTTTCTGTGTTTTTGACAGTTTAGGTTAGTTCTATATTTTGGTCCTCAGGCTCTGAGGTTCTTTCTTCTGCTTGGCTAATTCTGCTTTACATGCTTATCAGTTTGTTATTTATTTCATTCACAGTATTGCTTACTGCTGTTATCTCGGTTATCAATTCCTTCTTATTTTCCTCTTGTCTCTCTTCAATTCTTTTTATTCTCTCTATTAATGTCTTTATATCTGGGTTTGTAGTTTGAGATCAGTCATTCTGGGAACTTTTCATTGTTTGTGCTCCGAAGTGTGTATTCTTAGTGTCTGACCTCCCAGGGGTCTGTGTGAGACCCATATTCTTCCTTTGGTTTTTTTCTTCATTTGTGTAGATTCACCCCCCACTTTCCTCCCCTCTTCTCTAATTCTGTTATTCAAGGATGTTGGGGTTGCTTTTACTTCTGTTTGCTCAATCTCCCAATGTTCCTTGTATGAATCTTTTAGCTTTGTTCAATTCTGAAGCTGATCTGTGGGTTGGGGGCTGTACATTTTTGCAGTTTTGAGATTTAGTTGAGGTGACAGCTGTGATTCAAAATTCATCTGCCGACCCCAGCATCCACCAATAGGTGTATCAGTACTCTGGATCTCACTTCCCACTGCCTTGCAACCTGTCCATGCAGTGGGGGTATATTTTTGCTCCCTGAAAGCAAAATGAGTTAAGAGAAAGGAAAAGAATGGAACAGGCAAGGCAGGGGGAGGGAAGCAGAAGGTGCCGAGAGAAAAGAGTAAGGTGGAAAACAGACAAACATACTGACTAACGAATTCAAAGAGAAACAAAGACAGAAAAGAGTAAAAAAAACTAAAACATACAATCTTACAAACACACAAGCCAGCCAACCTCCCTATTGATGCATATTCCTCTACACAAACAGAACATCCAAAGAAAATAAATAAATAAATAAAAATGTAAAAATTAGTAACATAACAAAAACAAAGCAAATATGAAAACGTTATCTTTTTTTTTTTTTTTTTTTGAGTTGGAGTCTCACTCCGTTATCAATAACAGTAAGAAGAGAGAGAAAAGAGGCGGAAAATGAGTAAAACAAACAGACAAAGAATAAAAATAATAAAAAAATAAAAACAAGGAACCTGGCTCACTCTGAGATCATTCCTGTAAGTCCAATGTCCTTTCATCTCTGATCTCTAACTCTCATTGCAGTCTGGTAGGGTTGCTCACAGCTAGGGTCAGATGCCTCAGGCCTGCTATGGAAGGAGAGTGTATCAGATCTGGACTCAGTTGTCTTGCTGCCTGTCAAGTCTGCCTCTCTGATCTGTCCTGCCTGTGTCCAGTCTAGCATGGGGGAATGGCTTTTGTCTCTCTCAGTTTGATGCAATTACCTTAGGTCCCAAGTTGAAGGCTGGGCAGTTCTGGGTGGAGCTGGGTGGGGCAATGCAGTTCTCTGCCTGGTCTCAGGGCTCCAGCTGATCTCTGGTCCCACCATGGCCAGGGGCTGAGCTGGGGGAGGTAGAGTGCAAGACAGCTGGATGCTGCAGGTCAGTGTAGCATGGGGTGGCTCAGGGCAGGGTAAAGTGGTGCAGCCAGTGAGGGAACCTGGAGCTCCACAAAGCTGGGAGCCGAGGGCTGCCTCAGGCAGGGTGGCAGTGGCAGCTCCAACAACAGAGTGGTGCATGGGACCGAGAGCCTCCAGCTTGTGGACTGGTGTGGCTGGTGGTGGCAGCAGCGGCAACAGTAGAGCCGTGTGTGGGGCTGGGATCTTTCAGCTCACAGGCCTGCACGACTGGCCAAGGAGCAGGCTGGCAGTGGCAGCAGCAACAATGAGGTTCCACTTCTATCTTAGCTTTCATGGCATTTGCTTTTGGGAATTTAGTTAAGAATTCATTGCCCACTCCAATGTGCATAAAGGTGCTTCCTATGTTTTCTTCTAGGAATTAAAGTTGTGCTTTTACATTTAGGTCTTTGATCCATTTTGAGTGGATTTTTGTATATGGTGATAGATAGGGGTCCAGTTGCATTCTTCTGCATGTGGCCAGCCTGTTTTCCCAGCACAATTTGCTAAATATGTTTTCCTTTCCCCAGTGATTGTTATTGGTGACTTTTTCAAAGATAAATTGTTTGAGATTCTTTGTTTTTGCTTCTGAAATCTCTGTCCTGGTCTATTGGTCTATATACCCATTCCTGTACCATTACCAGGCTGTTTTGGTTACTGTAGTCCAATAATGTTTAAAGTCTGGAACTGTGCTACCTCCTGCTTTGTTCCTTATGCTGTGGATTGTTTTGACTCTTTGTGCTCTTTTTTGTTTCCATATGAATTCCAGGATTGTAGTTTCCCGGTCCGAGAAAAATGATGTTGGTAATTTGATGGGTATTGCATTGAATCTGAAGATTGCCTTGGATAGGATGGACATCATGACAATATTGATTCTTTTGAGACATGAGCATAAAATGTTTTTCCATTTGTTTGTGTCATCCTTGATTTCTTTGAGCAACATTTTATAGTTCTTGTAAAGATCTTTCACTTCTCTGGCTAGGTGAATGCCAAGGTATTTCATTTTGTGTGTAGGGGGACTATTGTGAATGGGATTATAATTTTTATTTGGCACGCTGTGTGCTTGCTGCTGATGTATAGAAATGCAGCTGTCTTTTGCACATTGATTTTGTATCCTGAGACTTTAGAAAACTGATTATCAGTATGATAGGGTTTTCAAGATATAAAAACATATCATCTACAAAGAGGGATAGCTTAATTTCCTCTTTTCCTATACGGATACTCCCTGATTTCCTTCTCTTTCCTGACTGTTCTAGCTAGGAATTCCAGCACTATGTTGAACAGGAGGGGTGAGAGTGGAAATCCTTGTCTTGCTCCGTTTCTTAGGGAGAATGCTTCTAGCTCCTGTCCATTGAGCAAAATGTAGGCTGTGGGTTTATATAGATGGCTTTTATTGTTTTGAGAATTGTTCCTTCTATGCCTAGGTGCTCAAAAGTTTTTATCAAGAAAAGATGCTGGGTTTGTCAAATTGTTTTTCTGTGTCTAATCACATAATCACATGGTTCTTGTTTTTACATCTGTTAGTGTACTGAATTATGTTTATGGCCTGGTAAATATTGAACCAGTCCTGCATCCCAGTAATGAAGCCCACCTGGTCATGTTGGATAATCCTTCAAATGTGTTGTTAGATCTGATTTGCCAGAATCTTGTGGAGAATTTTTGTATCTATGTTCATCAAGGAAATTGGCCTGTAATTCTTTCTTTTTTGGGTCTTTGCCAGGTTTGGATATCAATATGATGTTAGCTTCATAAAATGAATTGGGGAGAAGTTCATATTTCTTGGTTGCCTGGAATTATTTCAATAAAATTGATATCGCTCCTCCTTGTATGCCTTATAGAATTTAACTGGGAAGCCATACATTCCAGGACATTTTTGGTGGGGAGATTTCTTATGATTGAATCAATTTCCTGGTTCATTATTGGTCTGTTTAGAGTTTCAATTTCTTCTTGTTTTAACTTTGGGAGGTTGTGTGATATCAGAAAGTTTTCCATTTTCTTTAGGTTTTCTAGTTTATTTGTATACAGGTGTTCATGGTAATGTTTGATAATCTTTTGAGTTTCTTCAGCGTCAGTGGTGACTTCATCTTTAAGTATCTAATTGTGTCTATTGGACTTTCTCCCTCTTTTTTTTAGTGAATTTGGCCAGTGGTCTGTCAATCTTATTTATTCTTTCAAAGAACCAACTTTTTGTCTTGTTGGTCCTTTCTATGATTTTTTTGTCTTCTATATCCTGCAACTGTGATTTTTATCTTGGTGATCTGGATTCTTCTGTTGAAGTTAGAATTTAGAGAATCTTGCCTTTCCAGTGCTCCCCTTGAGTATGACACTAGGCCTATTTATTTGTGATAGTTCTGTTTTTTTAAATGTGTGTTTGCAATGCTATTAATTTTCCTCTTAACCTAGCTTTCATAACAACCCAAAGATTCTGATAAGAGGTGTTTTTGTATTTTTCATTTGTTTTCAGGAATATTTTTATTTATTTCTTGATTTCTACGTTGACTCAGTAGTCATTCAGCAGCATGTTGTTGTCTTTGTTTATTTTAGGGGATCTTCCTGGTGGTGATATTCATCTTTTATTTCACTGTGATCTGAGAAGATGTATGGTATTATTTTGTTCTTTTGAAACTTGCTCACATTTGATTTATATCAGAGAATGTGATTGATCTTGGAGTGTGTTCTTTGTGCTGATGAGTAGAATGTATACTCTGTAGATGTTGGGTGGAATGTTCAGCAGCTGTCTGCTGAATTCATTGGATCGAGCATCAAGTTAAAGTTTCAGATATTTTTTTTGTTGTTCTTTAGTTTTAGTTTTGCCTTGATGATCTAACTAGAGCTGTTAGTGGGGCATTAAGTTCTCTGACCATGATGGTGTATGGGTCAATGTCCTCTCTTAGTTTATTTAGTAGTTGTTTTATAAAACTTGTTGCTCCCTCGGTTGGGTGCATATATGTTTAAGACGGATATTTGTTGCTGGTGGGCTGAGCCTTTTATCTGTATGTAGTGTCCTTCCATGTATTTTAAACTTTTGATTTTTTGAAGTCTGCTTTGTCTGATATCAGAATAACTAATCCAACTTTCTTCTGTTTTCCATTTGCCTGAAAGACATTTTTCAATCCCCAACTTTGAACCTGTGGATGTCCTTTGCAGTGAGATGAGTGTCCTGAAGGGAGCAGACTATTGAATCATGCTTCTTTATCCAGTTTGCCACTCTATGTCTCTGTAGTGAAATATTTGCCCATTCACATTTAAATCGATTATTGGAATGTAAAAGCTTATCCCTGTTATAGGCCCCTAGGTGGTTACTTTGTTTTCTTTTTACTTTTGTATTTAAAGGTGTGTTTATTTTTATTTTTTTGAATGCTCTGTGTACTCTGATGACTCTGTGCTTGCCTGTACTTTTAGTACTTTGGGTATAACCAATCCTTTTTTTTCTGTATTCAATACCTTCTTAAGCATCTCCTGAAGGGCTGGTCTGGAGGCAACATATTCTTTAGGGAATGGATGTCTGGGAAGGATTTTAACTCTCTGTCACTGATTAAGCTTAGCTTGTCAGGGTAGGAAATTCTTGGCTGGGATTTCTTTAAGAATGTTAAAGATTGGAATAAAGTCCCTTCCGGTTTGGAGTGTTTCTGCAGATAAATCTGAAGTGATTCTGATGGATCTTCCCTGGTAGTTAGTCTGACCTTCTCTTGCTGCCTTTAGGACTTTTTCTTCTATGCTTACTTTGTGGAGGCAGATTATTACATGACTTAATGTTGGTCTTCTCATGTGATACCTTGTGGGATTCTCTGACTCTTTTCTGCTTGAGTGGTCACCTTTCTAGTGAGATGTAAGTTCTCTTGGATGACCTCATGGAATGTTTGTTCCATGGTGTTTACAGTTTCCCTGTTTTGGGGATATCAATAGGCATAGATTTGGCTCCTTGTCATAAATCCACATCTCTCAGAGTCTTTGATACTTCTTTTTAGCCTTTTTTCTATGTTTTTGACAAACTGGGTTAATTCCATATTTTGTTCTTCAAGTTCTGAGATTCTTTACTCTGCTTGGTTGATCCCATTGATACTTTGTTTTTGATTTCCAGGATGGAGTTCTTCACTTGCATAATTTCAGAATATTTTTCTGAAATTGGCCAACACTGCTTTTACTTCCTGTATGACTTCAGTGAGTTTCCCTTCTAGTTTCTGTTGGTTCTCTGTTCATTTTAGCCATACAATGTCTGATTTCTGTATCTGTCATATGGGCCAGGTTGCTCAGGGTGGAGTTTCCATTGCTTTTGCTCTCAGAGCTGCTTTTTGAGACACTGTCTCTTTAGTACTCTGAGGGTTGACTATATTGTGTCATTAATTTTTTCCTCATTTGTGACATCCCCTCTTCCCTCTCTGTAATTCCTTTTGGTTTTGTTGCTTTGAAGCTAGTCACTGACTCTCTTTTCTAAGATCTTTTTTTGGTTCAATATGGGTCACTCATTGAGAGGGAGAGACATTTGTTTCTGCACCTTACTCCAACCCGTGGCAGTTTCTCAACTGTAGCAGCCCCAGCTGCTAGTAATTTGCAGGGAGTGGGTTGGGCGATGGCCTGCCCCATCTGCTATCTGCAGTCTGTAACCCAGAAGCCTTTCCATGAAGGAAGTCTCCGAATATATTTTGTGTCACTCCTTCCTTGTTCAAGTCCACACTCTGCTCTTGAAAAAAAAGGATTTGCCCAACATGGGGGAGTGGGGTGAATATCTGTCCTGTATGGACACATGTCTTGGTGCAATTCTTCCTGATCTAGCTGGGAAGATGGATTGGGTGCCAGTGAGATTCACTCTGCAGGTAGACTTTCCCTGTATGGGAGCTGACTGAAGCCATGCTCATGGCTGTTGATATAGTGCAGTTTTTTGTTTCCTCCATTCTGTCAGGATACAGTTGCCCTCTGCTGGACCTTGACCAGAACTCCTTCTGTATGGGAACTATGACTCACACATGGCTGAATGCACACCAAGAGTCTTAAGTAGACTCACCCACTCTCATTCAGTGGGCAAGGCTTCAGTTCCTATTCAAACCTGGTGCATGGCAGGGGTATGGTTTCTGGATACCTACTTCTGCCATCATTTTCTGATCCCTATGTGTTCAAAGAGAACTTTGCAGGGTACAGGGTGCTTCACCCATCCAAAAGTGTTTGGGGTATCTCCATCTACTGGTGTTTTGGTCCCTACTCTCTGCCTTGCTTGGTAAGAACAGCATGGGTCTGTTGCTCCATGGTAGCCATCTTGTATTCCCTCGATCATCTATATCTTTGAAAGACTTTTTACATGAAGACGTGCATAAATAGGCCTCTTCTTTTTAATCAAGAAATTTCCACATCCACTTTCAGTTACTAGTTCAGAAATATAATTATCCTTTAGCAAAATACTTATTTTTTTCCTGAACGATCATCTCCAGGAACACACATTTTAAATCAGGTTGAAAATGCATAGCAAAGGGACCTCAAGTTAAAAAAAAAAAAAAAAAAACATAGAACTTCCAGACAGGCACATGATGCCAAATGATTTATAATGAGAAATCTGATAACACTACAGAAGAAAAAATTGTTCATTCTTTTTTTTTGAAGCAGGATATTTTTTTGAGAGGACAGAAAAGCTCCCAAATTGGGAGGGGACCCAAAGGGGTTGCCCAACAATTTTTCTAAAATACACATATGCATCTATTTTTGTTGAGCTTAGATTAAAATTAAGAATCATGCTCATTCCCTGTACATACATCATAAATGAGTTTGTATAAAGGTGGTCAAGAAGAATCTCAGCTATTAATGGAATTCATCTTGAAGTTTAATTTTGGGTAGGGCCAATCTTTGCAGACAAGGGAAAGATAACAACCTCAATCCTCATTTCCTAATAGACCATAGCAGAGATAGGTTTAATGCCTGAGCATTTTTTCATCAAACCTCTTGTACATTTACATATGCAAAGTATATCATTTCTCTAACAACTTCATTCTTTTGGGAGTTAATCATTACATTACTCTGTTATTTGACACACCAATATTTCAGATTGCTATTTATCTTAGAATAGTTTATTTCAAAAGTTGCCACAGTGGTCATCTTTAAAAAGTAATTCATTCATCAAATTAACATATGCACAAGCACTATGCCAATTTATACAGAAACAAATAATTCAGAAAAGATAATACAACAGCTGCCCTGGCAGCAAGGGTAGAATCTGAAAGAGGATCAGACATGGAAGGCAAGAGTAGCTTAAGAAAAAAAAACTAAGCCCCAGAGAGCATAGTTTTATATTGAAGAAGACCACAAATACCTCAGGCATCATTAATTTGGAAATTACTGCCACCTCCCAAATGAGGTGTTTTATTGGATATAATGAGGTATTTATATACTTTTTGTAGCCATGATACATCAGATAACTTTACCAAATTACCATTTTCTCAGAAGCATTTAATGAGAGAAAAATATTGGCAAAAACACATGCTCAAAAATTGTTTTGTGTTCAATATCATAACAGATGTAGACAAATTAAATATAGAAAAATCTGTCAGAATTAGAGAATTTAAATGTTACTGCTTAAAAGGAAGCTGCATGAAAATATCAGAGACACATAGACAGTTACATGCCAGATCATTTTCATAGTATATGATTTTGAATATAGAACATGTAAATCTTGTAAATGACTTGCTGGCATGTCACAGAAAGTTCTTGTGGGGCAACCTCATTGCTAATGACCTGGGCAAGGTATTATATGTACCTTTTCCCACTGCTGCACAATATTGTACATGAATTTTAAAGAATCTTTCTAAAGCAACAAACTTCTAAGTAGTGGTATTAGTAGCTAAGCATATTTGTATATTAGAAATGTGATGGTCTCAACAAAGTAAAGATGTTTTGCCAGGAATAATAGTAGAGTTTCTGTATACATCTAATAAATTAACACATGCATACACACTCACACATTTAAAAAATGCCAAATATTAAGTAATCAGTCTTATTTACTCTATCAGTATTTGGAGAAAGAAACAGAACAATGAGTTTTGATGCTTTAAACAATATAAAAGAAATTCAAGTAAGCAGAAACCATTCCTCAGAGTGTTGGTTCTAACAATTTGCAAGGAGTCCCCATTGTATGCCAATTATGTAGGGTTATACCAAATTTTTACCATAGTATTTAATTGGGGAAACAAGTTCACAGAGGACAATAAAGAAACCTAGGTGAAGAAAGTTGCTATTGAGCAAACAAAACAGGATATTGTTAAGTCAAGAAAAATGTTCAAGGATAAATTGCTGGCAATTCTGATTATATCTGGCTCCCTTACTTATGATTCCCACTGACTCTGACCTCAGCTTATCTAAATCCTTCTAATCCATAGGGATTTTCTCAAGGCCTACCTCCTCAACTATTCTTCCACCCCAGCTTATATGAATAAAATCTTTCTACAAAATGCTACCAAAATGGAGGAATAACATAACAAATTGTACCCGGTTGCTTTCTAATTGTTTCAAGTATGATTTTTGCTACTCTAATCTAATAGATTGCATAGTCCTTAGAAAATGAACAGTTTCTAATATTTTAATATGTATAACAATACTGAATGTTTAGTAAGCTCAATAAATAGTATGAATTGATTGGCATACAGTAATTCACTAGTCTAGCTTAATGTTTATGCTTAGATAAAGACTAATTGGCTAGAAGAAGACTTCAAGATGGCTGACTAGGAGCATTTTATAATCACTTCCTCCATAAGAAAGGCAAAAAGACTGAGTAGATAATCGCACTTTGAATAGCTCATCCAAGAGAAAACACTGAAATTCAACAGGAAAGTAACAGACAACACCTAAAGCAAGGAAGAAGAAAGATGCAATGCAACCTACTCAACCAGAATTGACTGGGAGATCAGATAGACTTCCCAATGAGGGGAAAAAGTAAGTGAATTACTTACTCTCAGCAGTCCACATTCTCACCATGGACTAGTATGCTTGGGACCTAGGTACAAGTGGTGATTGTATTCCCCACCAACCAGCTTAAGCTGCCATCACTGAAGGTGGCATGATCTTCCTCCCACAGTGACAGAACAGCATCCAGGCATTCCACATGTGGTCTAAGGAACATCCCATACCCTGCTTACCACAGTCAACTCCTACACACAATTAGAGGGTAAAGGACAAGCCAGCTCATCTTAGCTTTGCCTCTCTCCCCATGCAAGAGTATAGTCTGGGGGCCAGGAGATTATGCAGCCCAGTCAAATACTATTGGTATCTCAACACTCTACCTGTAGTCCTGAAATTGGGCCTAGTTACCTGGCTGCTACCACCACCACTGGCACCTACCTTCATGTGACACTTGTGGGCCTGGAGACCAGTCTGCCCGGTCCATAACAACCATACCCAAGACAGCATGTGCAGGTCAATATGCAGAGGGTTGTCTAGCCATTGCCTCAGCTACTGCCATCACCCACACCACACCAGGTGCTCAGGGGCCTAAGAACCCATCATCTTTCTGGTTCATAGCTGCCAATAAGAGCATTTGCATAATCTACCCAGGGATTCAAGAATTGGCCCACATAAGCTTGCTACAATAGTGCCATGTATGCCACCCAGGGGCCCTGATAAAGGCATGCCCAATCTACAACTGATACCACTGGGGCCCAAAATTTGGTCTAACTGAAGTCCAAGTCTCCAGAAAAACCATACCACAGGATCCACTAATAAAAGCACCCTATGCCACAAAGAAAACCACAGATATCACTGATGTTGTTTACAGCTAAATAAATCATACAACTCTTCTGGTCCCAGGTGCTTCAGGAGCCACTGGTTGCACTGCAGACATGTCCAAGTCCAAGAACCATACCACATACAACCAGTCCTGAAAATGGCACAAAAATGGCATCAAGAAAGCCCAATCACGAGTCTCTTAAGGGGATGGACCTTAAGTTCCTGAGGAATATTTGCTTTGCCAAGAAACACAAGAAGGGCCTGAAGAAGATGCAGGCTAACAATGCCAAGGCGATGAGTGCGTGGGTTGAAGCTATCAAGGTTCTCGTAAAGCCCAAGGAGGTTAAGACCAAGATCCCAAAGGGGTATTGCCACAAGCTTAATCAACTTGCCTACACTGCCCACCCCAAGCTTGGGAAGCATGTTCATGTTCATATTACCAAGGGCCACAGGCTTTGCCGGCCAAAGGCCAAGAATCAAACTAAGGCCCAAGCCACAGCTTCAACTGTAGCTCCAGCTTCAGTTCCAGCTCCTGCTTAGGCTCCCAAAGGTGCCTAGGCCCCCAGAAAGGCTCCAGAGTGGAGGCATCTGACTGCCAACATGAGTACAGAAGGACTGGAGTGATGCCTAGACTGCTGTGAGACTGGTGTCCTTCTTGCTATTTTCACAAATAAACCCAAGGCAGGAAAAAGAAAGAAATCATACAAAACTTGCACTACTGCTTGCACCCAGAATCAAAGTTCAAGTACCATGTCCAACCAATAGTATAAAATAACCCTCAGAAAAAAGTTCTCCCCTAGAAAAGCAAATTCAAAAAACGGGAAGAAGTGACTGATACACCAGTGTAAGGTCATAAGAAACACGAAAAAGAAGAAAATATGACATTTATAAAAGAAAACAATAAGGGACAGTGCTTAAGATGGCAACTGGACAAGTTGGACTGTGAGATTCTCTGCAAAGGCAAGTGTTCATAAAGACTCTCTGCATGAATAGGCATGCACTGGTGGGAGAGTGAAAGTCTGTCTGAGGGGAGATTTGGGTTCATGTACCCGGGCCCCCACTCTGGGAGAGACTGCAAGCCCCCATTGCCCTGAAATAGGAGCATGGGCACACGCAAGATCATCTGCTGCTGACAGGACTCTCCTGAGAAGAGCCTGCTGAATCCAGCTGATTCTCTTTGCCTGACTCCTACCCCACACCATTACCTGTTGTAGCAGATAAGCTGGAGCCCCAGATCTGAACAGTGGAGAGAGAGAATCAGGGAGAGCCGGAAAGGTACCCCATGTGCAGTGAGGAGACACCAAATGCAGCCATTTCCTCTGTCCCAGGACAAGGCAGAGACTTGAATTGCCCCACCCAACACTGCCCAGCTTCCAAATTGGGACCTAAGGACCAGGCAGAGATCTGCATTGCCCTGCCCAGCTCCACCCAGCTCTGCCCAGCTCCACCCAGCTCTGACCAGACTCCAACTTGGGGCCTAAGGTAATCTCATCAAACTGGGAGAGACATAAACCCCTCCCCCATGCTGGATCAGACACAGACAGGTAAAATCTGAGTGGCAGACTAGACAGGCAGCAAGCTGGGAGAGTGCAGATCTGATACACCCTCCTTTGAAAGTAGGCCTGGGGCATCTGACCAAAGCTGCGGGCAACCCTAGCTGTCTGTGCTGAGAGCAGAGGAGAGGGGCTAGAGATCAGAGCTTAAAGGATGTTGGATGTACAGGAAGGACCTCAGAGTAAGTTTGGTTCCTTGTTTTTATTTTTATTTTTTGTCTGTTTATTTTGCTCATTTTTGCTTGTTTTTTGTTTTAGTTTTTTCTCCTTCTTCTTAGTTTTGATAATGTTTTCATATTTGCTTTGTTTCTTTTATTTTACCGATTTTTTTTCTTGAGACTTCCTGTTTGTGTATAGGAAGAGTACATCAAGAGGCAGGTTTTTATCGGACTGTGTGTTTGTATGATTATCTCTATGTTTTAGTTTTTAAAAATGCTTTTCTGTCCTTGTGTCTCTTTTCATTTATTAGTTGGTATGTCTGTGTGTTTTCCCTCTTACTCTTCTCTCTCTCCACCTTCCTGTTGTCCCTGTCCTTCCTTTCCCCATTATTTACCTTTTTCTTATTAGGGAGCAAACATATACCCCAACTGCATTGACATATTATAGGGCAGTGAGAAGTGGGTTCCAGGGTGCCTATACACCTGTTGGAGGATAGTGGGATCTGCAGATAGACTTTGAACCACAGCAACCTACCCAAACCTCAAAACTGCAAAAGGTAAAACACCAAATCCAGAGTCCAGCTTGAGAAGTGAAAAAAGCCAGAGGATCCACATAAAGAACAATGGGAGATTGAGCAAACAGAAGTAAAAGCAACCCCAACATCCTTGAATAACAGAATTAGAGAAGAGGGGAGGAAAGTGGGGGGTGAATCTACACAAATGAAGAAAAAAACCAAAGGAAGAATATGGGTCTCACACAGACCCCTGGGAGGTCAGACACTAAGAATACACACTTCGGAGCACAAACAATGAAAAGTTCCCAGAATGACTGATCTCAAACTACAAACCCAGATATAAAGACATTAATAGAGAGAATAAAAAGAATTGAAGAGAGACAAGAGGAAAATAAGAAGGAATTGATAACCGAGATAACAGCAGTAAGCAATACTGTGAATGAAATAAATAACAAACTGATAAGCATGTAAAGCAGAATTAGCCAAGCAGAAGAAAGAACCTCAGAGCCTGAGGACCAAAATATAGAACTAACCTAAACTGTCAAAAACACAGAAAAGAAGTTTAGAAGGACAGAACAAAATCTTCACGAGATGAGTGATTTTTTGAGAAGCTGAAACAGAGTAATTAGACTTCCTGAGGCAGAAAGAGAGACAGAGACCACCCTGGAACAAACATTCCATGAAATTATTCAAGAAAACTTCCCTCATCTCTTCAGCTATGTGACCATTCAAACACAAGAGATTCAGAGAACCCCTGCAGACAACAAATGAGAAGACCAGCTCCCAGACACATAATAATTTGCCTAAACAAAGTAGGTATAAAAGAAAAAATCTAAAGGCAGCAAGAGAAAAAGGTCAGACCACCTACTGGGAAGACCAATTAGAATAGCAGCAGATTTCTCTACAGAAATACTTCAGGCTAGGAGAGCTTGGAGCCTAACCTTCAAAGTTCTCAAAGATAAACACTTTCATTGAAGAATAACCTGCCCAGCTAAGCTAAGCTTCATCAGTGAGGGAGAATTAAAATCTTTCCCAGACCTCCTTTCCCTAAGAACTTACACTGCCTCTAGACACCTCTACAAGAAACACTCAAGAAAGTATTAAACGCAGAAGAAAAGGAAAAGAGAGCGACAGCATTCTTCACAAGAGTACCAGAAAAAGATTGAAAACACACGTGAATCAACCCAAAAATCAGAGAAAGACAACAAACAAACAGGAACAGCAACAACTCTATAAGAACCCCATGAGAGGGATAAACTCTCACATTTCAATAATTAGCCTGAATGCAAATGGACTAAATGCACCCCGGAAAAGACATAGAATGGCAAAATGGATAAACTATTATGAGGCAACAATGTATTGTCTCCAAGAGACTCATCTCACCAGAAAGGACACTCACAGTCTCAAAGTAAGAGGATGGGAAGCAAAATTTCAGGCGAAAGGAACACAAAAGAAAGGAGGAGTAGTGAGGTAAATATCAGACAGAACACCCTTCAAGCTACCAAAATAAAATAGATACAGAAAGTCACTATATATTGATAAAAGGTTCAGTCCACAACAGAAATATCCCTCCTAAACATATATGCACCCAACATAGGAACAGCAACTTTCATAAAGCAGCTTCTAGGCACACTTATAAAAGATATTGACTCTAACACTATCATAGCTGGGACCTTAATAGCCCACTCACAACCCTAGACAGATCATCAGGACAAAAAATCAGTAAGTAGATGCGGAACCTCAATGTGACTCTTGACCAAATAGATTTAATTGATACTACAGAACACTCACCCAGCAACCACGAATATACATTTACTCATCACTGCAGGGAACATACTCTAAGATCGACCACATCCTTGGCAATAAATCAAGCATGAACAAATTTCATAAGATTGAAATTTTGTCATGCACCTTCTGAGACACAGTGTAATAAAAATAAATATCACCACCAACAGAGTTCCCCCAGTACCACAAAGACATGGACACTAAACAGCATGATGCTAAGCAAGTCCTGGGTCAACATGAAAATCAAAACAGAGATTAAAAGATACCTGGAAACAAATGAAAATGAAGAAATATCTTACCAAAATCTCTGGGATGCCATGAAAGCAGTAGTAAGAGGGAAATTCATATCTCTATAAATGCACATCAAGAAAATGGAAAGATCACAGCCTAACAAGTTAAAGCCTAACAAGTCACCTAAGGAAGCTGGAAAAGAAAGACCATCAAAACCCTAACTTCAGCAGAAGAATCCAGATCACAGAAATAAAAGCCAAATCCAGGACATAGAAGACAAAAAGATAATACAAAAATCACTGAAACAAGCACATGGTTCTTTGAAAGGAAAGCAAGATTGATGGTCTCCTAGCTAGACTGACCAAGAAAAAGAGATAAAAAGTCCAAATAAATTCAATCAGAATCAGAAAAGATGAAGTCACCACTGAACCTGAAGTAGTACAAAATATTATCAGAGACTACTATATACACTTGTATAGAAACAAATGTGAAAACCTAGAGGAAATAGACAACTTTCTGACATCACACAACCTCCCTAGTTTGAAGCAAGAAGAAATTGACACCCTAAATACACCAATAACAATCCAGGAAATTGAGTATGTCATAAGAATACTACCTACAATAAAAAAAAAAAAAAAAAAAAACAACTCTGGACCAGATGGCTTTCCAGCAGAATTCTGTAAAACATACAAGGAGGAAGTGTTACCAATCCTATTGAAAGTATTCTAGGGAATTGAGAAAGATGGACCTCTCCCCAAATCATTTTAAGAAGCTAACATCATATTGATACCTAAGCCAGGTAAAGACCCAACAAAGATAGAGAACTACAGACCAATATCCTTGATGAACTTTGATGCTAAAATTCATAACAAGATCCTAGCAAACTGGATTCAACAACATATATCTAAAATCATACTCCATAACCAAGTAGGCTTTATGCCTGGTATGCAAGGTTGGTTCAACAATCATAAGACCATAAACGTAATTAAATACATCAACAGACATAAAAACAAAAGCCACATGATTTTATCATTAGATGCAAATAAAGCTTTTGATAAAATCCCGCACCCTTTCCTGTTAAAAACCCTTGAACATCTAGGCATACATGAAATATGCCTCAAAATAGTAAGAGCCATCTATGAGAAACCCACAGCCAGCATACTGCTAAACACATATAAATTGGAACCATTTCCCTTGAAAACTGGAACAAGACAACGATGCCCACTCTTATCTCTCCTGTTCAATATAGTTTTGGAGGTCCTACCTAGAGCAATCAGAAAAGAGAAGGCGATAAGGGGTATCCAAATATGAAAAGAGGAATTCAATGTTTCTCTTTGCAGACGACATGATTCTATACCTTGATAACCCAAGAGAATCTGTCAAAAACATCCTTGCACTGATAAAACACTTTGGCAGAGTCTCAGGGTAGAAAATAAATGTGTGGAAGACAATTGCATTTCTATACATCAATAATAAACAAACACAAACCCAAATAAAAAGTACAATTCCATTAACAATAGCCATAAAAATTGAAATACCTTGGAATCTTCCTAACCAGAGTTGTAAAAGACCTTTACAATGAAAACTACAAAACACTGCTCAAAGAAATCAAAGATGGCACAAACAAGTGGAAAAATATTCCATGTACATGGATTGGAAGAATCAACATGGTTAAGATGTCCATTCTACCCAAGGCAATCTACAGATTTAATGCAATACTCATCAAATTACCAGCAACATTCTTTTCAGACCTAGAAACAACAATACAGGAATTCATATGGAAACATAAATGACCAAGAATAGCAAAAACCATCCTCTGCAAAAAAAAAAAAAAAAAAAACAAGAAAACAAACAAACAAATCAGGAGGTATCACACTCCCAGGCATTAAACTTTATTATAAAGCTACAATAATCAAAATAACCTGGTATTGGTACAAGAACAGGTATATAAATCAATGGATTATTATTGACATCCCAGAAGCAAAACCTCTATTTCTCAACCAATTCATCTTTGACAAAGATTTCACCTCTGGGAGAAGGCATCTGCAAAGAGAGAAACATTCTTTTCCTCTGGGGAGATGAGAACCTATTGAGTAAATGGTGCTGGGAAAACTTGCTGACCACATGAAGAAGATTGTAACTGGACCCCTGCCTATCTCTATACACAAATATTAACTCTAAATGGAGATCTAAACATAAAACCTCAAACTATAAGAACCTTATAAAATGCAGGAGACACTGTTATGGAAGTTGGAACTGGCAACAAATTCCTGAGCAAAACTCAAAATGCCCAGGCCCTAAGAGATAAGATAGACAAGTGGTACCTCATCAAACTGACAAGCTTCTGCAAAACCAAAGAAACCATCAAGAGAGCACGAACACAGCCCACAGACTGGCAAAAAAATGTTTGCCAACTCCATGACTGACAAAGTGCTAGCATCAAGGATCTACAAGAAACTCAAACGTGCTGAAAAGACAAAACAAACAGCCCCATTACAAAGTGGGCCAAAGGTATGAATAGATACAGTTCTCAAAAGAAGACATATGAGCAGCCAACAGATACATGAAAATATGTTCAGCCTCACCAGTCATCAAGGAGATGCAAATTAAAACTACACTGAGATACTACCTAACTCCAGTCAGAATGACCATCATCACTAACTCAAAAATAACAGATGCTGGAGAGGATGTGGTGAAAAGGGAACACTTCTACACTGTTGTTGGAAGTGTAAGCTAGTGCAGCCTCTGCGGAAATCAGTGTGGTGATTCCTAAAAGTTCTAAAAATTGATCTTCCATATGACCCTGCAATCCCCCTACTGGGAATATACCCGGAAGAACTCAAATCACTCTATGGAATATTATACAGCCATAAAGAAGCACAAAATCATGAAATTCACAGCAATCTGGATGGAATTAGAGTCTATAATACTGAATGATCTTTCCTAGAAATAGATAACTGTGTATCACATGTTCTCATTCATAAATGGACCATGAACAACTACCATAATACTATAAGAAAATGATTGACAGTAGGGAAAAACTGTGGGAGGGGGTGTGGAATGGTGGTGTGGAGGTTGGATTGACAGTAGTCAAAATCTGCCTTGGGAAGGGGGGCACACCTCATCAACAAGAGTACCTGCACAATGAATATTTTATACCTAACCCTGAATTATACCCCACAATTTTAAAAAAAAAAAAAAAAAAAAAGAAATGGGACCCCATCCAAATGAAAAGCTTTTGGACAGCAAAAGAAACTATCAAGAAAGTAAAGAGACAACCCACAGAATGGAAAAAAAAAATTTGCAAATTATGCATCTGACAATGGCCTAACTCCCAGGATGTACAAGGACCTCAAATGAAGTGAAACGGGGGGAAAAACACATTAAAAAATGGGCAAAGGGCTGGGCATGTTGGCTTAAGCCTGCAATCCCAGCAATTTTCGAGGCCGAGACAAGAGGATTGCCTGACCTCAGGCATTTAAGATCAGCATGGGCGACGTGGTGAGACCTCGTTTCCATAATAAATAAGAAAATAAGGTGGAAATGAATAGAAATTGCCATGTTGCACAGTTAGAAAATAGAGTTAGGGTTGGTGGCTCTTCCTGGATCACCTTCTTTCCTTCCTTCCCTCTAGGAAGACTACAAAAAGAGTAGTCATTTTGTGGAAATAAAATACTGGCTCGGAGATGGGGAAAGATGGTGACGGCATAGGTGAACTGGTGAGATTTCCCGAACGTGAGTTCCCAAAAGGCGATTACTTCTCTTCCCCCATCCCCCAGCCCACTACCAACCGTGCTGGTGCCAGGCCCCGGAACTTCCCCTGCAAGGCCAGATATTGCGCACCCCCACCACTGCTGCTGTTCTACTCGTG